>CM039623.1:34017786-34617786 GCA_022457165.1 Juglans mandshurica | reverse complement strand
TTTTCTCTTTGTAAGAGTATTCATTTGATCTTCTTTGTAAGAGTATTCATTTGATCTCCAGCTATGATTTATAAACTTGACCAAGCTCCTTTTTGCTCTGTTGTGGTACAGGCAAGATTGGTCCCATGCATTCTATATGGGAAAACTGTGTGAAAAGCTTGGATACTCGCATGATATGTCACTGTCATATTATGATAAGGCTATTGCTTTAAATCCATCTGCTGTGGACCCTGTCTACAGGATGCATGCTTCACGCTTGAAGTTACTTTATACACGTGGAAAACAGAGCCTGGATGCTTTAAAGGTTTTTAGTTTAATTCAATTTGTTTTACACAAATCTCACTCTTGCTTTTAACCGGCCTTGTTTCTTTTTATTTTTCTAGAATCAATGATTCTTTGCATCTTTCTTCCAAGTTCCAACTTCATTAATAGCCCACAGTGAATATTTTGAATTATTATGCTACATGTTTGTTCATGCCAGCTTGTGTTCATTCTTCATTGGAAGGAATTATGTTTTTTAATGACTGATAATCCTTCAGTTTTGGATTTGGATAGGTTTTCTATCTTACTAGACATCTACATTCACATCTTGAGATTTTGGCCCATTCCAGGTCCTTTCAGAATATTCTTTTAGTCAGTCAGTGAGAGATGCTGTCATGGATATCTTTGGTAAAATGGGCTCTGTAATTTCACAGTCACCAGTCCATAGAGAGGACAGCACTCAAGCAAAGGCTGATCAGATTATGCAAGAAAAATCACTTGAGGAGGCATGGTGCATGCTTTACAGTGATTGCCTTTCTGCCCTTGAAACTTGTGTTGAAGGGGATCTTAAACATTTTCATAAGGCCAGATATATGCTGGCTCAAGGGCTGTATAAACGGGGTGAGAACGGTGATTTGAAGAGGGCAAAGGATGAACTCTCTTTCTGCTTCAAATCATCTCGCTCATCCTTTACTATAAATATGTGGGAGATTGATAGCATGGTCAAAAAGGGAAGGTAGAACTGTTACCCTATTTCCATTTTGTATGCTTTGAATCTTATATATAGGTTGTTAGAGACAAAAATATGAAAATTTTGTGAACTCTTAAAAAATTACATAATTATATAAATATATGGCTCATTTGCTTGATGTTTCATAATTATATAAATCATTCTGGATGGAGCTGAAAGGCTGAGAGTGTTCATAGCTGATTCCATTCAATTCTTGTATATGGCGTTCTAATATGAGTTGGTAGCATGCAAGAACTATGAGGAACACTCAAGAAAGTAAATTTCCATATTAAATCAAGTTAACAATCTGTATCAATAAATTCTATTTAAACTCCTATGGTTTCTCATTTCAAATGTTACTGGTAAAACGAAGGATAAAAGGGCTCAAATACAGTGGGAAAGAAAACTGAGTTATTTCATTTTTATGTGGTGTCAGGTAATTCCTTTTCAGCATTTCCTAGTTCATTTGGAGTCTATGCTGTTAAGTAGCTTTTGCAGTACCTTATGGAGTAAGTAGCAATTAACCATATATTGCTATCTATATCAGGCGAAAAACTCCAGGTTTTGCTGGGAGCAAAAAGGTACTTGAAGTCAACTTACCAGAGAGTTCTCGAAAATTTATTACTTGCATTCGGAAGTACATGCTTTTCTATTTGAAATTGTTGGAGGAGACTGGAGACATATGTACCCTTGACCGAGCATATGTATCTCTTCGGGCAGATAAGAGGGTAACAATCTCACCTACATCATTTAGTTAGCTCATAACATTCAAGAAGAGCCTTGCTAACTACATTAGATGATGAAAATAGGTTGATGATAAGTATAATTTTGAATTCCTTTATGCTTCATTTGGTTCCATGGAAGAAAAAAGAAAGTTAATGCTTTCGTTGACTGCCAGAAGGTCAAGTAGATAATGGCTATTTTCTCCATGATAAATCCCTCATTGATTTTTTTTATTTTATTTTGTGTGATAGAATTTGGGACTCTTTTAATCTCTGTTCATCCTCTCCTTTTTCAGAAAATTCCATACGTATCTCGTTAAGACCATTTCATATTTCATTTTTAATATAGTGACGTGACATCACTTATGTCAATACTGCATGTCTCATTGAACTGGTCTTAAAACTGTTTGATATTTGATTTTGTTTTCTACCCATTTCTAATGGTCTCTGACTTCCAATGTAAAACCAGTTTTCATTGTGCATTGAAGATCTTGTCCCGGTAGCACTTGGAAGGTACATTAAAGCCTTAATTTCATCCATGCATCAAGCTGAGACTGTTGGCTCAGTTGCTGCAAGTGGTTCAGAGCATGTTCTGGAGAAATTGTTTGCTTTGTTCATGGAACAGGGGAACTTATGGCCAGAAATATGTGGTCTGCCTGAGATTAAGAGCATAGAAATATCAGAGAGCCGCTTATATGGGTATTTTGCATTGACCAAATTTTATGATTTTCTTTATAAAAAATTGACGAAGTTTGCATAGTGTTTTTTTTTTATATGTAACACTACACAACTTGTTCATCATTCCAAATTCTCAATTCTGGAAACTTAAGCGTTTTCTTAAGAGTTGCATATGTTTGGCATATTAAATTGGAAATGATGATTTTCATGATGAACTGCAAATATCCCATTTGTGCAGATACCTCCATGAACACATTGTTTCATTAGGGAGAAATGGCAAGTTGGAAACGATTGAAGCAATAAATGAGAAGATTCGAAAGCGTTTTAAGAATCCAAAGTTGTCCAATAGCAACTGTGCAAAAGTTTGTCGGCATGCTTCTGTTGCATGGTGTAGATCCCTTATAATAGGCTTGGCAGTGATCACTCCCTTACCATCTGAAATTTCAAGTGATAATCCAGTCATCATGAATACATCAGATGCATGGTTGGAAAGCAGCAATCTGCTTTATGTTGATCTGCAGATGAATGATTTATGGAATTCGGTATTTGAGGACTCAATTCAATTAAAAAATCTGGAAACAAAATGGCACCCAGTTGTGTGTAAGATCAAGAATATAATGATTAAAAAAGCTTCAGATGATGATTTGGAGACTGCCAACGCTTTGCTTAGATCTTCTTACAATTTTTATCGGGAGAGCTCCTGTGTAACGCTCCCATCTGGTGTCAATCTATATTTGGTGTCATCTCGGTTTGTAGCAGGAACACAATTTCAGCCAAGCATGGATGGGGTTGAAACGCTTGATCTGAGCATTCCAAGGAAGCTTCTCTTGTGGGCCTACACACTATTGCATGGTCGCTGTGCAAACATTGCAGGGGTTGTGAAGTATTGTGAAGAAAATGCGAAGGTATGTATACTAACATGTTCTCTCAAGTGTTCCTTTTTCTTTTCTGCATGCCCCAAAAAGCAAACATAAGTTTTGAGATGACTCCGAGTTCCATGGCATCTCTTGCATTTTTTGTATACGCATTTTTGTTAATGCACACGAGCACGTGTTATTCTCATCACATCCACAGAAAAACAGATGACAAATTTGAGTTGACTGATATACCCTGGGATTGTGGTTATGTCTTGCAGTCAAAAATGAAAAAAGGAACTGGAATGTCGTCCGCACCAATAAATATACCTAGTACGGCAACTACTCATACAGGTTGTTACTCTTCTTCCTTTATCCTTTTTCTGTTTTTCTCTCGTTACTTGCAAGAAAGAAATCGTTTTCAGTTTTTTTTTTTTTTCCTTTTCTGAATGCGTGATTCAGGGCAAACAGCAATGATACTATAGTTGTATTTTTAATTTTTTTTTTCCCGAGGATATCGTTTCTTTGTGGCTCTCTGTAAACATTTTTTTTTTTATGGGAGTTTTTAAACATGAAAATAGGTGAGCAATGCATTGTTCATTGCAGGTGCAGGGAAAGATGGAGCACGACATGGTGGAGGAAGTGATGTGGAGGCTGCTCCATTGACCCCTGTGGCATCCGCACCGTTGTTGTGTGAAGGTGATGGCAGAGCTTGTTTGAATCCAGCTTCAGGCGAGAGTCAAAGGGGTTTATTTTCCGCTCCACAACTGCATCAATGTAAAAATGCTGTTTTAGAGCGGAACAGTTCGATAGAGCGTGAAGCAGGAGATTCAGACAGAAGTTGACTTCATTTCGGTGAACTGCAAGCCAGCCCAAGTGATTGTTGTGGAAACCAGCCGCGTCCATTACATTTAAATGTTATAGAACAAAAATATGATGGCGTTGTAAGTAAAAAGAAAAAGTCCCATCGTTGTTGGTATTGAGGGATCTTTGAGAAAATGAATGGGTTATTCCGAAATCTCTTATATGTAGATTTCTGTAATTTCTTTTTTTCTTAAAAAAAAAAAAAAAAAAAAAAACACACAAAACAAAAGAGCCCCAGCTTACGCTGAAAGGAGCGTTGGATATATAGCTTGAACAAGAAGTGACATTTTATAGGCAACTTATCTCCTCTTTTCGGCGAAGGAAAGCCCACCATTGTGACAGTAGAAAATGACAAAAGTTTTAGAAAAAATGTGGGCATCTGCCCCACACGGGGCACATTCCGTGTAAAAAAAAAAAAAAGTGATATGCAGTGTGTGCTGGTGTGGGGCAGATGTCCAGAATTACTCAAAGTTTTATAGTTCCAATTTTTGGCTCTAATGTGTTCCATTTTGGTTTTTGAATTCATTAAGATGTCATTTGTTTTCACAACTCATCTCATCTTAAATTATAACTTTCATAAATTCTCTCATAAAATAAAATAAAATAAAATAATTCAATTTTTTTAAATCTTAAAATAAAAATAATATTAAAAAAATATATTCTAATAATATTTTATTTAATTTTTATCTCATCTCATCTCATCTGCAAAAACAAACGAGACTTAAAAACGTATGAAGTGCATACTTTTTTTTTTTTTTTTTTTCTAATCAAGCATTTTATAGATATATAAAGAAATACAAAAGTTCAAGGTGGATCCTTATCAATATACAAAAAGCAACTAGGAATATTATCTATAGGTAGGCTTCCAAAAACATGATTGGTAGTTGCCCATTGCGCCACTAAGTGCGCACATCGATTTTGAGATCGATAAATTTTAGTAAATCTCCAGCCTTGATGATGTCAAGAGTTAAGCAGTATGTCCCCAATGATGGTTGAGATGTTCCAAAAATGAGTGGAATATGGATTCTCTATAGATGTGAATACCGATTGAGCATCCCCTTCTATAATTGCTAGATTCTGGGTAGAAGCCATTTTGGATGCTAGTAGTGCTGCCAATGCTTCTGCCACTAGAGGGATAGTTGTTTGTACCTTATCTGTTATTATCCCCAAAATCTCTTCACTGTGATTTCTTTGTATTACTGAGACAACTGAGTACTAGTCTCGTATTGCTGCATCAAATGAGAAGCTTAGATAATTTAGAGGAGGAGGCTTCCATTCTTCTTCTTTGCTTACTGGATATTTGCTTCTTCCAGTGACAAAGAGGTGTGATTGTGGACTATGTCATTTCTTTTCCTCCAAATAAAATCTAGCATTATAACCGCAAATAGCTGAAAATGATGTTTTTCTTCTATTCGGAGTCCCAACTCTTTTTCTGGGTAGATGATCATTCTGATCCAGTCTGCAATAGAGTTAAGAGGCAAGCTTGCAAGATTTAGAGGCCAACTGCTCTGTTGCCACAAAATTCTGATGACGGGACAATCTATGAAAATATGCTTTAGAGTCTCTTTGTCTTGATTGCAGAGTGGACATTCTTCTGATTCTTGATGAAGAACGAAATCACCAATTCGTGATTTAGTAGGAAGAATATTCCAAAGTAGTTTCCAGATCAGTAATTTATGTCGATCATGAATTGTTAGGCTCCACATTGGCTTAATACTCAATGTTGCCTCATAAGCTGTCTTAACAGAGTATTTTCCATTGTGGTTTAGTATCCAAACAATTTTGTCTTGTTCCATTGATCTAGCTGAGAGGGGTATTTTTTGTATTTCTGAGATGCTTTATTGATCAAAGAGAGTTTGCATTTTTGGAACATCCCAACTCCTAGGATTATTGATAATAAGATCTAAAATAGTAATAGTTGGGTAATCTAGGGCCATACCTTGTATTTGCTGTGGTTTGAAGTTATTCAGTGAAGGAACCCGTGGATCTGATCAAATGTTTACTGATTCTCCACTTTGGATTTGAAAACGACCTTTATTTAGCAAGTTCTTTGTTCTGAGTATTCCCTTCCACATGCATGAATCAATTGACTTCTGTTCTGTCTCCCAGAAAGTAGTGTTCTTAGGTATTTGGCAGTTAGAATTGAGTGCCACAAACCATTTCTTGGCTCACCTAGTTCCCATCCTGTTTTTGCTAACATTGCTTGATTCATCTTCTCCATTAATCTGATACCTAGACCACCTTCTTTGTTCGATAAGCAGATAGACTTCTAGGATTTTAATGTTATATTATGAATTTTGTCTTTTGAGAATCTCCACCAGAAGTTTTTGAAAGTTGTATCAAGTGATCTGCAGACTGATTTTGGCAATTGAAATGAGCTCATATGATAAGATGGAATTGAGCTTACTACAGATTTGATTAGCATAGTTCTTCCTGCTTGGGCCAGTAGCTTTGATTTCCAGCCTTCCAATTTTTTCTCCACATTGGTCAACATGTCACTGTAATTTTCTTTTTTCCTTCTGTTGAAAGAGGTTGGCAAGCTCAGATATTTCATTCTTGCCGATGCAGTTTTATAAGGTAGCCAATGGGAAATAGAAGCTTTTGTTGTTTGACTTGTATTCCTTGTGATAAACATTGAAGATTTGCTCAGATTTATCCTCTGTCTAGACCAACTTTGATATTTTGCAAGACACTCTGAAATGCTTTGTGTATTTTTTTCTGTTGCCTTTGAAAAGATTATTGTATCGTCAGTAAATAGTAAATGTGACATTGTTGGACTATTTCTGCTGATTTGTATCCCTTCCAGTTTCTGTTGAGCTTCCGCCTTTAATAAAATTCTAGATAGTGTTTCAGTGATCAATATAAAGAGAAATGGAGAAATTGGATCACATTGCCTTATACCTCTTTGAGATTTGAAGAAACTTCTTGGCGAGCCATTAATGAGGATGGAAAATGACACTATTGTTATGCACTCCTTTATCAAGTTTATTCATTTTGTATTGAAATCCAGATTCTTCATCACTACAAAGAGAAATTCCCATTCCACTTGGTCGAAAGTCTTTTTCATGTCTAGTTTGATTGCCATCAATCATTTGTTCCCAGTTTTCCTTTTGAGATGATGAAATAGCTCATGAGCTATAATTGTATTTTCCTTTATGTTTCTACCTGGGACAAAGGCTGTTTGGAGAGGAGAGATAATTTTAGGGAGCAGACATTTGACACGATTACCATTATTTTGGTTATAATCTTGTAGATGACATTTGTGAGGCTAATGAGTTTATATTGACCTGGAGTATTTGGACTAGACATCTTTGGGATAAGAGCAATGTTGGTATGATTTATCTGCTTTAGAAGGTGGCCACTGGTAAAGAAATTCTGCATAGCTAGTATGATTTCTTTCTTAACAATAATCCAGTAGTGCTTGTAAAAGAGGGTCGTCATTCCATCGGGCCCAGGAGCTTTGTTACTGGGAATCTGTTTTAGAGCTTCTAAAATTTCCTTTTCTTCTGGTATAACAGTTAGAGAATCATTCTCTATATCCGAGATTTGCTTATCAAAGAGATTATCTAGTAGATCCGAAATGATTGGATTTGAAGAGGAATATATAGAACTAAAATGATTTATAAAAGCAGATTCTATCTCAAGAGGGTCAATAAACCAAATACCTGGTCCCAGTTTGATTGACTCTATAGCATTCCTTCTTCTTCTGATAGTTGTTGTCAAGTGATAAAATTTAGTGTTGAGATCCGTTGAAGTTAGCCAAGTGAGTCTAGATTTTTGTCTCCATAAGATTGCTTCATATTCTCTTTGCTTGTGAAGTCTATTTTGCAGAAATCTTTCTTTTTCTTGGTTGAAAGGGGTCATGAGATTGCCTGTAACTCAAGAAGTTCACTTTCAATCTGATGGATATTGTGGTTGATCTGTCCAAAGTGACTTTTGTTCCAAAGTTTGAGAGCTGCTTTGGTGGACTTGATTTTCTTATATAGAATGTAAGACGGATTACCCAAATGAGGTTTACTTCATGCTTCACCTATTATTTGGTGACTCAATGGCTCGCAAGTCTAAAATTCTTCAAACTTGAAAGAGGGGGCCTGACGAAAATTAGCCGTGGTATGCAATGAGATATGATGATGATCGGATGCTGATTATGCTAAATGATGTAGTGTTGCATCTGAAAAGAGAAGTCTTCATTCTTGATTTGCAATGGTACGATCTAATCTTTATCTTATAAGCACATTATACTGTCTGTTGTTAGTCCAGGTGAACTTTGGGCCCATATAACCAATGTCGATTAGTCCATTTCTGTCCATAAAAACTTTGAGACCCTTGTTCGGGTTATAGAAAACAGGCCTCCCACCATATTTTTCAGACTGATTAATAAAATCATTGAAGTCTCCCATACAAACCCAAGGCCCTGGAAATGCTTGATATAAATAATCTAAATGGCTCCAGAAATTAGCTTTGTTGTTCCATTGGACTGGTGCATAAACATAAGTAACCATGGTTGGTGTGACGGATCAGAATAGACTCAAACTGAAATTGTATTAGTATTAATATGTACATGTTCTATTAGTAAGAATAAACACATTGTGATACGAGAAAATATAAGAAAAATTGAAGAGAAACTCGGATGGGTACACTGCACTAGATTTTTCCCTTGTAGGAATAAAGACTGCACTAGATTATTTCACATATATGCTCGCTTTGTTTGTTCAAAAGGGATTACAATAATGAATCTCTCTGTCTCTCTCTGTCTCTCTCTATTTTCTTTTTCTTTTTTCTTTTTCTTTCTAAAGGACTCTCTAATCTATATGTCAATCATTCACCGACTCTCAAAAAGCATGCCGACGACAAAAAAATACATGTTAATGCGGAAACGCCACCTTCTTTGACAACTATAATTATGACCGCCAGAACAGTTCAAAATCGTTGCTATACAATGAACGGTCTTGGATCTCCAGATTTGCCACGTGCCAATTGATAAGTCGGGATTGCAAGAATTTACATAAAACCAGTCCAGCCGGAAAAATCCACCATTCACTTTCATCCCTGAACCCACCACCACCATGAAAATAGTCACTGTTAGTTGGGTGCTTTGTCAAAATGCCACAACTTGATAAACAAATACTAAAATAAATTTTTTTTTCCAAGCTATAGAATCTCTCACATGCTAATATTCCATGGCTGAAAGTTGGGTTGTTTTCTACTTGTAGGTGATGATCGAGTGCTATAGTGGACATATCCACAAAGAAATGCAACCACCTGAAAGATCACAAGGTAATGTTTCAATTTGTTGAATCCAAATATGTACAAATGTTGTTACATTTATAAATATATACGTCATCATCCATTCGGCTATCTGAGATCACAACTGAAAATTGAATAATCAGTCATTTCCAAACAATTATAACAACCAAACCTACACCAAGGGTTTTAAGATTTATGTTCTCGTACTTTCTTTCACCCACCAAACGAGCACAAAGTAACCTCCTCGATGCCTACATGTTCCTCATATGAAGAAAGAGTTTCAAAGCAGATGCCGGATAAAGAATTATGTACCACCACTCAACCTGAAACTTAAAAGCTTGATGGTGCAACTTACAACATTAATCAAGGACGTAATATTCCACAATGCATAGACTCGTGCAAGGCCTGCAGATCGCCTAGGTCCATGACTGAATAGAGCATTGATTCCAGCAGGAAATGGGAGGAGAACACCGAGAGGTAGAACAAACAAAACCAGGAAGACATCTCCCAGTGAATATGAATACAATTGGAGCAAAGTAAGCAGTACTAGGCTAAAATCTCCTAAAAGTAGCATAGAGATGACCAAGCCAACAAGATCCTGTAATTAGATCAAAAAAAGAAAAAGAAAATTGTTGAGAGAGAGGAAATCAAAATAAACTTGAACCAATAAAATGCAATAATCCACTCAAGTATGAGTTATATACCTGGTGGCCAACAGGTTTAGTATTATGAAGTATAAAAGAGAGAAGATAAGATATATCTCTCCTTTCCTCAACTACTTGTAAGCTGTTAGCGTCTATAATGATGCCATACGTCCTTTTCCGCCTCATTAAACTTTCACTGGTTCTGTGTGCGCGGTTTAAGTGCGATTCTTCTCTGAGATGACTGGATGCATTTTCCCTGTAAGTGCTTTTCAGACTGTTAACCAACGGAGAGAGGAAACCAAGTCAAATTCAATCTAATCACCATTATATGCATCTCCATACATGTCATGAAGCATGGACGAGAGCACTGTACACCAATTTACATTATCTTTCATATCAAAAACCCGCAACATAAGACTGGAGTTCTATAACTGATGCTATGTGCATACCCTTGTTTCTTGCTGATGTGACAGTGCAAATTTGTGGGTCTGTACTGTGCAAGTGTGCACAAGCATCAATGCTTTTAATATATGTATTCATTATTATGGTCTCAACTCAACTTCGATAAAACTTTGTGAATTTTATTTCTTTTACATCCATCTCATCCACGGAACCACAATGTAAAATTGACACCCACCCAATTTCTGCAAGAATTTACACTGCAGAACTACCAATTCTCACAAGTCGAATTGTATGAGCATGGAGTTGACAAAATCAAAGGAGCAAAATTTTGGTTAAAAAGTACTTTATCACTCAAAGCGCAGCAGGCCATTACCGTGAATGATGCTCAGTTTGAATAGCACCACCAAGGTTTCCAAACGGAGCAGAATCATTTTCTTCTTCAACGGCATACACAAAAAGTCCATACTGGAAATAGCCACAAGCTGTAGCTTGAAACCAAGCAAGATCAACACGAATGCCATGGCTCCTCAATGCAGCATTGGCATGAGTTTCAAGCCATCTGAGAACAGGTCGAAATGTTACTCTTATCCATCCACGACGAACTAAGCGCAATTGTGCGTTCAAACCAGCCACTAATCGATACCATGTGGTAGGTGGGACTGACTGCAAGCCAAAAACATGCATTTAGCAAAATTTGCATGTGTTAGTTGCCTTTTTTTTTTTTTTGCAAAATTAATCAATTTTTTATACCAAGTTTCTGTGTATCGGCTAACAAACCTGGCTCATAAGGCTCGTGAGAATGTTATCACTGTGTAGTGAGAAAGGAGCCATGTAACTTCCATCGCCTCCAAACGGTAATGATATTGGAAATCTTTGATGCAAGCGAGGAGGAAGATCAGTTCTCTTTTCATCCCCACCAAGGAAGAAATCCATGTATGCTAGCATTAAATCAGAAGTAGCAGCTACCTGAATTAATACAGGAGAGCATACACATGCTTAAAACTTTCCACATCGTCAGGAATATTAGATTTTTCAGTGGATTACACAGAAAAAGAAAAGATTAAAAAAAAAAAACCTGTTCGCTGAACAATAAGCCAAATATAGGGTCATCAGATATAAATATGCCTATTCACAACGAATAATTCTAAACCCAAAAAACACTATACAAGAAGTACAAAAGTATGAGCGAAAAATAAAAATGGGCATTGTAAATGGATAAAAGAATGAGAACATTAGTCATTGCCAACGATAAACACTTGATTATAAAATCAAAGCTACCAAATATACAATCTAAAGTCAATAAATTAATTCTGATTGTGGAACTAAATATAGAGCTGCACACTATTATAAGTTCTCCCAAACATGACAGAAGGTACCACAGATGAGGCATTGTATGTGTAAGCATACACAATGAGGCATTGTATTCTATAAGCATGACAAAAGGTACCACAGATAAGATGAGCTGGAGTTCCTCCAAGAAAGGTAAATTCAGGGTCAGATCGTTTTACCAAGTTCTAACGAACCCTAGGAATGACTATGTTCCCTTGGCAGAGCATATGGCAGATGAAAGCTCCTTCAAAAGCAGCTTTTTTCATATGGACAGCATCTCTGGACAAGATCCTCACCATAGATAACTTAAGGAAACGTCGAGTAATGGTGTTGGACTGGTGTTGTATGTATAAGAAGGGGAAGGGGGGGGATCTTCTTTTCTTGATTGTAAACTCTAATTAGGTTTTTTCTCATGTATACACCCTGTGTACTTGGGCTTAGCCTACTTCTATGAAAAAATTTCTTGATTATCTATAACATAAAATAAAAGTTCTCCCAAACATTTCTCCCTACTAGTATGAAAAAAATAATGGTACAAGAAATTTGACATGCTATATGCATCTCATAATATACACGAATACAACCATTTTTTTTAATATTACGATGTGGTATTGATTGATAGTAAATAATTAGAAAAGGTCTCTTATAGGGAGTTCTTCCTTTTTCACTTCTTTCCATCAATTACATGCCCAAAAGAGAGAGAAAAACTAAATTTCACTGATCCGATAGTAGAAGTAAATCAGGACCTCTCTTCCAAGGAGGCAGCAGGGACTCAGCAAAAAGACAAAATCTCCGAAATTTATTCCTACATCTCATGTCTTGTTTTAAAAAAGCAATACAAATAATGTATTTATGCAAAAACATACCTTAATCCCTTCATAGAGAGCACGTGAACGGCAAGAACGTAAGCAAGCATGATCATACTCTGATCTAACAAATTCACGCAGGCGCTGCAATTTCAATCTCCGACGCCAATGTTGCCATGACCATGCAAGGGGATATGCAAGGACAGAAAGAATATTGTATATTGCTCCCTCCCACCATTCATATGCAGCTATAGCATTAATCTCATCCACAAACGCATTGAATGCACCCTCATATCTGCCAGATCAAATGGATTAGGGATAAATCCTTTCGTATCTGTCAGATCAATGGGAATAGGAAGAAATCCTTCAATCTCAAATATAATTAAACTAACCAAGAGATAATCTTACACAATCTCTTTTATTTGTACAGGAGGTCTGTGAGGGAGATGCCAAGGTTCACTGAAAGTATTAGGACCCATGAAATACATTCGATGCACATGACTCAGGGACTCTTCAGCTCTGTTTGTTTCCAGAACCTGGATACAAATAGCACAATGTTAACCTCCAATGTCAAGGGTGGAGAGAGAGACAGCAAAGAAAGGCTATGAAACCAGAATGTGACAGACTTATCAGTACGACCAAAAAAATATGACACGAGAACTTTTAGAGGAACACCTCATTCAGAGACTCTAGAAAAGGGAAGGAGTGATCTATTTGAGAGCCATGTTGAGTGGGAGCCGGTCCTGGTGATTCATCGACCCCGAAAAATTTCATTCTCGCAACACTAAGCACCAGTGCTAACAGAATGAGGAGACCCATAAGAAAAAGAACAAATAACCAAGGTCCACCAAATGTATAAATCAACTCTTCAAGAGCCGTATAACAGTGTGGCATGTGGTATCTGTCTGAGATGCATCTATAAGGACAAGGAGTTTCAGCTATACCTCCTGTTAAAGAGGACAAGTTATGAGTGCATAATTAGGTTACCAAGACTTCCAAAAAACTTCGGATGTGATTACTGTAGAAAATAAGAAACAATAAAGATATAAAGCAAATGGAACTAGAAGCAAGAAATAGTTCCTGTACAAGTTAAAAAGAACACAAAGCAATAAAAACTCACAATATCTCAAAGGGATTTATGCTTTTTTGACCCTTTTGATTTAAAATATTTTTTTAATTTGACAACGGGTGTCCGGAACAAAGTATGTCACACGCCATGCTTAGAAATCTATTTGCTGATTTCTTCTGGGGAAGTAGTGAAGGGAGAAGGAAGAAAAAACGGGTGGCATGGTCTAAGGCTTGCAAACCTACTGCAGAAGGGGGACTAGGTGTAAGAGACATGGAAGAGATGAAAAAGGCATTGCACATGAAGTTTGCGTGGAAGTTTATCTATGGTAATTCTCTTTGGACCTATGTTTTTCGTGGGAAATATTTGTTGAGTGAGCATCCAGCTCAAATTAAACCTACTCGCCATGACTCATCCTTTTAGAAGGCAATTGGCCACTCATTCCGGTGGTCATTAGCAATACAGGATGGCGATTAAAGGACAAGTCTCTATTTGGCATGATGACTGGTGGGGCTAGGGGCCATAGAAGAGTTGACAGAGGTGAAGGGGCTCCCAAATGGTGTGGTGGCTGATTTGGTGAACCAAATAAAAGTCGGTTGGAACATGCAACTTCTAATTCAACTCTTGGGAGATGAGCTTAGCACGCATATTCTAGACAAACAACCCCCAATGAGAATGGGACCAGACATCCCCATATGGAAACCAGAGGCTAATGGGATATTCTCAACTAAATCGGCCTGGCAGGTATTTAGAAATAGAGGTCAGCAGACTTGGTGGGGTAAATGGATTTGGCATAAGCTGTTACCGCAAAAAATGTTTTTTGCAGTTTTTACGTGGAAAAGCTTCCATAAGGGCCTCCCTCTAGACTCTAACATTCAGAAAATGCAGATTGCACTGGCCTCCAAGTGTGATTGTTGCTCTTCTCCTTCTGTAGAGATTCTGGACCAAGTCTTGCTTGAGGGTGAAGTGGCTAGGTCTGTGTGGAGTTTCTTTGAGAAGGCTTTGGGGATGCAAAGGGGCCCGTACCAGAATTCGACACAGAATATTGCATGGTGGTTTTGAAAGGCCAGGTTCCTTGCTCATTGGCCTCCTTCCATCAGTTATTAGTTTATTTCTTTGGATTAGAAGATGTTGTGCACACATGGAGGGTAAAGCGGATTCAGGTAACGTGGATTGCATTAAAATTAAGCCCCGGTTTGGATTGAAAACTCACCTCAACTCATCTCATTTCATCATTACAACTTTCCCAAATTCTCACACAAAATATAATAAACAATTCAACTTTTTCAAATCCCAAAACAATAATAATATTAAAAAATAATATTCTAACAATATTTTATTTAACTCATCTAAAACCATCTCAACTCACCTCAACTCATTTTTGAATCCAAACGGGGCCTTAAGTGTTTGGCAGAGAGACTGATAGCTTTGGGGATGGAAGTACAAGTTCAGCACATATACAGGGAAGTGAATTAAGGCGCGGACAACCTGGCTAAGATAGGGGCTCGGGGATTTAGCTTGGAGATACTACAACAGCGAGACCTGCCCCAGGAGGTGAGAGGAGCATTCAGGCTAGACAAGGCAGGACTTCCTTGTTTATGTTGTAAATGAATTTTGCTGACATAGTCTAGTGTGCATATATGCACCTTGTCCCTTTCAAGGTGGTTTTTCTTTCGGTGTAACCACGGCTTTCCTCCGCCAAAAGTGAGGTTTTTATATACTCTTTTTTCTTTAAAAAAAAAAAAAAGTACCGACTAATCCCGGGGTGCACAGGCCCTCGGCAAGAACTTTCCCGCAAGTGCACTTCGGGTAATTCAAGGGAAAATTCCCTCGGTAAAATGGCCCTTAGAATTGTTTGCACCTAAGGGTTTAAACCTTAGACAGAGCATGCCACCAAGACCAAGGCTCTTACCATCTTTTATTTAAAATAAATTAGCCACCATTAACATAGAAGTACCTCGGACAGCAATGTAAACAGCACGATGAGGAAGCTCTTGATCAGGACAACGTTGACAAAGTGCTCTATCGGATCCAGTAACATTCTTATATGTGCCGGCGGGGCATTCCTGACGATAAACAAAGAATGCAAAATCCAAGTGTCACAAAATGTGCAAGATTGAAATAAATATGATGCATGAGGAGGTTCCTCCATCCAGTAAATAAAAATTAGATGGAGGAACCTACCCCATCACGTTGAAATAATAACTAGCACCCCATAGTTTTCATCATTTTCTACTAACATAGCTAGTTGCAATCTTGAGCAATTCATGAACGTAAAATGTATCCCACAAATTGGAAGCAATGTAAAGATAAAACAGATGAAAGAAAGAAATCAGCGTGCAGACAAAATCTAAAGTTTAGATATGCCAAACAAACAATGGTTTGCAAGCACAAAAGAAATAAACGACATCCCAATGTCATAGAACTGAGAAATGTACCTCACAAAAAATACCATAGAGTCCTTTAGGGCAAGCTTTACTGGTCACCGTCCCATTTTCTCCAGCACCACCTTCATCTCTACCAACCCCTCCCCTATAACATTGAACAGAAAACATCAAAATGTGACAAGAAAGATCACAAGATAAAGAACCAATGGGGAACATCAGCTGCATATTACCTCAACAGAAACCCCTCCTCCAAACCGATAAAAAGAAAGGGGAAAAAGTAGAAGACTAGCTAAACATAGTGATGATATTATAAACTGAAGTAATGTATAGAGACTGCATCTCTTAGAAAACTTATAAAAAATTGTGCACCGCAAGTACACAAGTAGTATACATAAGAGGGACCTAGCCAGAAAGAGAGATACAAGAAATTCATATAAACTAAGCCCATTAAAATCATATAAGCAAGTTCATTATGAAACGGCAAATTCTTTCTTTTCACAACATAAAAAGAACAAAAAAAACAGAGAATTTGCAGGCATATAGATAAATATGCATCAATGAATATAAATATCCACGAATATTTAAAAATATATATCTATTATTGATCATCAATAAAACTCATCTTACTTAAAAAAAAAAAAAGCAAAGAATATCTACCAACCTTGCATGGATACTTCCTTTCACCGTAGCAATGGGCTGGTATACATCTCCAGTAGGAATCTCAGACCAATGAAAGTGAATCCTTCCACCACCACCTCCTCCACCCCCAATGGGACCACCAGACCCTCCAACACTCGAAAGAATAGCAGACTCATCAAGTTCTAGTGTATGCAAAAACATAAGTATTGTTCCACCAGACCCTCCTCCAGGGCCTCCATTAGAACCATCTGCAATAGCATAATTTACCTTTCCCCTAGTTCCTTTAAAACTTTCTCCATCAGCAATCACCGAGCCTTCAATGGACAAACTTGATAAGGGATGCTCCAATGAACCCATTACTGCAGTGTAATGCATGAACATGGAGTAAGCATTAAAGGCATAGCAGGAATCAATTCAAGAAAGGTTGTATATAATTGAACAGAGCCATCCATCATTTAATTTTTTTTACAAGAGCCATCCTCCATTTAGTAGTAGGAGGTAATCATTAAATCATTTTCCATCAAGTAATATAAAGCATTAAATATGTGCAAAAAGGAGCACAACCCTAAAGTTAAACAAGAAGATTAAAAAATGTTAAAAGAGGAAAAAAGACATTCTTAGTAACCCAGAGCCTGCCTCTTGTCAATATGAATATGTAACTAGACCATTAGGAGCTACACATTTAAAGTGTGTGCCTTCACAATTATCTCCAATTCAGCCCAAGGCAAAAGCTAGTTGAAACAAAAAAAGTAAACATAAGAAAGTATGCCCACGAATGAATGGGGCCACCTCAACTACACTGAAATTTTGGCTACATAGAATCATCACTATTTTTCATATAATACATGATGGAGAAAACATCTTCGATGGTTGCAGATATAATGAAGTTCTTTATCAACGTCTCACACCATTTAATAGCAACAGTGTTAACACGTTGAATTGACCCAAAATATAAGCTTACCTATGACACCACCACCTGCAGTTGAACCAGCTGAGCTCTCATCTCCACTTCCACTACCAAGGTCACAAGGCCAATCTGCATTACCATATGTGATACCACCCTCAACACAATGACCATCATAGCAACCGGCCCCACCTTTACCACCATGCCCACCACCACTGCCGATACCATTGCTCAGAACATGTCCTCTGCCCACACCACCTGTGCAGCCTGAAAAAAAAAAAACAAATTCGAACCTGAATTCCACAGAGTTAAATTTTTATGAATAAATCAAAATAAGGTTTCCTTTTGTTTTCTTAATCAATCATAGGAAATTCAACAGACCACTTGAAACTGTGATGAGTGTGTATGTCATACCAGGTGTGTGTGGTCATTTTGTTCATAAAAAATCTATTTGCAAGCCTTTTTTGACACACCCAACACACAACTGAAGTCGGTCCCACAATGATGAAAAAGTAATGGGTTTTTTACTTTTTTATAACTATAATGGGTCCCACAACAAGTGGCCTGTTGACACATTGGCTTGTTAAGTAGCAAAACTCTTTTGTTCAAGAGAGTTAAGAGGAAGAGTCTGAAGCAAAGTGGAGGGAGCATAACTACTAAGTTACTCATGGTCAATATAAAATCACTGGTAAGGGGAAAAAGTACCCATCCCAAATGCACTAATCGTTCCAGAAGACTGCACATTAATAGTTCTTGCTCTATGGAAATGAACAACAGATCCTTTTATCAGGCCTTCAACAGATATATCCTCAACTCGACAGATCTGAGAAAAGAAAATTGACAAAGCTGCTAAATATCCTGGTGACTAATTCAATTATTATCATTTCAGCAGTTCGGCACAAAAAGCACCTGAAGGGTGAAGGACAATGATGAGTTCATATTGCAGTCTTCAGGGGGTTGAAGCAGTTCAACAGGACAATCTTGGTTTTCACAATGGAGTCTCGGTACCCTATAGAGATTAAAATAGGATCTTAAAGGTTTGCTAAAAGATAAAGCATTAGAAAAGTTCAAGCAAGTGACGATACACCTAGATTCATACTTACACAGCATCAGTTGTTGCATTCTCTAAGGGACCACGCAAACCAGATCCAGGTCCAACCTTCAAGGTAATAAAATAAAAAATTAAAAAAAATTAGAGAGAGAGAGAGAGAGAGAGAACTTTATTGATAATTATATAAATCAAGTCCCAACGAAAGGGCATGTACAATCCTCTACTATAACTCACAGGGATCTTTGAACAGTTTCCATAACTTCATTTATATAAATGGCAAATTTTATAAAAGAGCACACGGTGCAACCCAAGTACACCATTATCATGAACAGTAGAAAATTATTCCTCATAATCGAACAAGAACACTTCTAATTCGAGCCGAGACCATTAGCATAAAAATGGGGACAAGACTCAACTATAATTGAATACGAAGGTGTCATGTTTCTCATAAGACAAACTAAAGAGAGCTTTATTACAACATATATCTAGAATAAATCTTTACATTTCAGGAAAGAGGGTTGAACGGACCTATTACCTTAGACTCAAGGTAATAGAACATATTTTGCTGAAGGTATTTAGGACTAAGGTTTTGAAACTTGACTAATATTAGAGCTTGAACAGCATACATTGCTACGACTGGATGGCTATTAAAATTTGTTTGTTATGGGCTGTTAAAACTGTTTTCTAGAAACTTGCAAGTGAAGAAATATATTAGCTTCATACGGAGGTTATTCAGAATTTCAGTCTTTCATTATGTGGATCTCAATAAACGTTTTAATGGAAGAGCCACTTACATGAATACTGTAAAATAGCGATAGAACCAGCCGTTGTGCTTCAATCCGATCCCCTCGTCCTGATAAATTCAGCAGACCTTGTCCATGAACTCCTAGATTTGCATTAGAATGTATGACAGACGATTCCTGTTATGCAAAAACAGAAAATTCACATTTTTTATATGCAAAGCAGAAAAGTCACATAAATGCACGACAAGCAATATGCTTTGAAAATCCAAATAATAGACAGTGACACACCTTGAGAACGATTAAATTACTAGCCTCAAGCGAAGATGTGGCTAGTGTTGCATCATCGCCACCGTCTATGAACATTGTGGAATTCCACATCAAGAATATTTTCACAGACATGCGTAGAGCCCCATACACCTTAAGTTAAACAAACCCAGTATCATAACACACATTAGCAAATTTTAAACACTTAACACAAACCGCATCAAATAGGATGAGATCAGAAAGCAAGCCCTGCGTGTAGCACAACCAGGGCAGGGGGGGAGACTAAGCAGATAGATGATACTAGTAAAGAATGATCCAGCCATGCATTTGCATAGGTCATTATCAAGACAAGGAATAATGTTGTAAAATTAGCAGATAGCATCTGGAATTTTTTTGGCAGAATTACAAGTATGAGCAATACAAGCAAGCATATACAAGTTCTCCAGATCAGTAGAACAAGTACATCAAGATGCGTGAGATCTTAAGTAATACCACAGAAAAAAGACTTTAAATTGTCACCTTGATCACAGAATCACTCATCAACAGTTCTTCTGCCAATAACTCAAACTCAGATGAAGCATAATGTGCAAGCCCAAAGCTCAACACTCCACCACGCAACAGACTTATCTGTCCTTGAACCTGAAAAGTGCATCAGCAGGAGTTCACCAAATTAAATCCAGATATGCAACATAATTGCATTTCCTGAAAGGATATACAGTCAACCAAACTGTACTTTCTTGAGGAAAATAACAGCTGGAGAAAACACTGAAGAGATGCTTAACCATTCAAGAAAATCCTCAAGATCCGGATGGCAATGGAAATCGGGATCGTCCACTTTGATCCCACAATCTCCTTGATCTCAATGCCCATACTTTGAAATTTATAGTTGACGAAAAATATTATATATTCAAAACATTCTCAAGGGCTCCATGACAATATGACGAAAATTTTGTGATCTTGATTATTTTTTATTACAATTTTTTTTATACAATTTTAGAAATTTTGTGATCTTGATTATAAATATCAAATCTATATATGAAATCTAAAAAACCACACTCGCAAGACTGAATGCGATCTCATTACAATGATGGTAGAGTTAAAATTGAACATGCCAAGATGCAAAGATCTAAATAATAACAAAAACTGCATTAAGTGTCAAAAATCATGTAAGATCATGACAAAACTCCAGAGAATGCATTACTAGTAGCTCACGTGTGCAACATGTTGGCGAAGCACCATGTAGATAGCAATCCCACAACATAATGGTCCACAGTATTAGATTAAATCTTAACTAGTTAAATAAACTGAATATATAATTTTATTATATTTGCTACTATTTTTATGTTTATTATTAGCATATTTTTACTGTTTATAAAATATTATTTAACGTATAAAAAACAATTATTTGTTATGTTTATTATTAGCATGTCATTTATAACAATAATTACTGGAGCTCAATTTTAAATGTGTACATATACGTTGGCTAAAAAGTAAGAGCAAGTTATAACTAAAGAAAAGGCACTACCAGGATAAATTAACAATCTGAGTTTCACAAACCTGGACACGACTCCAAAGCAATGGAACGGTAGCCCTGGCATTATTTTGAATATAAACATTAGTCCAAAGAGGTAAATTGGGAAACTCCAAAAGAAGTGTCTCCGTATTTGTTGATATGTTATGATTGTTGACAATAAGGCTCCGGAGAACAGCATCATATAAAGTTCCAGCAGCACCTGCATTCTCTGGACAGCCAAAACTAATTCCTCCTGCAAATAACAATAGAGTTTGCAGTTGCAACAGTTTCACATATTGATGACAGAAAATTGAAACAAAGCATAATGTACTTAATTTTCTCATAGATATGCAAATATTTTATTACTAAATGATACCAAGCCTGCGACTTGGAACCCATAAATGGAACATTTTTTTTTTATTGGCACCGGGTGTCCGGGAACAGTGTCTCGACTAATCCCGGGAGTGCACAGGCCCTCGGTAAGGAGTTTCCTGCAAGTGCACCTCGGGTAATTCAAGGAAAAAATCATCAAAATACCCCAGTCCGATGGCCCCTAGAAATTGTTTGCACTCAAGGGGATTTGAACCTTAGATTTGGAGGGAGCACACCCCCAAGCCAAAGACCTTTACCACTTGAGCCAACTCCTAGGGGTTCCCATAAATGGAACATAGACACCTATACAAGCAACTGATAAAAGGAAAGTGTTCCACACAAATGCCAAACATGGAAAGAGAAAAATAATGCAAAGGAAACAAGCAAATTCATGGTAAGAAAGGCATTAGATCCAGTAAAATGAGATTTCAAATGACATGGTGATAACCTTTTCTTAACCCTTTTTCTGTTGGTAAGTAAATATAATATGCATGCCCATACACAATTGTTTAATTTAAACCAATGGGCTCAGCTTCCAACCCTGCTTATGAGGGGTGAAGATGCCATTTGGTTTAGATAATTGAAAACTAATACCCCCAAAAAATGCAAAGACACTCATATACACACAAAAAGAAACTGAAGTTAGAATGGAATCGTATAAAAAATGGCAAGGTATTATATTCACTTCAGGTGCGTTTGGCAACACAATTGTTCTCAAGTATTCTCAGATATTTCATTCCCAAACATCACTCAAATACAAAACACTTTCAATTTCAAATCTTCAACTTTTTCATCTAATTATTACCTAATCATTACAAATTTTCAAAACTTCCAAACAAACCACAAAAAATAATACTACTTTTTCAAATTTCAAAACAAAAATTATATTCAAACAATTTTTTAACTTTATAATATTTTTAATCAACTTTTTTCTCTCTCCTTTCCCAAAACCCAATAAAATATCTTAACTCAAACTATTTCACAACTATTCACATATATACTAAAATATGCCAAGTATCCAAACGGGCCCTTACTGAAAGTACTTCTAAAACAATAGTTGCATGGCATTAAAAATAAATACATAAAAAAGTGAAAAGAGCTTGAGGAATTCAAAACTAGATCGTTGGCAGGGATCCCATTGAATAAACTCACTGAGAAGGTATCAAAAACCCCAAACAATACTCATTTAAATTTTGCGTCCATTACAACCAATTGCAAGCCACAATCAGACCCCATGGAACAAAAACCAATCACTAATATTCAAGAAAGCCCAAATGCCACCCATTATCACTCAACGTCCAAAACAAGGATCGGCGCAAGTAGAGTGGATCGATACATTGGATATATATGAGTACTTTTTTAATGAATTATATACATGAGTACTTGAATTGCACCTCTTTCCACTCATCTAATAAGATTGAATTATTTCTCAGATATTTTTATTTTTATTTTTTATTTTATAAGTAATCAATATATATAAATAGAGATAAGCAAAACCCAAATACACAAGATGATATACAAGAGAAAAGACCTATCTAGGTCGAAGTAAGAGAAACTAGAAAGTCATGAAAATAAGGAGCAGTCTCCGGAGGAACTTAGAAAATCCCAGTCTGTGGGTGCCATTCACAACTCACTGATACCACGTATGATCCTTAGTTTCTCTAAGCCTGATTTCAATTCCAAGCCCTACATGATTCTTAAGCTTCATAATAAACTAGATCTCCAAAATTGATAATATAAAACCCTAATCTCCAAATTTAAGCACCATCCACCAAGTATACCGATGTTGCTATGATAAATGACGGTTAATGGTGCATTGTGACATAAAGTACATACATTAACTTCAATAAAACAATAAACAAGACTTAAGCTCTCTGAATACAATCTGGATGATTAAATCTATTGAAAAACGAGCAATTATTCCTAGCCTCAATTTGCTGCGTCTAGACTACATCACCACATTACATGCAAATCGTAATATATATATATTTTTTTTACAAGTGCAAATGGTAATATTACTATACTAAGAACTAAATGGAGACCCTTAAGAGTCTATATAACATGTCAACTTCCATTTAATTAGTTCCTAAAATGTTTCAGAAATTTGAACGGAACTAACCATGGCTAAAGAACATAATGAGTCTCACCATGCACAAAAAGTTTTGGATCATAATGCCGGCTGAAAACATCAACTGAAACTCTTCCGCCGCCACCGCCGCCATGACCATTACCTCCACAGGCACTTATCCTGCCACTGCCAGTCCTGTTCTTAAGAAGAAAAGCACTTTAGTTAACTTTCGCATGAAATGAACTCTTATAGACATAAATTAAGGCAGGCGCACATCTGATGAAGTTACTTAAAAGAAAAGGGAATAAAAAGGAAAAGAAATTCGAATTTCATTGAGAAAATAAACCCCACACTCTTTTTTTTTTATAAGTAAAATAAAACCCACACTCACCATCTGGATGTGGAAAATAACAACCAAACCAAGAAACAATAGTGTGAATCATAGAAAGAGGTGTAGCCCCAGGATAAAGAGAGTATACAAAAGAAAAAGGCTAATTAGGAGGAGTGACAGATTCAATGAACTCATGAAAACTAACTCCATTAAAATCAACAGCTACAGCCCACAGGAACAATGTATTAAAAGAGGCATTCTAGTTCTTTCAAAGAGATAAACAAAACCCCTCAAAAAATAGCATTTCCATGCTTGTTCACAGAATTTCATGCTTGAACTAAATTCCACCTATGCGTATGTGCACATACAAGTTGAAAAGATAAAGCGGAACGAAATAGTTTTTTTTACAAGTAAAGAGGAACGAAATAGTATCTTAGTTTACTTGACGAGAAAACATAAAACCAAATAGGAAAATTTCATAGCAGTCGCTTTTTTTAAAATTTCCAGAAATCTACTGAGTAAATTCATGCAGAGACAGATGCCGTTTGTTGTTCGGTGAAGCGTAGCCAAATAATATAGAGCCTTTTCCATTAAAACCGTTTCAGACAACCAAAAAACTAAACCAGTCTAGGACGTATATTGGGATCAGTTGTGATAAGTTCATCTTTTTCTGCCATCTGTAAAAGATAAAGACCCATTCTCTTTTTCTTTTTCTTTTTTGACAAAGTATGAATACCCATTCTATTACTTCCGTATTTTCTCTGAACACCTAACCAGAGCCAAAACTCATGTTTCTGAAATAAAATAATAACGACTAATTTATCCGAATATTTCCCCACCAACCAAATGACGCCAAACTCATAATTCAATAGAAAACTCGTAATACCCATTCTAGTTACGAAAAAAACAAAGGAGTGTGACAGATTTAATTACATTCTATACGCCTTGATAAGGATGCTGCCGCCAGAGCCACCTCCACCTTTCGTCCCTCCATCACCTCCATCGGCTAAAATACTCCCCTCCACCACAACATGCCCCAAAATCTCCATCTTCACCCGCCCACCGCCTAGCCCACCATAGTCCGCCTCCTTGCTCGTCGTCCCACCCCTGCTCCCGTAACTAGTCGGCTTCTGCAGCGAGGACCACGAGTACGCGTCTCCGCCCCACACGTCCTCCGGGAGCTTCGTCTCGTCTACCAAACAACATGCACCCCTGCCGCCGTGTCCCCCACCCGCTCCGCTTATCCCCTGTGGCGTTCCGCTGGTCTCTGGCGGCGGATTGCCCGCCGACCCCGTCGTGTTCACCACCGAACCATTAAGGAAGCTCGCGTTATGCGCCCCGAGCTCGAAAGCTCCGGTCACAATCGACGAATTGATGCCTAAACTAAAAGTACCGGTAATGTTGATCGTTATTTCACAACCAGGACTTGGACAATGGAAATTCACCCCCGGTAGGACGTAAAAATTGCCCTTCCCAGCTATGTACACGTCGCGGGTGAGATTCAAATCGCTGACTATCTGACACGTGGTGTCGAGGGAGCCGATTCCACCGAGGTCATCGGCGCAAGAAACTGACGGCGGGTGAGGTGGCGGTGGCGGTGGGGCCGGGGGGGAGTAATCCTGGTGGAAGAGATTCGAATCAAAATTGACAATGGAGAAATCACCACCGTTGGAGTCGTCGTTTGTGGATGCCAGGATAGGGTTTGTGGCGAGGGCTATAAGAGTGAAGAGGATAACGAAATGGGAAATACGACAGTGCAAACGAGCCATCCACCGGTGAACAGAACAGAATCATTACAAAGGAAGGATGGAATTTGGTATTAGTGTTAATAGCACGGGAAACCCACAGGAAGGAGCCGTGGATACCACCATTAACGGAATAAGTCTGTAAATTTCCGTATCAATTTGTTTATGTCCTCGACAGTCGTCACCCACCGGAAAGCGAAAACCCTAGAAATCGCCCGAGCACGAGAGAGAGAGAGGGGAAAGAATGTCGGGCAGGAGGGGAGAGCTTTATTTAGTTATGGGAGGATACGGAGATTATCAGAAAAGGTCAGGCTCACGGTGAGGTTGAGGTTGTGTGGTGCCTTTATTGGCGTCTGATTTCCTAACTGTTCATGGCTGCCTCACCAGATTAGAGCACCTGTCGGAAGGGTATTCGATAGCGTGCCTCCGTATTCAATCTGTTCTTAACTCTACCTGATACAAAGGCGCGTTATAAATAACACTTTCATTATTAGGGCACTGGATAATTTGATTAGTTTATCCGAATCCTATTTCAATTAGTTTATCTCCACGCGCTCTTGGAGAGCGTATGTAGTGCCTGGAGAGACGTTAACCAATCTCTGGCGTGCACTGATCGAACCACCCGCGTAGGAACTACGCTGTGTCACCGACGGAGCACTATTCGGCCAGCAGTGACAGTTGATTACATAATGACTTTTTTGTCCACCGGAAGCTTCATGTCGGTCGGGGGTCTGTGACTGTTTTGCGGGTGACGGAGTCGTTTTCTCAACGGAATTGCTGATGCTTACTGAAAATAAAAACTACGGAGACACGTGTATCGATGAGCCTAAAATATCAACAACAAAAAGCGGAAGCCCACTCAGGACTGCTTGGCTGTGAAGTAGTTTGGTTCCTTGCATTCGGTCCATTTCTCTTTTTCTTTTGGAAAAACTTTCAGGTGGGATGGGTGTGCACCAGCCAGTAAACAAATGCCACGTAGATATTTTAAAAAAGAAAAATTGCAGCCGCATACACCCCATCTCTACCTCTCCTTCTTTCTCTCTCTCCCTCCCCCATCTGCCCTCGATGCCGACGGAAGGAAGCTCCAAAAAAATCATCTTCTGTTTGGAAGGTTAAAAAAAAATTTCTATTTGGTGAAATTCCAGATATTGTAGAAATCATATTTATTTATTTGTCTTTCTTTCTTGGGTTGCGTTTGTTTATGGTTCACTCTCCTTCTTCAAGGAGCCCTCTGATTGTCTTGTTGGTTTTGGTTTTCTCAGATTGATGGTACAGTAAAATGTTATTGTTGAGAGCTTAATTTTATTGTTAAGATTGATTGTATTCTATATGTGTGCATATGGAGTGAATGAATTCTTTTATCTTTATTAATATATCTAATTATTGTAGTTTTGTGAACATACAATCTATAAATTGATATAGCTGAATTTTTGTCCATCAACAAATCTCTCTCTATCTGAAATGGCAAATGGGTGATTGGAGATGGATAGTAATCTATTGTGTATTAGCTCTCTATATTTCATGTAATTTGAAGTTAAACTTTTCAAATAAATTTCTAATTATTTTCAAATTCCTTCCATCGGCGTCGAGTGCAGATGGGGGAGGAAGAGAAAGAAGGAGAGGGAGAGATTGGTAGGACTTTGGCGTGAGTGCAGATGGGGGAGAGAGAGGGAAAGAAAGAAGGAGAGGGAGAGGTGGGGTGTAAGCGGCTACAACTTTTCTCTTTTTGGAATGCTTACGTGGCATTTGCGGTCGATATGAAAAATAGTTTCGCATCCATTTCCCTTGAAGCGCGACTATTTTCTTCTTTGTCTTAGTCAACTTTTTTTTTAGTTGTCCTTAAAATATACGTAGCGACTGTATTTTATGTAAAAACAATGGAATTTTTTTAATAAATTAAAAAATATTTCAGAAATTATACGTTTTACCCACAAATGGCCATTTATTTCTCTTTAACCCGAGCATCTTTAATGGATTAGTTAAAGTTGAAGAATATTTTTTATGAAGGTAAGTGAAATCTGACTTTTGGCTATTCAATTTACATAAATCTCTATATTGGAATAGTTATTTTTTTATTATTTAATGATAAAATAATGTAAGATGAATTTAGTTTTGATTATTCATATTAAATCTCCACATTTGATTATCTATTTATTTATTATATAATAATGAGTAACTAATAATTTTAAAAATATTTAATTTTTTTAATTATTAATTTATTTAATTTTTTCATATTTTACTATTCTATCTATTATATATTAATTAATATCATATTTTAATTAAATTAATATATTACTAACTCAAATTAATATATCAATTATGATAAAATATGTGATAGAAACAAAGGAAGAGATAAATAATTGATAAAATATATAGTTAATGTATGTACATTAACTTTTAAATATGAAAAAAAATTTGAAAGTCATTGTAATTAAATTCTAAATAATTTAAATTTATCTAATCTATTGTGAGTATATTTTATCCTCTAATAACTAAATATTCAATAGATTTAACTTTTAACTAATCCATTAATGATACTATTACTTCTGGCATGATTAAACAAAATTTTGAAACATGTTCACAGAATCTTATGCACGAAATCTCATCATCTTCATCATTAATTTTGGCTTTCATTTTACGACACGAGAGGGAAGTTGAAGATGTAAACTTTTGCACAACACTACACACTACCACCATCAATATAGTTAAATTAATGCATGAGTTGCATATAATGTTATTCGCACGCTCCTAGGATGTCGTTAAAACAATTCATTAATCATGTCATCACGCCGACAAGAGGATAAGGAGCGTCGTGGAATGGTGCCTGTTTAATATCTTAATCTTTCGTAAAATTAGGCAAGAGTGAATTTTGGGTCAATTGCAACTATGTCCTTTGCTGGACAACACACAAACAATAAAATGTCCAAAGTTCACCCCCTAAGTTATCCAATTGACAAGACTTACCATCCCCAACTAAAGAAAATGAAAGAATTTAACCAAACAGTACATCTTTTTTCTTTTTCTTACACGTAAAAGAAGAAAAATAAATAATGGCAAAAAAAATACATTGATAAAGACCCACCGTGGCTGGGAACTTGGGAAGGATGGTGATGATCTTTGTGTCGTTTTAGGTATCTTCATGACCATAGCTCTCTTGTTTTTAGGAAAATTCATTTGGCTTGAGAAAGTTGAAATTCAATTATACCCATGCCCAAATAAAAAACAGAAGACATTGGAGAGCTTTGAAAGTCAAAATGAAATTATGGACTCGTTGGTTTTCACATTTATTTTCATTTTTTCTAATTTAATTATTATAACTTTCTCAAATTTTTATATAAAATAAAATAAATAATTCAAATTTTTTAAAATTTAAAATAAAAATAATATTAAAAAATATATTATAATAATATTTTATTCAATTTTCAACTTTTTATCTTAAGTTATTTCATCTCATTTTATCTGTTAAAATAAACTAGGCCTGTTAGTTGAAAAATTATCCATGCATTGAATAATAAGTCGGGAGCAAGGAATTTTACAATGAATAACTTCGAGAAGTTTTTAATTTTATTTTATTTTTTCTCAAGAAACCTCGAGACACTTTGAAGATTCGTTTTCCTGAAGGCAGAATTCAAATAATAATAAAAAAAAACAAGTGAATGAGTTTTAGGCTCGATTTGAATGGTTTCATTTCATCTCATTATTATAATTTTTTTAAATTTTTATATAAAATATAATAAATAATTTAATTTTTTAAATTTTTAAAATAATAATAATATTAAAAAAATAATAATTTAACAATAATTTATTAAACCTTCATCTTTATCTTAACTCACTATCTAAACCTAACCTAAATTTTCAGTCAATTGTTTTGACATTTGAACGGTGTGCAGTTTAAAAAAAAATAAAAAAAAGTTGAAACGGAGGAGTTGAAAAATGTTTGGTTTTTCATGTTTTGTATGTTTAAGAATGAATATATGAGAAATCTGAAAAATTGTGAAAAAAATCTACAAGTAGAACAAGTTGGTAACTTTAGCTATCTTCCAATCTCAATTTAAATTATGAAAGGATTATTTAATCGAAATTTACGGATTAGAACTATTTTAATATTTAATTTAAAAAATAATAATGCTACATGCATGGAATTGCGTGTTGTCACTTGTCACTCACATTCAGAAGCAAAGGGTCCAGAACTCGCGTAAAAGGCAGCATAATAATATAATATATTAACGAAAAGTCGTTCGCAAACCCGTCCGAAATGAGTGTGGATCATGGACGAATCATCCCCGAAACCCCAATCTTGACCCATTGATCAACGTAAATCCGTAAACAAGTCAAAAACCAAGGATGGTTTGCTCAGTTGGGTCAGGTGTAGCGCCGGCGGCGGCTTCTTCTTCTTCTTCTCGATGGTCGTGTTCAATGTTGGGACCCACTGTCGGTCCCACCCGAACCAAACCGAATCTATAATGTGTAACCACTTCCAACGTCATTACGCCTCACCGCGGTCCTCGACTCCCTCTCTGCTTCTCAACGTCATACGCAAACCAAAACGACGACCCCTCAGTAAATCTCACTCGCGCACTCCATGGCTTCGGTGGATTTGGAAGGGGTTTCTTCCAAGACTGTAAGCGAAATGGAAGTAAATGGTGGAGGAGGAGAAGGACCGAACGAGATCAAGTTCGGAGAGAAGAGTGACAAGAAGACGACCAAAAAGAAGGACAAAAAGCCGTCGTCCTGGAAGCTTGGGTTTGGATGTCTGAAAACGGAGTACGATCGGGAGGGAAATTTCGACATGGAGGTTATTGGCGGTGATGGAGAGCGTCGCACTTCCTCCCCCACTCATCTTGTTGTATTGGTTAACGGTCTCATTGGCAGGTAGCCATCAGCCCCATATCTTTCTGTTTGAATTTGGTTTAGTTTGATTACTCTCGGTTATGACTTAATGCGTCCCTGCAGTGCTCAAGATTGGAGATTTGCCGCAAAGCAGTTTTTGAAGAAATATCCCGAAGATGTTATTGTTCACTGTGAGTTTCATAATCCTTTCACCCCTTTTAATCGGTTTTTTCCCAATGCCTGGCATAATTATTTATGATTGATAAAGGCACATAAATTTAGTCTCATAATCGATTGCGATTTACATTGTTATTATGCATCTGTTGGCTTTATGTGATGTAATTTATTTGTTCATATCATGGCTATAGATATGTTTATAAATATCATAACATTACCACTTTATTCTCTTGCAATTCTGCTCAAGCCTCCAATCAACATAATTCCGTATTAAGAATGTCATCTGATCACTACTGGGGTCCATTTATAGCAGTTGTGCGAATTAATCAAGGAGGGTGGAAAGTATGGCATCATAAATTGGATTTCATCACGGAAGATTTACTTAATTGATCATAGTGGGATTGGATCTATGAACTCGTGCAGGCACACACGCACGCACGCACACACACATTCCTCCGATACATTTTATACACGGTATCTTGTATCTTTTAAATATTTGAAGGTAAACTGTTTTCATGTCCACTTTCGTTCTACTTTCTACATATGTAGTCCTCTATTATGGTTCTTATTTATTTCCCCTCCTGGTTTGCGATTTCAAGCCAAACAATCTCTTGTTTAATGAACATGACAATTGAAAAAAGATTTTCAAGTTTTAATGAGTACAAAGATTGAAAGAAAATGAAGGGATGTAAAGTTCAAAGTTTCCTATACGCAGGTCAAGAAACATCTACTTTAAGAAGCTGATGCCAGCACTATCTTATGCCCTGGTATTCTTTTAACTTGGCTTGTCTGGAGATATTATCCAGTTAGTCATTCCTGGTCGCTTGTCTGCCTTCTGCAGAAGATGAATCATCATATAAATATTGGATGTTTAAAGCATTTAAAACCTGGTGCTTATTATCCCTGAAGTATAATAATTGGTTTCCATACCTTTAGGTGTTCTTTTGTATACTTCCTGTGTACATAGGCTATGCCTATTTCATTCATTTCAATAATATTTATCTCTTCCTTATAAAAACAAATTGGTTTCCATATCTAAGCAAAAGAATAATTATGACTCACTTTTCATAATGTTGATGGAATTTCCTCAAGGGATAGCTTGTTCACTTCAACCCTGCTGGGGGTGCATTACTTTTCTATCTCCAATGGGCTTAATTATATGTAATGGCATACACATGTCATAAGGCTATTTTTCTGACTGCATGGTGATGTCTATTGGTGTTCTCAGTTTCTGCTATAAAATGAATTGTGTATGGTTAATGTGCAACGCAGGCAGTAAATGTAATTCTTCAATGTTGACATTTGATGGTGTTGATGTAATGGGAGAAAGATTAGCAAAAGAGGTGGGTTGTGGTTTGGCCATTTAAATGACCAATTTTCCTTCTTCCCTTATTTTCTTTTCCTTGGCAAATATGATTTTCTTCTCTTATTGAATAAGATCACTCTCTACCAATTTTCTGTCAGAGCCAACTACCAGCCTTTAAGGTGGTTTTCCTCTGTTTCATTTGTGGCTCAGATGTGTTCAAGAATACTTATTTCTGTTTGTAAAGCATTCCTTGAATTGAAGTTTCTGCAACCTTAAGAATATAAAAGAACACTTATTTGCAGGTTATATCAGTTATAAAACGTCACCCAGGAGTTCAGAAGATTTCATTTGTAGGTCATTCGCTGGGTGGCCTGATAGCAAGGTATGCTATTGCTAAGCTTTATGGAAGAGATGTCATGAGGGAGTTTTCACAGGGAAATGGAGAGTGTAGGTGTGATGGGTCTGGAGATCCATGCGTGGAGGAGAAATTCAAAGGAAAGATTGCCGGACTGGAACCAATTAATTTTATAACCTACGCAACCCCACACCTTGGTTCAAGAGGGCATAAGCAGGTGGTTCATTTATCCCTTGCAATATCATTCTCAGTTGTTTCTTGTAACTGTTTTTAGTTCCTAAATAGGTGTATCCTCATGTATGCTTCCAGTGTACCTGGGCTATGCCTACTCTTTGATAAATAAAATATCTTATTACTTATAAAAAAAAAATCATTCTCAGTTGTATTATTACGAAGAGTTCAATTAGATGTTAATAGATACCTTTCTTTTTTGTGCTACTTGGTATGTAAACCATGTTAATTCTCATGAGACGAAATTTAAGTTTATATTCTCATATTTTTCAGGATATTTTATAAAAGTAAATTCTCATCCCAAAAAAAGACTTATTTATGGACTTCAAGAGGGTTTTCCTGACAGCAACGTAGATTTAATTTTGTATCAACTACTTGATATAGTTTTGAGTTTCTTACTTTTGAATTTTCTTTGGGCAGACTAGCATCATTTTCAGAGAGGTGTCTCTGAAAGAGGCACTTAAAAAGGCAACAAAACTAATGGCATTTACATGCAGAATATAAGAACATCAAGGATGGCTTCTTGTTCATAGAGTTTCTCAATTTGTACAGGTTTTTGTTTTCAGGTTCCTATGTTTTGTGGCTCTTACACTTTGGAAAAAGCTGCATCCCGTGTGTCGTGGTTTCTTGGTAAAACTGGAAAACATCTATTTTTGACCGACAATGATGATGGAAAAACTCCCCTGCTTCTTCGGATGGCTAATGATGATGAAGATCTTAAATTTATGTGAGTTCTTGTGCAACATTTGTGTCTGCTGACAGCTCAAATTATTACAGAATATGTCATTATATCTCATCTTGTCTTTGCAGGTCTGCTTTGCGGTCCTTCAAGAAACGTGTTGCCTATTCAAACATACGATTTGACCGTATCCTTTTACTGTTATTCTCTCTCTTTTTGGACATTCTTGAAGAAAAATCTTTGGGAGACAGATATCTGGAGGTTCAGATATGAAAATCAAATAGTTAAGAGGATGAGTCTGAGCATTAGGTTCTCTCATATTTTTTTTTTCTTGGAATCACCCTCACTGTTTACATGAATAACTTGACACCTTCAATAGAACTTGTGGGATGGAGTACATCATCTCTACGGCGTCGAGATGAGCTCCCAAAGGTAATTTTGAAACTTGTCATGGAAATTTGAATTTTATCTTGAATTAAAATTTTTTTTTATCGGTAATTTTATCTTGAATTAGTCTAACTACTATTCCCTCAATCAGCATTTGCGTCTTTCTAGAGGTGACAAATATCCGCATGTTGTAAATGTGGAGACAGCAGAAACTTCCAGCAACCAACAAGAAATCCCCTTGGAGGCTAAAGTCAATGGACACAAGAATATTCATTTAGAAGGTATCCTTATTTTTTTTTTCTCTTCTATCTGGCTACCAAAATACTGGTTACTGATATATTATGAACTCTATCCAAAACTACCAGGAAGGCTGTGATAGATCTGTCTTGGCCTGTAGTAGTATTGGTTTGAAGGAAGTGCCAAAGCGGAGTCCTAATAAATTTAATGATTAGGAGGCCAGGCAACCAAAGAAGTTGTCAGATTATGTTTTTTTAGGCATGGATCTGAATTATTGTCCCTCTAGGGAGGCAGGCTTAGAAATTGTTTGTTACTAATTGAGTTCAATTCCTCCTCTTGGGTTGGGATTTGGGAATTACAGAACAACATTAACTGTTCTGACATAGGTATACGATGTTATGATTTCCCATTCGGTCCATTTTTTGGTCAATAATTTATAACATGGAAAACGAGGGAAGGGTAAATATCTCCAAGCTCTTATTAACTGTTCACAAATAAAGGGGGGACCCTTTGTGGGGGGGGGGGGGGATTTGCTGTTGGTGTCGGTTCATTATCTTATAGAGGATAATTACAATAATACCCAAGTAAATGACCCTTACATGTGTGTAATTTCAGGCCCATGATTTTCTACATATTCGAAACTTTAAGATATTGATTGATTTGGAAACTGTCACTTCGGATATTATTTTCACTCATTGTATCATTTTACAACATTTGTAGAGGAAATGCTTAGAGGTTTAACAAAAGTGAGTTGGGAACGGGTTGATGTTAGCTTCCGTGGAAGTAAACAAAGATATCTAGCGCACAGTACCATTCAGGTGGGTTTTTACTCTTGAAAGTCATCATGTAGAAGTAGAACAATATTTTTGTTTCGATGTGACCAGATCATGAATCAATTGGTTCCACCATCATTAGTCTAATTTATTTGTTCTATTTTTTTTTTTGTTTTACTTTTGTTTCTATTAATGACTACCATCGTTATTATCATTATTTTAAAGTTGCAATTTGTTACAAATGAGCTGATCTTATTCAAATGGTATCTCCGCTAGAAGAATAAGGTAAAGGGTGGCCATGGATGCATGATTCATTGAATATGTAACCTAGCAACGGGAAAAAAAAAGGAGGGTTAAAATACGATTTTGGCTCCCGGATTTTGTCAGTTTTTAAAATCATTATTTACCATCGATTGCTTTCACCCTTATCCTCTCATACTGTCACCATACCAATTATATATATAATATTTTTTCCACAACTTCGTTGCCTTCCTTGCATGCCATTTTTGTCCTCGCACAGGTCTTACACTAAGATTAGAAAAGATGGAGACAATCGTTTGTGGCTGCGACAGATGTGGAGTCACGTTCGTGTCACACTATTCTGAGCTACTGCTTCTTCTTTCTTTCTTTTTTCAGGTGAAAGCGTTCTGTATAAATTCTGATGGAGCAGACGTGGTCCAACATATGATTGACAATTTTCTCTTATCATAGCTGCCGACTTGCCATTGTAGCATACTCGTGTGGATCACCATGTCTCCATCCGGGGAACGAGGGAATAAAGTTCCAGAAGAGTGCTTTATACAAAGCCGAGAGGGAAATTTTAGGTATGATATTCTCTTTACTTGGAGAGGGAGAGTAGTTGTCTCAAAAGAAGCTAGGTACCCAGGCAGCATATAGATTACACACGCATGTTTAAATAGTTTTAAAGTACTGTAGTCTGTTGTATTAACTATATATGTCTCTGGAAGAGGGATATATCAGGATTGTTGATTTGTTCTCCCCAAATATGTTAGGGAGTTGTATTCACAAATTCTAAATAATAGACACATCTCAAATTTATTCAATAAATTCTGAAAAGTTCATTAAACTAAACATGGCCAATGTTTCTGGAACAGTTCGAATATATAGTACTTGATCCATTCTTGCTGGGTTGTATATATTATTTTTATTTTTATAACTTTACCATGCAACATGATCTCGTCGTGGTAGATTATTGGTACAGGGTTTTGTTCTTTATTCCTTGAAAACCGTGACAAAATTTTCCCATCCCCTCCCCCACCGTATTTCAGAAGCCTAGTCCAAGAGGGTAATCAGTAGGTATCCACGATTATTAGCTTCAGGTGGACTTAAAAGCCCAAATTTCCGTACGTCCTGGTAAACTACCGGACCGTGAAAGGACTTGCTTGTATGGTGTCGGTGCGTTTTAATTAATTATTAAAAGAAATTGATCTCTGATTGAGATGATCAAGCCGTACTAAGCAGAAAATTAAGTCCTCCAATAATTTAATAAGAAAACTGAAAATATGATAGGGCATCCTCTCTAAATATCTTGAGTTTTTTTTTTTTTTGATTGGTTTCAAACCAGTACGTATGGGTTATCGGTATCATTAGATCTGCTGCTTGTTCTCTCCTGATCGAACGCTGGCAAAAAGATATATAGTGGATTGGTCAGGCATGAACTAAGAATCATAAGTGTGGAATACAACAACTTCCTTTTTCTTTGATATCTAAATTTAAATATTACTCGATCGATCAGGAGACAACCAACTCATGATCAAGTAAATTAATTAAATTGACAAATGCATTATAGTCGAATTAAGGGCGTCATTGTAAAAATTCATAGTCGATAATATATTTATAATTCTTTTCCTAATTAATGTATATGTTAATGTTTAATTTGTGTAGGTCGGCAATTTTAATTGCGACATTTCTCTTATATATATATAGGAAAACTCTACTCCCCACCTATAGTCTTCACCCATTTTTTTACCGATTTGCTTTTTATTTTTTTATTTTATTTTAATTCTTACTTAATGATGGTGTATATATATATATATATATATATATATATATATATAAATATATATATAAAAGATAGCTAGCTGTTAGGATAACTTATATAAAAGATTATTTGTTTATATATTCTGAAAATGACATATGAGAAATTATTATCGAGTTGTCACTGCTGCCTTTCCAAATTTCTATTAATATAAATTTGAGTAATTTTACATACAACTGTGAAGTACGTAAACGTTGCGTAATCGTTTTGAAAAATAGTAGGATCTACTATTAAAAAATTAATATTTTTTACATAGATCCCATATTTTATTTACTTTTTTCAAAACGATTACACGACAGTTATACAATTTACGATTATAAATATTTTGTCTCTATAATTTATATCCTGTGAAAATCATTAATTTATTGAATATCCCCCACATGCATGCTGTGTGAAATCGATGCCGGCCAACGGCAACCTTATGGTGATCTGATCTGTACTGGGCGTACTCTTCCAATGCAATGACATTTGTTTTAATTTGCACGTCTTAGAATTGTAGTAGCTATATAACGCATGCATGCACGCACTTGATGAACGATTCAGTGATGCAGCTGACGAGCAATTAATCGCAGGAGTCACGAAGTACACGAGGTATACCGTATATATACGTAAACTGATCATCTTGTATAAATCAAACGTTCGCGCGCGCCGTACGTACTGCTCCTTTTCTCTCGATCTTCCGATACCCATGTGCCTGAATGAATTTATAGTTTGCAGCTAGCTGACGTCGATCGATCCCATGCACGCGTCATATTCTTTCAGAAATATATATATACATATATGAACATATATATATATAAATAGAGAAATGATTTGTATAAATCTCAAATTGACAAGCCTTATATAAGCCCTTGTAAAAAAATAGACCACATCTTAAAAATATATAAAAAAAAATTATTCTTTATTAGTGGGACCCATTGTTTTACAAAAGGTTTGTATGAAATTTGTTTATTTGGAGCTTGTATCTAGCATTGCTCATATAAATATATTTTGAAAAAAAAAAATATATATATATATACCCTAAAATACAGTTTAGATCGATATTGATCTTTTCAGATTGCTGATACGTAAGTTCAGAGATATAATATATAGAGTAATATTATGTACAAATCTCAAATAGACAAATTTTATATAAGTTATTCGTAAAAAAATGAGTCTCTCTTATAAAAAATAATTTGTTTTGCATTTAATTTTTAGGTGGAGTCTACATTTTTTATAAAGACTTGTTTATTTAAAATTTATAAAATTAATTTCTCATAATATATGTTACTATGTATGTATAATGTACCATAAAATACAGTAGTGTCTTCCTTGGGAAATATTCACGTGCGTAGTACTCTTTCCGATCGAAAGAGATAAAGAACTTTAAAGAAAGCGATCGAGGGTATTTGCCGTGTCAAAATGGAGTTGTCCAAATCTCCAGAAACAAACAGTACCAACGCAAGGGACATTCTTAGGTAAATATTTCCAACGAAAACGAAAACCCATGCGATATCCTTCACAAAAAAATAAAAAACCCATGCGATAGCCCGCCCAATAAACTTCACCACTAATATTGAATAACTAGAAGTGCTACATGTATAAAGACATGAAAAATGATAAACTCACAACATTTTATATAACATTTTATACAACAATGCTTAAAAGGAGGGGTATTTTTGTAAAATATTTTATAAAACTAACATCATTTTATAAAAATATCTTTATTTTATAACATGTGTTATGTAAAATATTGTGTGTTTATCACTACTCTAAAGACATTATATAAAATTAAATATATAAATTAACATAATTTTATATAATTTATTAGATTGAATTAACAATAAAATTAATTTTATAATTTATCATACTATATTAAGACATATAATTAATTTTTGTGTAATTTTTTTCTGATTAAAGTATTTTTTAATTTTTATTTATTTTTAGTTAATAATTAAAGAAGTAAATATTTGTGAACTGATATTTTTTTATTTTTTAAAAATATTTAAAGATGTATAAAAAATAATTTAAAAAAAAGAATAAAAGAATAAAAAAGAATATTTGAACTTATCGGTCGAGTTTTTGATGAAAATCTCGGTCCTTGTAGCGGTCGATATTTATATACTCTCGGCTTATTAATGTTGCCGTACGTACAGCTGTCCATCCTTCCTAGCTGCAGTACTCCTGCTACTTCCAGGTATTTAAACATACGGTACACAGCTTTGGCTTTTGGTGGGATCGTGAAACGAGGTTGAGGTCCAGCTTGCGTTTTCGATTGGGGTCACCTCTCTTTTAAGCAATCTTATTTCGTAGGTTTCGAAATAAAATAACACGATCTAAATATTGCGTAATTATTTTTAAAAAAATTAATTTATTATTAAAAAATTAATTTATTATATAAATTTTTTTATTTATTATTTTTTTAAAAATAATTATCACGTTTATAACTGCAACTATCATTTATTTTCGAAAAAGTATCACGTACTTTCTTGTTGCCTTCCACGTCCACCACTGACTGCGAATTATACAGGAGGTTAAATGGAGTCATCTTAATTCTATTATATATTGAGGTGTCCTTCAATCTCTTGAACCTGATCTATTTGGACACCTTTCAGTTTTCAGAATATCACTTTCATATATATATAATTGAGGCTCCCCCCAGCTCGCCTTTTACTATTCCCCTCCCATTGTTTTCCCTCAAGGTTTTACATTCAAAAGAACTGCTACATCTTTCAGTGAGAAAATGGACAGCACTGATGAAAATTGCGTTTGTTGGCACAGAAATAGAAACCTACTAATTTCCACGCTCATCGTGCTTTTGGTTTCAAGCATGACGATAGTGAGATTCACGGCTGAAGGTAATTAATGACCATCCTCGTAGAAATTAAATATATATATATATATATATATATATTCTTTTTGCTTCCTGACCTGGACTCCGATCACTTTTATGCATTACAGGGAGAAGCATTCCCAAGTTAGTTGAAGCAGCTCAAGTAAGCAGCAACAATCCCGCAGAGTGCTTTATCTTATTTTCCTTATATACTAATTAGTTAGCATGAGCTCCCTTTATCTGAATCCAATTCCGAAGTGTTTTATGTATCAAGTCTTGAATTCGAGTCATATATATAATGCACAGGAAGGGAGAGCAGAGAAGCAATGGGTAAGGATATTGGCGAGAGGTCAGATAGGGTCGAGGCCGCCAAACTGCGAGAAGAGGTGCAGCACTTGTGGGCACTGCGAGGCAGTTCAAGTCCCGATTGTCCCACGAGTGCAAAGGCAGAGGAGAATCCCATTAATCTCTGATGCAAGTCATGCAACCGGCCACAGTACTACTATTGCATACTCCAGAGATGGCGTCTCCAACTACAAGCCTATGTGCTGGAAGTGCAAGTGCGGCGACTTCATTTTCAATCCTTGATCGCCCCCATGCATGCAGTTAACGATATTTTATTTTCAAGTTAATTGGTAATTAAGATATTACTTCAATTCTATACTCTAGTCTCTAGCCTCTCTCTCTCTCTCTCTCTCTCTGATATTCTGATTTTTCCCCTTACGGCCAGCTTACCGTTTCCCTGTACGATGGTGTTCGGAGTCTTCCCGGCCGTGTCCCCCGAACTTTCTCTCTCTTTTTTTTCGCTGGTTACTTGTGCCCATTTGATCCGTATCCACTTTTTGTTAACATGCAAATTACTTGCACCACCAATGTTAATTCTGATCAATTATTAATAACTAAAGATTTATATATGTAACCTTTTATAATTGATGTGTAAATAATCTCTCTTAAATGAAGAAAACCTAAGTACTCCTAAAGGACATATATACGAATAAAACCATAGAATGTTCATGGAAAAGGACTGAATATAAGCATTAATTAACTAAGCCTCGTTTGTTTTCAGATATGAGATAAGATAAAAGTTAAAAAGTTGAATAAGATATTATTATAATATATTTTTTAATATTATTTTGAAATTTGAAAAAATTGAATTGTTTATTTTATTTTATTTAAAAATTTGATAAAATTATAATGATGAGACGAGAGATTTTCAAAAATTTCAAAGTTTTGGATTTGAAGCAAACCAGGCCTAATTTTTAGACGGTAGATATACAAACTTATACCATATATAATATTACGATATTTGGAATTTTTGCATTAAAGTTTGAGTTTGAAGATAATTACACTCAGGGGTTTGAAAATAATTTTCATCACATCTCATCTTAATTTTTTCAGAAAATATTATATTATTCAAACACAAATACTTTCAAATGAATTATTACAATTTTCACAAACTTTCAAATTTTCAAACAAAAAGCAATTCAACTTTTTCAAAATTTAAAATAAAAATTATATTAAAAAATTATATTCTAACAATATTTTAACTTTATAATATTTTTTATTCGCACTTTTCTCACTCATTTCTCAAAATCTAAAAAATATTTAACTCAAACTATTTCATTATTATTCACAAACCATTTTACTACTATGCACAAAATTCTCATCTCATCTCCTTAATTCATCTCGTATTAAAAGTCATCTAGCTAATATGGTGTAGTTTGAATAGTGAAATAAGATAAAATGATTTTAGATAAAAATTGAAAGTTGAATAAAATATTATTTTTTTAATATTATAATTATTTTTATATTTAAAAATATTAAATTATTTATTATATTTTATATAAAAATTTAAAATAATTATAATAATAAAATAAAATAACATAAAATACTTTCATTATTCAAACGGTTACAAAAGCTTTAACAAAGCAATCCTTTACCTCTGCGATATTTGATGTACATGTAGACATTTTCTTTTAATATCTCGAGGTCGGTAAATTAATTTGTAGCGAATACTAATAAATAAGAAGAATATACAGCATATCAAAAGCATCAGGCATCAGGCATCAGGCATCAGGGTTTTGTTTTCGTATCTTACAAGAAACCGCGTGCATCGATATGAAGCCTGTGCATTTTAGACATTCCACCTCGAAGGCATAAACTACAGATCAACACGTCTCACATGATCTCGTATTGTATTTACTGTTTTCTTAATTTGGATTATGTTTTCAGAGATTTTTTAGGCAAGTGTTTCTTGAGATATGTGATTTACAAGTTTGTTATGCGATATATTATATTTATAAAATAAGTCAAAATATCAATATTTTATTATGTAAATTGATCGTGTAATAGGCTTTTATGTACATCCATGATGGAATTGGTATCATGTCAATATATAGCTTTATATGGAGTACTGATAATAGTTAGAAAGTGCACAAATATGGAGGTGATCAAGATCTGGGTTATAATTAGCGCGGTTGGATCAATCCGTTATTTATTTGATCTCGTTTTGTAATTGGGGCATGATTAATCTCCGAAAAAGCTGTTCATATTCTTGGTTTTGGACCATATATGCAAATTATAGTATATGTTTATTCTTATTCTTATTATTAGCTTCCATATATATATATATATATATGTATGTATATATTTCGGAGAACCCGCGCGATGGTAGAGAAGGCACGTCGTCATCACCATCATCATCCATCATTTATGAGCAAGGTATATATGAACGTGGCCTTCCTAGCTTGCTTCTGAGTTCTGAGCTCTGTGTCTTCCGTGCTGATCTCTCTTCCCAACAGGCCAACATGATACGATCCATTGTTTGTAATAGCTGATCCTTAGCGGGTTAACCGCAATCTTTTTCTGTGCGCAAGGGGTGATAGCGACAACTAACAACTGCGCGCTTTTCTCGATCTGCTTCAATTTCATCCTAAATAAACATGCAAGCATGAAAACTCAATAGTAATATATGTCTCTTGTTTTGGCCTTTAGGCAAACATGATGCATGCAAAATGCCAAGCCGTAATCATCAGGCATCCTAACTAGCCTGCGCGCGCGCGCAGTAAGTACGTGCGCATGATCTTGCCGATAACGCACACAAGCTCCCAACTTGCAATCCGATTCTGGAGCCAACCCACCAATTTTACGTACAAATTAAGCCATCATATATTAATATATATATATATATATATCCCCTACTGGCAACAATATTGCTGTGTACGTACCAAGATCATATTATTGTTTGTTTGTTTGTTTTATGTGTTGTAATTAGCTTTTGATCAGAACATATCAAATTGCTTTGCCTGATCCGGCCCCTGACATGCCTCTCTCATGCATGCATGCTACAAGCAATGTGGTCACTAGTTGTTATATACGACAAGAGAAAATATATTTACAACTGTGAATTGTGTAACCTCCACGTAATCGCTTTGAAAAAAATGAATAAAACATGGGACCCACAGGAAAAAAATTAATTTTTTAATAGTGGACCTCACTCTTTTTCAAAGCGATTACGCGACGTTTACGTACTTCACGGTTGTATGTAGAATTACTCATATGACAAATGTTATATTCAGTTATATGGTGAGTACATTTTTTTAAAATAAAGTTGATTCTATTACGTACTTCTGAAACTAATAATTACATTAAAGTGGACTTTCGAACTTTCAAAACTTCTCAATCTCTCATTCCGTCTACCAGCGACGTCAAATCTAACGGAAACTGATTGCAAATATATAATTTTCATCTAATTTATTATCATTGACCATATAAAATATAAAATAATATATGCATATCAATTAATAATAAATCATTAGTCATTAACCATATATAAAATTATTTCAAATCCAAGTTGCAAGCAATTATGAATAATCTATGTACACAATGAAATTATTTGATATTTATTAACCATATATAAATTAATAAAAAAATTATTTAATGATTTATTATTAATTGATAGCATATATTATTTTATATTTTATATAGTTAATAATAATAAATTAGATAAAAATTACATCTTTGTAGTGAATGTTATGCACGTGAGCAACATGTGCAGTGAATTTCGTTAGATTTAACGCTGTTGGTAAATGGAAGTAGAGGATTGAGAAATTTTGAAAGTTTAAGGATCCACTTTGATGCAATTATTAGTTTCGAATACACATAATAAATTAAATAAAAGTTTGAGAGGATAAAATATAATTAACCCTTAAAAATTTAGTCACATTTTTTTGTTAAAGTACACGGCCTTATATATTTTAAACATGCAAATATTTTTCAGTATAAGCCCGTGCACATATTCTTTCATTTTTTAACTTTCACATGGCGTTCGGGAAAATAAGTTAGAAGGCCGGTAGATTTTCGGAGGGAAAATAAGTTAGAAGGCCGGGAAAATAAGTTCCTTAGTTTTTCTTTTCTGTTTTTTAAAATTTTTAAATAGTATAATGAAAATTCATTGTTTTATATATATTATTATTTTTAAAATTCTCTGGTTTATTCTTCGATTTATACAATTTAAAAAAGAATTAACAATATTTATATTTTACTTTTTTAACCAGTGCTTATCACATATAAAAAAAAAATACACTCGGCATGTCGCATCAACATTATCTTAGATTAGTTAATAAATATGACAAACGAACTCAATTGAGAAAAGAGTAATGCTATGTACAGTCATGAAATGCGTAAATGTCGTGCAGTCGCTTTGAAAAAGAGTGGGGTCTACTATTAAAAAATTAATTTATTTTCATATAGGTCCCATATTTATTTACTTTTTTCAAAGCGACTGCACGACGCTTGCACACTTACGACTGCAAGTATCATTTATCTTAAGAAAATAAACCTAAAAAGTGAGAATGATAAAATTGGATGCGCGCTCAAGATCAAACCAAAGAAAATAGAAAAAATTATTCTTATCAACTACTATTCACTATTTCACGTCTCATATTTTATAAAAAATATATTCACACCCTATAAAAAAATTTATAAGTATGATGTTTGAAAGTGAATAATAACTGATGCATATAATTCCTCAAGAGAATAATATAATATACAAAATATAAAAGATTAATTATGTTACTTATATCTGTTCAATCCTAAATATGGAAAATATACTTTCTGCCCTCAACGTATCAAAATCTTTACACTTTACATTTCAAATTATTAAATAAAACTAATATATTGCATTTTTCAATTACAAAAACTTACACTTATCTAATTTTAACTATTAAGATGAATATTGAAAAATAAACTATATGATATAATCTTAATAATATGATATAATCTTAGAAGTGACAAAATCTTAGATTGTCAAAATTCAATCTTAGAGGGACCCATTTTAATAGTCAAATTTAAATGCAAAAGTACTAGTGTCTCAAAAGTTCCAGAAGAGTGCTTTATACAAAGCCGAGAGGGAAATTTTAGGTATGATATTCTCTTTACTTGGAGAGGGAGAGTAGTTGTCTCAAAAGAAGCTAGGTACCCAGGCAGCATATAGATTACACACGCATGTTTAAATAGTTTTAAAGTACTGTAGTCTGTTGTATTAACTATATATGTCTCTGGAAGAGGGATATATCAGGATTGTTGATTTGTTCTCCCCAAATATGTTAGGGAGTTGTATTCACAAATTCTAAATAATAGACACATCTCAAATTTTTTCAATAAATTCTGAAAAGTTCATTAAACTAAACATGGCCAATGTTTCTGGAACAGTTCGAATATATAGTACTTGATCCATTCTTGCTGGGTAGTATATATTATTTTTATTTTTATAACTTTACCATGCAACATGATCTCGTCGTGGTAGATTATTGGTACAGGGTTTTGTTCTTTATTCCTTGAAAACCGTGACAAAATTTTCCCATCCCCTCCCCCACCGTATTTCAGAAGCCTAGTCCAAGAGGGTAATCAGTAGGTATCCACGATTATTAGCGTCAGGTGGACTTAAAAGCCCAAATTTCCGTACGTCCTGGTAAACTACCGGACCGTGAAAGGACTTGCTTGTATGGTGTCGGTGCGTTTTAATTAATTATTAAAAGAAATTGATCTCTGATTGAGATGATCAAGCCGTACTAAGCAGAAAATTAAGTCCTCCAATAATTTAATAAGAAAACTGAAAATATGATAGGGCATCCTCTCTAAATATCTTGAGTTTTTTTTTTTTTTTGATTGGTTTCAAACCAGTACGTATGGGTTATCGGTATCATTAGATCTGCTGCTTGTTCTCTCCTGATCGAACGCTGGCAAAAAGATATATAGTGGATTGGTCAGGCATGAACTAAGAATCATAAGTGTGGAATACAACAACTTCCTTTTTCTTTGATATCTAAATTTAAATATTACTCGATCGATCAGGAGACAACCAACTCATGATCAAGTAAATTAATTAAATTGACAAATGCATTATAGTCGAATTAAGGGCGTCATTGTAAAAATTCATAGTCGATAATATATTTATAATTCTTTTCCTAATTAATGTATATGTTAATGTTTAATTTGTGTAGGTCGGCAATTTTAATTGCGACATTTCTCTTATATATATATAGGAAAACTCTACTCCCCACCTATAGTCTTCACCCATTTTTTTACCGATTTGCATTTTATTTTTTTATTTTATTTTAATTCTTACTTAATGATGGTATATCTATATAAATATATATATAAAAGATAGCTAGCTGTTAGGATAACTTATATAAAAGATTATTTGTTTATATATTCTGAAAATGACATATGAGAAATTATTATCGAGTTGTCACTGCTACCTTTCCAAATTTCTATTAATATAAATTTGAGTAATTCTACATACAACTGTGAAGTACGTAAACGTTACGTAATCGTTTTAAAAAAGAGTAGGATCTACTATTAAAAAATTAATATTTTTTACATAGATCCCATATTTTATTTACTTTTTTCAAAACGATTACACGACAGTTATACAATTTACGATTATAAATATTTTGTCTCTATAATTTATATCCTGTGAAAATCATTAATTTATTGAATATCCCCCACATGCATGCTGTGTGAAATCGATGCCGGCCAACGGCAACCTTATAGTGATCTGATCTGTACTGGGCGTACTCTTCCAATGCAATGACATTTGTTTTAATTTGCACGTCTTAGAATTGTAGTAGCTATATAACGCATGCATGCACGCACTTGATGAACGATTCAGTGATGCAGCTGACGAGCAATTAATCGCAGGAGTCACGAAGTACACGAGGTATACCGTATATATACGTAAACTGATCATCTTGTATAAATCAAACGTTCGTGCGCGCCGTACGTACTGCTCCTGTGCCTGAATGAATTTATAGTTTGCAGCTAGCTGACGTCGATCGATCCCATGCACGCGTCATATTCTTTCAGAAATATATATATACATATATGAACATATATATATATATATATAAATAGAGAAATGATTTGTATAAATCTCAAATTGACAAGCCTTATACAAGCCCTTGTAAAAAAGTAGACCACATCTTAAAAATATATAAAAAAAAAATTATTCTTTATTAGTGGGACCCATTGTTTTACAAAAGGTTTGTATGAAATTTGTTTATTTGGAGCTTGTATCTAGCATTACTCATATAAATATATTTTGAAAAAAAAATATATATATATACCCTAAAATACAGTTTAGATCGATATTGATCTTTTCAGATTGCTGATACGTAAGTTCAGAGATATAATATATAGAGTAATATTATGTACAAATCTCAAATAGACAAATTTTATATAAGTTATTCATAAAAAAATGAGTCTCTCTTATAAAAAATAATTTGTTTTGCATTTAATTTTTAGGTGGAGTCTACATTTTTTATAAAGACTTGTTTATTTAAAATTTATAAAATTAATTTCTCATAATATATGTTACTATGTATGTATAATGTACCCTAAAATACAGTAGTGTCTTCCTTGGGAAATATTCACGTGCGTAGTACTCTTTCCGATCGAAAGGAACTTTAAAGAAAGCGATCGAGGGTATTTGCCGTGTCAAAATGGAGTTGTCCAAATCTCCAGAAACAAACAGTACCAACGCAAGGGACGGTAAATATTTCCAACGAAAACGAAAACCCATGCGATATCCTTCACAAAAAAATAAAAAACCCATGCGATAGCCCGCCTAATAAACTTCACCACTAATATTGAATAACTAGAAGTGCTACATGTATAAAGACATGAAAAATGATAAATTCACAATATTTTATACGACATTTTATACAACAATGCTTAAAAGGAGGGGTATTTTTATAAAATATTTTATAAAACTAACATTATTTTACAAAAATATCCTTATTTTATAACATGTGTTGTGCAAAGTGTTGTGTGTTTATCACTACTCTAAAGACATTATATAAAATTAAATATATAAATTAGCATAATTTTATATAATTTATTAGATTGAATTAATAATAAAATTAATTTTATAATTTATCATACTATATTAAGACATATAATTAATTTTTGTGTAATTTCTTTCTGATTAAAGTATTTTTTTATTTTTTATTTATTTTTAGTTAATAATTAAAGAAGTAAATATTTGTGAACTGATATTTTTTTATTTTTTAAAAATATTTAAAGATGTATAAAAAATAATTAAAAAAAAAAGAATAAAAGAATAAAAAAGAATATTTGAACTTATCGGTCGAGTTTTTGATGAAAATCTCGGTCCTTGTAGCGGTCGATATTTATATACTCTCGGCTTATTAATGTTGCCGTACGTACAGCTGTCCATCCTTCCTAGCTGCAGTACTCCTGCTACTTCCAGGTATTTAAACATACGGTACACAGCTTTGGCTTTTGGTGGGATCGTGAAACGAGGTTGAGGTCCAGCTTGCGTTTTCGATTGGGGTCACCTCTCTTTTAAGCAATCTTATTTCGTAGGTTTCGAAATAAAATAACACGATCTAAATATTGCGTAATTATTTTTAAAAAAATTAATTTATTATTAAAAAATTAATTTATTATATAAATTTTTTTATTTATTATTTTTTTAAAAATAATTATCACGTTTATAACTGCAACTATCATTTATTTTCGAAAAAGTATCACGTACTTTCTTGTTGCCTTCCACGTCCACCACTGACTGCGAATTATACAGGAGGTTAAATGGAGTCATCTTAATTCTATTATATATTGAGGTGTCCTTCAATCTCTTGAACCTGATCTATTTGGACACCTTTCAGTTTTCAGAATATCACTTTCATATATATATAATTGAGGCTCCCCCCAGCTCGCCTTTTACTATTCCCCTCCCATTGTTTTCCCTCAAGGTTTTACATTCAAAAGAACTGCTACATCTTTCAGTGAGAAAATGGACAGCACTGATGAAAATTGCGTTTGTTGGCACAGAAATAGAAACCTACTAATTTCCACGCTCATCGTGCTTTTGGTTTCAAGCATGACGATAGTGAGATTCACGGCTGAAGGTAATTAATGACCATCCTCGTAGAAATTAAATATATATATATATATATATATATATATATATATATATATTCTTTTTGCTTCCTGACCTGGACTCCGATCACTTTTATGCATTACAGGGAGAAGCATTCCCAAGTTAGTTGAAGCAGCTCAAGTAAGCAGCAACAATCCCGCAGAGTGCTTTATCTTATTTTCCTTATATACTAATTAGTTAGCATGAGCTCCCTTTATCTGAATCCAATTCCGAAGTGTTTTATGTATCAAGTCTTGAATTCGAGTCATATATATAATGCACAGGAAGGGAGAGCAGAGAAGAAATGGGTAAGGATATTGGCGAGAGGTCAGATAGGGTCGAGGCCGCCAAACTGCGAGAAGAGGTGAAGCACTTGTGGGCACTGCGAGGCAGTTCAAGTCCCGATTGTCCCACGAGTGCAAAGGCAGAGGAGAATCCCATTAATCTCTGATGCAAGTCATGCAACCGGCCACAGTACTACTATTGCATACTCCAGAGATGGCGTCTCCAACTACAAGCCTATGTGCTGGAAGTGCAAGTGCGGCGACTTCATTTTCAATCCTTGATCGCCCCCATGCATGCAGTTAACGATATTTTATTTTCAAGTTAATTGGTAATTAAGATATTACTTCAATTCTATACTCTAGTCTCTAGCCTCTCTCTCTCTCTCTCTCTCTCTCTCTGATATTCTGAGTTTCCCCTTACGGCCAGCTTACCGTTTCCCTGTACGATGGTGTTCGGAGTCTTCCCGGCCGTGTCCCCCGAACTTTCTCTCTCTTTTTTTTCGCTGGTTACTTGTGCCCATTTGATCCGTATCCACTTTTTGTTAACATGCAAATTACTTGCACCACCAATGTTAATTCTGATCAATCATTAATAACTAAAGATTTATATATGTAACCTTTTATAATTGATGTGTAAATAATCTCTCTTAAATGAAGAAAACCCAAGTACTCCTAAAGGACATATATACGAATAAAACCATAGAATGTTCATGGAAAAGGACTGAATATAAGCATTAATTAACTAAGCCTCGTTTGTTTTCAGATATGAGATAAGATAAGACGATATAAGTTGAGATTAAAGTTAAAAAGTTCAATAAGATATTATTAGAATATATTTTTTAATATTATTTTAAAATTTGAAAAAATTGAATTGTTTATTTTATTTTATTTAAAAATTTGATAAAATTATAATGATGAGATGAGAGATTTTCAAAAATTTCAAAGTTTTGGATTTAAAGCAAACCAGGCCTAATTTTTAGACGGTAGATATACAAACTTATACCATATATAATATTACGATATTTGGAATTTTTACATTAAAGTTTGAGTTTGAAGATAATTACACTCAGGGATTTGAAAATAATTTTCATCACATCTCATCTTAATTTTTTCAGAAAATATTATATTATTCAAACACAAATACTTTCAAATAAATTATTACAATTTTCACAAACTTTCAAATTTTCAAACAAAAAGCAATTCAACTTTTTCAAAATTTAAAATAAAAATTATATTAAACATTATATTCTAACAATATTTTAACTTCATAATATTTTTTATTCGCACTTTTCTTACTCATTTCCCAAAATCTAAAAAATATTTAACTCAAACTATTTCATTATTATTCACAAACCATTTTACTACTATGTACAAAATTCTCATCTCATCTCCTTAATTCATCTTGTATTAAAAGTCATCTAGCTAATATGGTGTAGTTTGAATAGTGAAATAAGATGAAATGATTTTAGATAAAAATTGAAAGTTGAATAAAATATTATTAAAATATTATTTTTTAATATTATAATTATTTTTATATTTAAAAATATTAAATTATTTATTATATTTTATATAAAAATTTAAAAAAATTATAATAATAAAATAAAATAACATAAAATACTTTCATTATTCAAACGGTTACAAAAGCTTTAACAAAGCAATCCTTTACCTCTGCGATATTTGATGTACATGTAGACATTTTCTTTTAATATCTCGAGGTCGGTAAATTAATTTGTAGCGAATACTAATAAATAAGAAGAATATACAGCATATCAAAAGCATCAGGCATCAGGCATCAGGCATCAGGGTTTTGTTTTCGTATCTTACAAGAAACCGCGTGCATCGATATGAAGCCTGTGCATTTTAGACATTCCACCTCGAAGGCATAAACTACAGATCAACACGTCTCACATGATCTCGTATTGTATTTACTGTTTTCTTAATTTGGATTATGTTTTCAGAGATTTTTTAGGCAAGTGTTTCTTGAGATATGTGATTTACAAGTTTGTTATGCGATATATTATATTTATAAAATAAGTCAAAATATCAATATTTTATTATGTAAATTGATCGTGTAATAGGCTTTTATGTACATCCATGATGGAATTGGTATCATGTCAATATATAGCTTTATATGGAGTACTGATAATAGTTAGAAAGTGCACAAATATGGAGGTGATCAAGATCTGGGTTATAATTAGCGCGGTTGGATCAATCCGTTATTTATATGATCTCGTTTTGTAATTGGGGCATGATTAATCTCCGAAAAAGCTGTTCATATTCTTGGTTTTGGACCATATATGCAAATTATAGTATATGTTTATTCTTATTCTTATTATTAGCTTCCATATATATATATATATATATATATATATATATGTATATATTTCGGAGAACCCGCGCGATGGTAGAGAAGGCACGTCGTCATCACCATCATCATCCATCATTTATGAGCAAGGTATATATGAACGTGGCCTTCCTAGCTTGCTTCTGAGTTCTGAGCTCTGTGTCTTCCGTGCTGATCTCTCTTCCCAACAGGCCAACATGATACGATCCATTGTTTGTAATAGCTGATCCTTAGCGGGTTAACCGCAATCTTTTTCTGTGCGCAAGGGGTGATAGCGACAACTAACAACTGCGCGCTTTTCTCGATCTGCTTCAATTCATCCTAAATAAACATGCAAGCATGAAAACTCAATAGTAATATATGTCTCTTGTTTTGGCCTTTAGGCAAACATGATGCATGCAAAATGCCAAGCCGTAATCATCAGGCATCCTAGCTAGCCTGCGCGCGCGCGCAGTAAGTACGTGCGCATGATCTTGCCGATAACGCACACAAGCTCCCAACTTGCAATCCGATTCTGGAGCCAACCCACCAATTTTACGTACAAATTAAGCCATCATATATTAATATATATATATATATATCCCCTACTGGCAACAATATTGCTGTGTACGTACCAAGATCATATTATTGTTTGTTTGTTTGTTTTATGTGTTGTAATTAGCTTTTGATCAGAACATATCAAATTGCTTTGCCTGATCCGGCCCCTGACATGCCTCTCTCATGCATGCATGCTACAAGCAATGTGGTCACTAGTTGTTATATACCACGAGAGAAAATATATTTACAACTGTGAATTGTGTAACCTCCACGTAATCGCTTTGAAAAAAATGAATAAAACATGGGACCCACAGGAAAAAAATTAATTTTTTAATAGTGGATCTCACTCTTTTTCAAAGTGATTACGCGACGTTTACGTACTTCACGGTTGTATGTAGAATTACTCATATGACAAATGTTATATTCAGTTATATGGTGAGTACATTTTTTTAAAATAAAGTTGATTCTATTACGTACTTCTGAAACTAATAATTACATTAAAGTGGACTCTCGAACTTTCAAAACTTCTCAATCACTCATTCCGTTTACCAGCGACGTCAAATCTAACGGAAACTGATTGCAAATATATAATTTTTATCTAATTTATTATTATTAACTATATAAAATATAAAATAATATATGCATATCAATTAATAATAAATCATTAGTCATTAACCATATATAAAATTATTTCAAATCCAAGTTGCAAGCAATTATGAATAATCTATGTACACAATGAAATTATTTGATATTTATTAACCATATATAAATTAATAAAAAAATTATTTAATGATTTATTATTAATTGATAGCATATATTATTTTATATTTTATATAGTTAATAATAATAAATTAGATAAAAATTATATTTTTGTAGTGAATGTTATGCACGTGAGCAACATGTGCAGTGAATTTCGTTAGATTTAACGCTATTGGTAAATGGAAGTAGAGGATTGAGAAATTTTGAAAGTTTAAGGATCCACTTTGATGCAATTATTAGTTTCGAATACACATAATAAATTAAATAAAAGTTTGAGAGGATAAAATATAATTAACCCTTAAAAATTTAGTCACATTTTTTTGTTAAAGTACACGGCCTTATATATTTTAAACATGCAAATATTTTTCAGTATAAGCCCGTGCACATATTCTTTCATTTTTTAACTTTCACATGGCGTTCGGGAAAATAAGTTAGAAGGCCGGTAGATTTTCGGAGGGAAAATAAGTTAGAAGGCCGGGAAAATAAGTTCCTTAGTTTTTCTTTTCTGTTTTTTAAAATTTTTAAATAGTATAATGAAAATTCATTGTTTTATATATATTATTATTTTTAAAATTCTCTGGTTTATTCTTCGATTTATACAATTTAAAAAAGAATTAACAATATTTATATTTTACTTTTTTAACCAGTGCGTATCACATATATAAAAAAAATACACTCGGCATGTCGCATCAACATTATCTTAGATTAGTTAATAAATATGACAAACGAACTCAATTGAGAAAAGAGTAATGTTACATACATTCATGAAATGCGCAAATGACATGCAGTCGCTTTGAAAAAGAGTGGGGTCCACTATTAAAAAATTAATTTATTTTCATATAGGTCTCATATTTATTTACTTTTTTCAAAGCGACTGCACGACGCTTGCACACTCACGACTGCAAGTATCATTTCTCTTGAGAAAATAAACCTAAAAAGTGAGAATGATAAAATTGGATGCGCGCTCAAGATCAAACCAAAGAAAATAGAAAAATTATTCTTATCAATTACTATTCACTATTTCACGTCTCATATTTTATAAAAAATATATTCACACCCTATAAAAAAATTTATAAATATGATGTTTGAAAGTGAATAATAACTGATGCATATAATTCCTCAAGAGAATAATATAATATACAAAATATAAAAGATTAATTATGTTACTTATATCTGTTCAATCCTAAATATGGAAAATATACTTTCTGCCCTCAACGTATCAAAATCTTTACACTTTACATTTCAAATTATTAAATAAAACTAATATATTGCATTTTTCAATTACAAAAACTTACACTTATCTAATTTTAACTATTAAGATGAATATTGAAAAATAAACTATATGATATAATCTTAATAATATGATATAATCTTAGAAGTGACAAAATCTTAGATTGTCAAAATTCAATCTTAGAGGGACCCATTTTAATAGTCAAATTTAAATGCAAAAGTACTAGTGTTTAATGGATTTCGTACTATACACTAGAAACGAAGTCGTTTAATATGGCAGGAATAAAATGCTCACCTTTCTCTGTCACACGAATGAAAAGCTCTCTCATTCATTCTTATGGCGATGGCTTTTTGGAGTTGCTCTGCACAGAGGGAGGGACACGCTATTCACACCCTTTAACTTTCCAACAGTCTTCTCTCTTCTTTAACTGCTTTTAATTTTCGAGGGAAGAAATCTTTTTGCCAGGAAGCTTCTTAGACTCGTTATAGAGCCAATTTGAAGCCTCAATTTACGTTTGTTAGCGACTCGACAGGTACCTTTCTCCCACACTTCTTTTCTGTGATCTATTGCATTCACGCATTTGCTTTTTCTACATTGATTTTTTTACTTTTTTGGTGTGAAATCAGCTTGGATTTACTTCAATCTGATGCATGAGCCGATGCTTAATTAGCAATTTCTCTATTATTATTTGTTCGACACAATTTTTCTAGCAGAATTCTCAAATTTTCAGAAAGAAATTCCATTATGTAATTGGGGGTAGTGGTTGTTCTAAAGTTGGGATAAGAAGAGGGCTTGGCCCAGGAGGCCAAGAAGGTTAGTTCTGGGTATTTGGGTCTCTTCGAAAATGGTTCATTTCCCTTGTTTTAAATACCAAATCTAATCTTTTGGGTTGATCCCATTATTTTAGTTAAAGATGCAATTTTGACTTGTGCCCACCAATTTTAGAGCTATGATTTAGACTGGGTGTTATTTTGAGTGCTTTAAATTTTATAGCTATTTATGGACCAAAAAAAGAAAAGAAAAGGGTCAATAGCCGTTTCCTTCCTTCTAACTGGGATGATTGCTCATGGCATATACCGCGCATTACTGTACAAATGTTCCTAAGTAATGCTATTCACTACTGTTTTGTATTTACACACAGCGCATATGACCTCATCTAGCCATCCAGAGACGTGTTTTCCTGCGTAGGATCCTTTTTCTTTCACAGTATGGTAGTCTAGTTGATTTGGTTGAAACTCTGCCACTCTGGTTGATTGCTGAGAAGACATGAAGAAAGAAATAAATAGATTTGACCTCAGATTTCCAATAGTAGTGGACCTGGAGAACAAAAACATCCTTTACATTGATCTCACTATCCGACTAATATTCGGGTGGTTTGTCTCTGTTGTGCAACCAAAACATATATCAGAGATGGAAAGTCCAAAATTCACTTTTTTAGTCATGTTGGTGGTACCACTACCAAAATTGCAAAATATCCGTGTGACAAGAATTTTGGTGTTGTTGCCAACAGGCTGGGACAAAGAACCAGCTAAACTTTTTTCTTCTCTTCTCCTTACTCTGAACAACTAAATATCTCGAAGTGTTAATTAGGTTTCTTGCGATATTGGTTCTTTTTTCTTTTTTGAGTTTTTAGTTTGACTTTGCCTATTTAGATTGGTTAATCTCTTTTCTGGTTATTCCACTGTAAATTTAAATCTCCAACATGTTGGTTGGGTCCAGAACTTGTTGCTGATATTTGGAAGGCTTGTTTGAAGAAATCAACCATGTTGAAACAATCACTTAGTAGAAATCAGAAGTCAAAAGGCTTCAAGGTGAAGCATGCAATACAGATATGTCTTTTGCTTGCCATTTGCATTTGGTTGCTTTACCAAGTCAAACACTCCCATGAAAGGAAGAAGGCATCTGGGGAGAACTCCAGCAAGATATCTGAAAAAATGCAGAGTGGGCATGAAATCATAAAACTTGGGAGGAAGGACCTCCATCCTCGAGAAGAGGAAACAGAAAGAAAAGAAGAGTTGGAACAAGTGATAGAAGAGATTAAACCAGAAGAAAGTGAGGATGAAGGAAGGGGTAGTGGAGATGATGAAATGGATGGACATCAGCAGGGGAGAGTCGAAGAGGAAGAATCTGAGGAAGTTGATGACTTAATCGACGAAGAAGATAGGGAAAGTGAGGGAGGAAGTGAAGAGCTAGATAGTGAAGGGAATGGGAACCAAATTGAGGATGTAAGCTTTTTTGAAGATGAAGCCCAAATTGAAGTTCAAAGGAATACCCAGGAGGCAAGAGAGGAAAATTACAAAGGTGATGATGCCTCCAGTGCTGTGATGCAGAACACCCGAATTATAAGCACTGAAATTGGAGGTTTGAGAAAGGTGAAGGAGCAAGAAATAGAGGATACAGAGAAGAGTGAAGTAGATCTGGACAATGAAACTAGTGGCACACTAGAAGTTAAGATCGATATAAAAGATTCAGGCTCAGAGGCGAGCAACAGGGGGCAGGTAGAAAATGCCGCTTTTGGAGATGCTCTTCGTGGTGAAAAAGGTTCTAAATCTGGTTTAGCCAATTCAGAGATTGGCTTAAATTCTTTTATATCACTAAAGGAGGAAAATATCGAACCAAAAGTGCACGGTGATTCAACATTGATGCTGATGGAAACCCCTGTATCTTGGAATGGAACAGATAGATTCCATGAATCGATTCAGGTTATGGATATTACCTCCAGTGCAACCAATAAGGAGATGGCAGTATTAAGTGGTTCTGAGTCTGTTGCACTAAAGGGGACTACAAACATTGATGCATCTACTTCGTCAGATGAGAGCGCTGCTTCTAAAACCACCAAGGAAAGTGAGGGTACAGTTTATAGAAAAACCGAAGAAGGGTCAGAATCCCAGGCGGAAGATGAGAATGAAGATGCAGCAGAGAACGAGTCTTTTGATTCTTTCTGAATCCTCATTCTATAGCGAAGATAGGGATGGGGATAATATTTTGGAGGCTTAGGCGGATACCAGAATAATATGAAAAATTGTGAAGATGACGCAGAATGATGGTTTTCAATGAAGACGTTGGATTTTTCCCTTGGGTGTTTCTTAATTCCAATGATAGACATGTTCAGGGAGATGAGCAATTGTACATGTTCTTCCTGTATTTGCTTTATGTTTACCGTTGATTAGGTGTGCTGATGATGAAAACTGGCTCAATTGAATTGTTCTAGGAAATCCTAGGATTTCAATATGTAAAAGTAGATAACGCAACATATTTAATTAGATTACAGTTGTGTTTGTGCCCATGAAACAAGACTCGCAAGACCCAGATTGAGGTCCATTTGGATGTTAGTTAGTTGAGATCAATTCAGTTCAGTCTAATTTTAACTTCAGTCTAACATCCAACTTTTAAATTACTAAATTCATCTCAACTCAAAAATTTTTTATATGTGAGACCTACAATCTTTTTCAATTTAATACTTATTTACATGTGAGATTTATAATCTTTTTTAACTTCTTATAAATACATTTAAACTCATCTTAATATTTAAATATATTATTTATAAAATACTCAATTCATTTTAACTCACTATTATTCATAAAAAATTCAACTCAAACTCAATTCAATATCTAAACGCAGCCTGAAAATTTTCTACTTGGATGCATGCTGGCAGTTTAGCATTGTAATGGAGTAGTTCAAAGGTTTTTTTTTTTTAACAAACAGGATACCCATCCTGTAATTTGCAATCATCTGTATCTACTTAAGTGGTAATAATTTTTTAAGAGACGCGCTACGTCCCGCTCCCAGCTCTGGAGGGAGCTATTCTTAGGTAAAAAAGTTTTTTTTATTTTATTTTATATATATTTTAATATTTTTAAATATTTAAAAAAAATAAAAAAATCATAATGCTATTAAAAAATATTTTCTTAATCATTAAATAAAAAAAAAATAAAAAATCATAGCAGTAAAATAGAATAGTAAAAATGAATGATAACGATAACATTTTTCATTTTTTAATTCCCAATCAAAAAGTTGGGAATGAATCTTCTCTCTCTCGGTCAGCTACCAAAAGGATTGCAAAATCCATAGATGTCTGTCTAGTCCACCTGACATAAAAGGAAAAGAGTAATGATAAACACGTAACACTTTATACAATATTTTATACAATATATGTTATAAAGTAGGGATTTTTTTATAAAATGATGATAGTTATATAAAGTATTTTACAAAAATATCTCTCTTTTTAAATATTATTGTATAAAATATTATGAGTTTATCATTTTTGAAAGAAAAAAAAGAAAGCTTCGAAAAGTTTAGGCTAATGACATCGTTTTGTAATCATTAAAAATCAAAAAGATTCGGCAGTGCGCCAAATGTTTCCTGTTTTGGTCTGGTCGATGGGACTAGTTTTGGTTTGACGAAAGCTGAGGATCAATGTCCCATAAAACAAAATCGTTTATTGCATCGGAAAAAAAAAAAAAAGGCGTTTGCCACATTAGCCAAGTTGAAGCATTTAATACATCAATTAACGTGATTATTTATGTGAAGGGAGGGATCATTCTCCGATAGAGAAACCGATTACAACGAAAATGCTATATTTTATAAATAGATGCTTAGAACAAGCACTTGAGGAAGAGCAAATCAGCATTTGCGGCGATCGGAGTGGCAGAGCCAGTAAATAGGAGAGACGATCGAGGAGGGAGATGAAGCAGGAAAACTGAAAATGAAAGAGTGAGTGAAACGCACAGTAGGAAACGCAAAGCATCCATCTAATGAAACGCACCACATCATTTTCCACGTAGATCCGCCAGCTTTTCGTGCGCAATCCCTGCACCAAATATCCTACATCCATCATTTTTCTTTCCAAAATGTTTTTTACTTTAATACTTTAATACTTTCTATAATTCTGAGCATAAATAATAATACGAAATAAAGGTCATCACACTTGGTTAAATATGAAAAAATACATTTAGAAAAGGTTTGGATATAAAGTTGAAATGAAAAATGAAAATTGAATAAAATATTATTAGAATATTAGTTTTTAATATTATTATTATTTTGAGATTTGAAAAAGTTGAATTATTTATTATATTTTGTGTGAAAATTAAAAAAAATTATAATGATTAAATGAGATAAATTAAAATGAGTTGAAAACTTGAAAGCCTTTTTGTATCCAAACGGGGCCTTAATTTAAAAAATAATAATTTTTCAATTGTTAAACTAAGGTCTGGTTTGATTATCAAGACTCATTTTATCTCATATAATCATTACGATTTTTTTAAAATTCCTACATAAAATATAATAAATAATTTAACTTTTTCAAATTATTAAATAAAAATTATATTATAATAATTTTTTATTTAAATTTTATATCATTTTATCTCATTTTATAATCATAGATTCATAGAAGATGAGCGTACGTGGAGTTTTGTTATACAACATTTATCATATTCTACACTTTATATTTTTTAAAATTTTTAATATTTTTTTGACTTTATTCTTTTTAAATTATTTTAAATTTTTTATTCACTATTTATATAATAAATATTTGATAAAAAATAATAAAAATTAAAAAAAAATATAGAATGTAGAGTGTGAGAAAATTGTGAAGATTTATTCGCGTACGTGTGATGCTGGAAGATACGAATACGTCTGGCACATCTCTCAAGAAACGTGTTATGGGACTCGGTAGTCGGTACCACGTGCATGCGCTTTTCCCTTCCTATCTTTCTTCTTCATTTATTTCAACTTTTTGCCTATAAAGCCCAAATTAAGTAACCAACGTCCTCTCCATCCGTTTATTAATTTTGTTTTCTTGGTTTTCTGGAGGGGCCTCCTGATCGTGGCTCTTTCTCTAGAGTCCGATGGAACTCAGAAGATGGATTGGCCATGGCTGTACAAGATGAAGCGTGTCTGGGTTGCTGTCTCTGCACGAATCGGCTCTCGTAATTCTGGTCAGTTTTCCTTCTTTTTTTTTAATATTATTAGCTTTTCTGAATCATTTATCATGATCATCGTTTTTTTTTTTACTAGTTTTGATCCTTTTTTTTAAAACATTTCTTTAAATTGTCATAATTCTTATTGCGAGTTTTGAGGATACTGTGATCATGTACTGATGAAATGAGAATCTACCGAAATCAGATACATGCATGATATCTCATATGTGATCTAATCGTGATAGGGTTGCTCACCTAAACAGAAAATTTATATATATTTCTCTCTCTCTATATATATATATATTCATCCTGAAAAATAAAAAGTATAGAATACAAGTCGTTGTAGTTGGTACTATAGCCCGTTGAATAATTGCTTATGGATTGGCGAGGTTTTCATGATAAAACAATCATTTATATTCTAATATTTCATTTTTTTTTTCCATTACCAATGGGTTTGATATGTAAAGTAGGTAGGCCCATTAAGCGGAAGTGGCGATGCTAGTGCTGGAGATTTTGGTCTGTTGAAGCTTCTCGATGATGTACGCATGTGCAAAGACCAAGATGCGCTGGTGATAAGAATGATATTCAATACCAATGTTAATATATATATATATATATTTTTTTTTGAACTATTATTTTTAAATTTAAATACAACATTTACTTTGTTGATAAGGTATGATTCAATTTGTAATCACGTGTCAGGATTTTAAATTCTCTTATGGATTTTAAATTCTCTTATAAATTAAACTATGCTATATTTATAAAGAGTATGCTCTTTACGAAAATAAAAGGGCTCAGCATTATCACTGGTGCCAGATAATGTGGAACATATTAAGTGGATGAACGTGGGACAAGCGCCAACAGCTAGCCCGCATCAGCTGAAACTATAGTGACTCGACCTCCCAAAGGCAACAAAGCAACGTCGACCTACGTGGAGAGATTTGCTAACCATATGGAGATAGGATAATGCTTTTTGAACCAACGCTTTTGACCGGTAGAAGTCTACCGATTATTTCATTTTAGTAATGTTGAGTTAAGCTTAGTTGAGTTGAATTTTTTATGAATAGTAATGAGTTAAGTAGTGAACAAAATTATGTGGGATCCATCTAAATTGAATTTAAAGTCCGTTTAGATGTTAATATGAGTTTAGTACTTTTAATGAGAGATTGAAAAATGTTGTAGATACCACATATAAAGATGTTTTAAATTGAAAAAACTTGTAGGTCCCACGTATAAAGATGTTTTAAATTGAAAAAAGTTGTAAGTCTCATGTGTAATAAAATTTTGAGTTAGGATGAGTTTAGTAATTTGAGAGTTGAGTGTTTGGATGTTAGATTCAGTTTAAAATTAGACTGAACTTAGCTGAGCTTAGTTGAGTCTTGCAACCAAACGAAGCCATACTTTTGTACTTTTATATTTTTTTCTTTTGTATTTCTATATTTCTTTTAAATTCTTAAAATAAACATAGAAATACCAAAAACAAGAAAATACAAAATGAAGTGATTATGCTATGGAGGATAAAATATCCAGTTTACTGAGGGCTAAACCTAATCTATCAAGCCACAATAGATGACAAAATGGAGAGGAAGGGAGTAGGAGATAAGAAGTGATCATAGGTGTATAAGGTGTAGGAGGGTGTCAAAAGGAAGTGAGAAATGGAAGGGATGCTCAGACACGCCAAAACTCAGACTTGATCTCCGTTGACAGACAAGCAAAGGGACCAGTTACCTCCTAGCAGGCAGACACGTATAATGGAGGGTCAAAGCAAAGGGCTATATGACCAACGAGGATGGGATCTTCTTCTTCTTCTTCAACCTCTCGAGGAAGAGCTCTAACTTTTTTTGTACATCAATAAATAAGAGGTCATGAGAGACTGTAAACAAATATATTATAGTGGATTTTTCCTCCCCAAACGCCTGTGAACATAGGCAACATGTCAAATCACGTAAATCTGTGTGTCCCTTTCTTTTATTTTTCCTGCACTTGTTTTCTATTTACCACCATAGACATATGCATTGTTACTGTACAACCAATTTGAAATACTGTCGGGGGGCTCCAAACAATATCGACCAAGGCCCAAGTCGACCAGTGGGTCGGAAATGACTCTTTCTCACATTCCGAATTGTTGTGCGATTTTTCCCGCATCAATGTATACATTTTATCGGTCAAGATGGTCTTTCTGATCCCCAGCAGCATTCCATGGGCATATCATTATCATCTCCATCATTGTCCATGTAGAATTTGGGGAATGGCGTATATCTATATGGAGTTAGGACAATACAAATGTGCACCCAAATATATATACAAGTGCAAATAAATTTTTTTTATTTTTCTTTTAAACATTTTAAATATCCTTGACTATTAAGAAAAAAATAGAAATTAAGTAATAGTCACTTATTTAACTATTAAAAAAATTAAAATGCAGTGGACACGTTTGGAAGCATACTATAATTTTCCACGAAGTTATACACATTTCTTAACTTAAAAAATACGAATTTTACATTTCTTATAGATTCTCACCTCTCGCGCGCCTAGCCCACTGGACTCTGCGGAAAGATGTAAGAAGTGTATCTTTGAACCCAAAGATTTTTCTCTCCATGTGTGTCTGAGTCCTACAAATTCAGTGCTTTGAACTATGACCTGTTATGATCTCGAAGGGTTTTGGATCAATGATTAGGTCTTTAATAATTGATATTAAAATAAGGATTACGTCATCAGTTCAAGTCATGGAGGGACGACCTATAGTCTAGATTAAAATGTCTTGATAATATGTATGAGCATGATGTTAAGTTATTGAATACTGATAGATGAGTGAAGCTATCAAAAGGAAAATGGCTACCACCAGGCCAGTGTTAATAGAGTGAGCTGCTATGTACGTCGAATTCGAAAACGTAGAATGTTATGATCTTAATGATTAAAATTTTAACTAAATTATTAGAATGCCCCTCTAGATCGGCCAATCCCGGTACAAAATAAAAAATAAAAAAAGAAAGACCAAGGCCCTCTTATCGGTTACACTAAAAAATTTGAAACTTTATACGGATCGGTAATGGGCGGTTACCCCGGAAAAGCAAGGAGTTCGAAGAGATCGATGAACTCAACGAGCTGATTAGGCTATTCGCACAGATGGTGCTATCAAGTGCATGCGCCGTTTGTTATCTCGTCTGCAAGATTTCGACCTCATCACCGAGTAAAAGTCGCTATTTGCCAAAAAGAAAATGAAAAGATTTTGTAGAAGAAATTTTGGAAATAAGAAAGCGTAAGGGAAAAAGAATAGTGAGTCGCAGAAGACACGAGACTGGCATTGACGTTTGACAATAGCCTATAGGGACCAATCTTATGGTTTGTTTGGTGCAGTGGGAAGCATGGTTCACGTGATCAGTTATTGCTATAACTCTTTGCTAGCTGTAAGACTCACGCAGTTTTTCAGAGCCGGCCCCATAGATCCTTCTCTCTCTCTCTAAATCTCTCTCTGCTGCAAATGCATCATCTCATTCAGGGGAGTAGCTATCTCTGTAACCAGAAATTTGAGTTTTCATCAGCCATAGGCTATTTTTCCTAAAGGTGCTTCTTCTGGTGACGAAAAGTCCGTTAGATCCACTCAACCACCTCTCTCTCTCTCTCTCTCTTTCTTCTCGTTACTCGCTGACGTCGTTCGGTTATATTTGTCTGCAATGCACAATGGACGTCAAAAACCCTTTTTATGTGTGGGTGTGTTTTTTTTTAAAATTTTATCATCTCCCCTGAAATGCTTCCCTCAATTATTACAATAAAATAAACACTCTATTAAATTAAGTTCAGTTGGATTATACATATATGGATGCCTTTGTCTTTGTCTCCTTTGTATCTTTTCCCACAAATCCATCGCATAGAATCTCTCTCTCGCAAAAACAATAACTACAAACAAGAACCCACGTTTTTCGGCCTCACCCAAACAAAAACAAAGAAAAATAAAGACCAGCTATTTGAGTATTCAAAAACGTCTGGTACTTATCCTCAATCCCAGCGTCCGTCAAACATGGGCATCTTTAATTTGAAGCCCACGAGGCTCGTGCCCCTTCTTCTCCTCCTTATCACTCTCTCTGCCATTATTTGGCCTTCTTCCATTGCTGCAGACGACGTGGTTCAGTATGCTGCTTTTGATGCGGGACGTGACGGAGGTATTGGCGATATTGCCACGGGAAATGGTCCATTTCCTTCACCCCCACCCCCGTCACCTCCACCCTTGCCCAATGGAAGACCAAGTTTCTCGCCGTTTAGGCCCGGCATAGCGGTTATAGTGGCCATCTTGACCACCATGTTCTCCGTCACCTTTCTCCTCCTCCTCTACGCCAAGCATTGCAAACGTGGAAGCGTTGTCGTTAGCGGGCAAGCACCGCGGCCCTCGGCTGCCAGGAAGAACTCGGGCATTGAACGGACCGTTATAGAGTCCTTGCCCGTGTTCCGGTTCAGGTCCCTAAGGGGCCAAAAGGAAGGGCTCGAGTGCGCCGTCTGTCTCACCAGGTTCGACTCCGCAGAGGTCCTCAGGCTGCTCCCCAAGTGCAAGCACGCCTTCCATGTTGAATGCGTGGACACCTGGCTCGACGCTCACTCCACTTGTCCGCTCTGTCGTTACCGGGTCGACCCGGAAGATGTGCTTCTCGTCGACGACCCCAAAATTTTACCCCAAAACCAGCCCATCCCATCACCGGCGGATGACTCTGTTGTCGCAGACGTCGAGAGCGGAAGATTATGTGATGTTTCAAACATACGGCGAATTTCGGGTCGGCATTCATCTGCAGGAGAGAGGGGGACCGGGTTCTTGCAAATGATTTTGCAGAGAGCCAGCGACTCGGGTTCTCAGGATCTGACGTCGTTTAGGAGATCACTCGACAGTGCAGGTTCGAGAAAGAAGAGCGACTCTGTTGCCGTCGGATGTTTTGACCGTCCCCGTAAGGATGGGCTTTTGTTGAGCGACGAGAGGACAGGGTTGGATCGAACTAGGTTCGAGCACCGGATCATTGTCTCCCCCGCGTCGGGTGGTTTCAACCAAAGGTGGAGCGATGTACAGCCGTCGGATCTGCTGTATCTACGGTCAGAAATGATAATAAGTAACAGCCGTAGATTGTCGTCGTCAGCATCGGGATCTCGACCTTCAATGACGCGGCAGCATGACAGTAGCATTATTGGCGGAAACGGGTGGTGGGGTGGCAGAAACGTAATAAATGGGAGAAGCGTGTCTGAAATCACAGGCTTGAGTAGGTTCCAAAACCCCAGCCACCAATACGAGCAGCAGCGCGAGGAACAAGAACAAAGGCAGGCGGGGGTGGTATCGAGGTGGTTGGCTTGGATTTCTCAAACACGGCCAGCTGTACGGTCGGAACGTACCACTGCTTCGATTGCATCTTAGCTTTAGTTATTCGTACACTGTACACCAACAGCCTACAGGAAAAGAAATAACTGCTTGTCTATTTCCTTTTCCGTTTCTCTTTTTCGAGGAATTTTGGCGTGGGGCGGGGCTGCTACATTCAGGCTTGGAGGGACGGATATTGCAGACGACCGCGGACCCCATGGAGACAATTTCCTTCCCACGAATCAATGATCCCCGATCGTTGGGTTTAAAAGTGAAAAAGAATGAACACGCGAAATACATTTTCAAGAGTAATGTTACCCTTAACAATATTTACCGTACAGCACAACGGGTATAATATTCACGTAGATTACTGATGTCAATAGCATGTATCATAAATTATGATTTAGTTTTAAAACTTCAAAATGTTTATGCTAACACATGTATGATGATATGTCTGTGGGGTTATGAGGTTCATTAACTATTAGTTTAAGAGTTTTATTTTTCCTTTTGAGTTTGTCAAACGACACTTACTATCTCGTGATAATATATGTGGAATAATTCTACGTACAACTATAAAGTGCGTAAATGTCGCGTAATTGTTTTGAAAAAGAGTGGAGTTCATTATTAAAAAATTAATTTTTTTTATGTTAGTTTTATATTTTATTCATTTTTTTCAAAATAATTACGTAGTGGTTACACAATTCACGATTGTAAATATTTTTTTTTATATATATGTGATATCGTATTCTATTTTGATATGATAAATGTAGGTTGCACGTGATCTTATATTGGTATTATAATATAGTTTAATTTTATACTTTTTACTCTTTAATATTTAGAGAGTTTTAGTTTAAAAAAAATTTCACAAAAATAAATTCAGATATATTAAATTGTACCTTTTATTATAACTTAATGTATCAAATAAGGTGAATTTATAAATTTATTTTTCTGAAATATAACACAACCCTCCATTATTGGACCCAAGTTACACTCCCCCCATTTTGCCCCACGGCAATTTGGTTAGAAAATGACCGCATGGAAACCGATACAACTTCGAAAACCTGCGCAAGCTTTGTACACTATACTGCTCGAGTAACCTTACTTATTGCGGAAAGGAGAGGAGCTAAAAAGTACTTAAAAAGAGAGAAAGGAGACCTCCCAAAACATGGAGTCTCCTGTCCTTATCGACGGCAGATTGAATTTGGTTAAATCCCACGCCGTGGCGGTGCGGACATGTAAGCTGAGACGTATGCCGTCTTCTAGCTACCGGCGGCTCGAAAGTAACCTTTCTCAATTTCGAACCCGTGGATCCAAGTTCGAGACCAGAACTGTCCATCCTACCAGGCCAACCTTGGAACGTAATTGGGTTTCCAAAACCCTTTCCAGGTTAGCATTATAGTTCATCTCTTCAAGACAAGACTCCAATACATACGCTTTAGGCTTTTCAGCAATGGCTTTTCATAGTTTGGCGCACTTAACGTGTTTGATGAAATGCCTCTATCCGTTTGTTTTCCCCCTTGGAAAAACTTGGTTGATTAATAATCTTAACAAAAGGAACATGACAAAAGATCATAACAAACCTAGAAAAACATCGATGTTGGAATAACAAAAGATAAATCTCTATCCTCGACTAGAACAAGTTTGCCGATAACGCTCTAACAAGTTTATGAATTAGATGGATAAGAAAAGGTCGCTTATGTCACAAAAAAGGAAAAAAAAGAAAAAAAAAAAAGAAAAGAAAGAAAGGGTCGCTTACAATACAACGTTGTTACGACCTCCGAGTCCCAAGAAATATTCATATCTCATGAACTTATATGAAATTGGTAAGAAAATATTGTGTAATAACTCGAACAAGTTTATCCATTATAGCCGTTAGTATATATAGAATCTCAGCCTTTCATCACCCATATATAACAAATAGGTTCTACCATCAAACTCGTAAAAGTTTTTTGCCAGTCACATGACCTAAATAATAACTAATAGAAACGATGTTAACAAGACAAACTACGGACACAAACAAAACCTTCACTTCCAGTCTTATCAAACTGTAACTTGTTGATGGTTCTTGAACCCAAATCGATATGAAAATTCTAATAAAACCTTATTTTCAGGGGCCTATGGGATTCTATGTGGTTTAGCTTAAATAACTCATGGAGATGGACCTCTCGGATTATCTCCTTTTACTTGTTCTGCCTGAATCTTGTTGCAGAAGCCTCTGATTATCCAGCTCCTTCTTTCACATATGCTTGTGAGGATGTGAACAACTATTATGCTGATGCAAAAAATTTAGGAGGCAAATCACTCAAGAAAAAGTTGAATCACATCATTGCTCGGCATCATTCCTTGTCCTACAAAGAGGTGATCTCATTTGTATGTTTAACTGCTAGCTCTTTTTTTTTTTTGATAAGTAATGTTTAACTGCTAGCTCTTACTATTGCTCCTGATAAGACTACTGCTATTACTTATCCTGAGTACTCCGTTACTCAGTGCCCATACCTATAAAGTTTTTTTTTTTTTAATCTTTTCCACTAACAGGTGTGGGATGCCCTCAAGATTCTTGATGCCGCTGATGTTGATAAACCAGATGCTTCATCAGGGATGTACGGGTTACTTCAACTACTTTTACTATTTGTTTTCCAATTATTACATCCACCATAAAGGTCTTACTATTTGAGCTTTCTTTTTTTTATGCAGAATTGAAATTTACTCCTTGAGAGTTGTCCCAAAACGTTTAGCAGGAAAGCCAGAGGGATGGAATAGTGAGTCAGTTATTAGTTTGTTGCATGTACCAAAGATTCTGATGGTTTAAAGTCTCAATTATGCTATGACTATTCAACTATTACAATTATGACTATTATAGGTGTACTTTCAGATATAATTAAAACAAGATGTTTCAAGTTGCCTATATGCTGTATGTTGTTTACTTAATGAGATTATTGCTGCCAATTTAGTGTCATTCTCATTCTGATATGGAGAAATCCAAATCGGCGTGACTGTGAGTCCATGCTTGCAGTAGATGGTTAGAGTGCTAGGGTTAGGGTTATGGCTATAATTTCTTGTCTTTTTTCTTTGAAGTAACATCTATGGCGTCATATACTGATTACCGGTGCTCTGCAACCTCAGTGGGTGCTTGCGTATGAGTCGAAGCCCATAGTTGTTCCCCGTCTCTGCAAATCTGGGAGATAAGAGTTTAAAATTCATGTGGCTCAATCTTTCTTGCAGATTTGGATAAATTTGGTTTCTTTTTTTATGCAATTATGCCTATAAAAATAAAAACCTGTTCTAACGTGATGTACTTCTGAATTGTTTTGACAATCTAATTGAATTAATCCTCTGTATTGGCTTATAGCTTGCTAGTTCCAACCAAATAGAGGTCTTGATGCTGCTATTTTCTCAGGGGAACACTTGTGGCCTCGTTCATATGGGTTAACTGATGGTCCATCATTGACTGATATACACAATATTCGAGCAGCAGATGTGAATGGTAAGATGCGCCTCTATCTCTGTTGTCTAACCTAAATGAAAGTTAACCTCTTAAGGTTAGATGTTAGTTAAAGATTCTAGTTTCCTTCAGTGAATTCATCTAGGGGGAACAAGTACTATGGGCAATGCAATGCCAACTCTACTAATTGTTTGAGGCCAGCAAACAAAGAAGCTGCTATGGACACCGAAACTGACAAGGAAAGATGGGCACCGCCTGTAAAGGTTATTTTATATTTTTACTACAAGACATCTAAATTGTATATACCTTTCACTGGGGTAAATCGATACTCAAAGCATGATCTCTGTTTTCTAACTAACTATTTTGGTCAACAAGTTGAGCCTTCCTACTCTTCCCATTAGGTTGCTTCTGGTGGGTGGAACCCATCTTCTAGGTAGTGGTACACAGGGTGAGACTAAGGCTGTGTTTGGGTAGTGAGATCACTCCACTATATTTTCAATATTTTATTATTACTTTTTACCTACTCTTCACTACTATTCAATATTTTATCATTACTTTTTCACCAATATTCACAGATCATCTGAGGTCACCTCGCTACCTAAACGTAGCCTAAGGCTTGGTTTGTTTGCACAATCATCTAATCTCATATAATCATTACAACTTTTCCAAACTTCCAAACAAAATACAAAAAACAATTCAACTTTTTCAAATCTCAAAACAAAAATAATATTAAAAAATAATATTCTAATAATATTTTATTCAATTTTTAACTTTCATCTCACCTCATCTCATCTCATTTCATTTGTGTAACCAAACGAGGCCTAAATCAACTGCTTCTTATAAACCAATCCAAACTGTCGAGGAAAGGCTCATGCTACTCAAACAACTTATCTAAACCATTTGTTCCCTCTCTCTCTCTCTCTCTCTCTCTCTCTGTGTGTTAAGATGGGTTAAAACTTAAAATCTTCAAACTTATTAGCTGTTAAAGAATCATTGATAAATTAATTGAAAGGTCTACTGGGATTTTGGAAGTAAAAAGTTTCATGGAAAGCATAGGAAAAAAATCCAAAAATGGCTTCCTTTCCTAGGCTTTGTAAGTCACTGTGTTGGATGACTTTTGGGAATTGGGGTTCCTGATTACGTGTGGTCGGCAACCAACTACAGTTTCTTTATTCATTTAAATAAGTAAATATAACTCAGATTTAAAAGATCGAGTCATTGGTATAGTTTGTTTGAAATAAAGTGTAATTCAATTTAATTTTTTAAAAACACATGGTAGCTGCTGAAGGGGCACACGGTAAATATTTGTAATCTTTCACCTGCTCTTCTTCCATTTGTAATTAGCTTTGTATATTGGGTCACTTTTCCTGTACAAGAAGTATACTGTTAATTTGAAATTGATTGTCATCTATAGTCTGGCGTTATCCATAATTCAAGTTATTTTCTATACCATTTAACTTCAGGTTCGAGGTGATATTGCAAGGGCATTAATGTACATGGCAGTCTGCTACGGGTTTCATCAACGAGGTGGAGGCCCGGATCTTCGCCTTTCAGATTCTCCAAGCATTGGTTGGTTACAATAAATTTCAGTATATTGTACCGTGTCTTTCTAGCTCTTTTCCACTCTCATTGTAGGTTGTCTGATTTATATACCCTCCGGTATGGAGAAAAAGGGCCAAGGGAGAGCAGAAAACCTCTTTCATATACTTGAAAGTGAAAAAGCGAATAGGAAACCAAACTTGACACAGGCAGTGTTCTATATAGCAATTAGAAAAAAATTATCTTAGTCACTCTTACTGGGTTAGATATTATAAAACAAAAATTGAGGGCGTCAATTTTGAAGTTGAAACACCTGACTGGTGTTTCGTTCTGTATCTTTTTGCAAGAATAGTTAGTTTTTCCAGCAGCCTAACTTTCAAAATCTTTTAAATTAGAACTTAAATGAAGCTTCCGCCTCCATCAATACTTTTTTTTTTTTTTTTTTAAAATGTCGGGGAACCTCTCCAAGGCAGCCATCACTACCTTCAATGCACCAACACTCCCACTGTTGTCACCGTCTCTTCAATTGCCATTACTGCTGCTATTACTTCCAAGCTTCATTACCATGTCAATAGAACCCTGCTTTTTTTGTCTGGAATAGGCAACCGTGCTGTCTTTACTATGATACTACCCTAACAGTGGCTACTAACCTTTCCATCACTTTACCTCTGAGCCAGTCATGCCACCAACCAGCGCCCGCCGCCCCCCCCTTCCCACAAACCAAACAAAACAAAGCAATGTACAACACAACTACCTACTACATTGATGGTTGTGGTCCATCCAGTGTGATCAGTATCGCCTACCCTGTGTTTTACTGTGAGCTTGCCTTTTATGATCCACTACCGTTAACGGCTCTTTGAGACTAGCATCATCATCACTATCACGGCTCCCCATTACAAGTATAATAGTATTTTTTTGCTTGAACAACATTTTAACATCACCTCCACTAAAAACACAATTACAGTTGTTGTCTCGGGCAAGGCATTTGACACCAAACCATTGTGCCATTATAATTGGCAACCAAAACTATGACCTCCAGTAACGCAACTGTTACCTGTTACCACACCTTCGCCACCATCCATCCAATGTTGTGACTATGAGTTGTTTACTTTCAATACTCCCATTCACTATTTCACTTGTGCCACTGCCACCCTTCTGCCACCTTTGATTTAAACTCATTTTCACCTTCACTTCAATACCATCAATGCACTGCATTCATTTTCTCAGTCAATAATTATCTCTTACATTTATGTCCCTGTAAATTTGTGCGTGCGATGAAAATTTTGTTTGAAGTTGCATCGCTGGCAACCGTGATTGCTTGTAGATATGAAAATGAAAAGATATGTTCAAAGTTGCTGCTGAACTTTTTGGTTTAATTTCCTTTGACATAATATTCTTCGCAAATGCTACCTTGATTGAAATAAATTTTCCCTTTCCGTTGTTGCATATTGCATTGATTTAGAAATAAACTCTTTTAACTTATTACAAGCCAAAAGTCAACCCAGTATACTCTTACCAAATAAATCTTGTTGCTCTATGTGCTTGTAATGGTTTCTTATGATTGCTGAAAGTTCAGAGCCGTTTGTTGCTACTTCCGAATAAGTATTGATTACCTCAAATTTCGTGGTTCCACCATCTGTAGGAAAGAGGGAGATGGGACTGCTTTCTACGTTATTAAAATGGAATGAAGTCGATCCACCTTCAAGAGAAGAGAAGTTGAGGAATGAAAGAATATGCAGGTTTTATCAGCATAACAGAAATCCTTTTGTTGATCATCCAGAATTTGCCAATTTGATATGGAAGCATGCTGTTCCAAGCCGTCAGAGTTCTAATATTCCTTCCCTCAAGGCATCGACTAAAAGATCTCACAATACGAAAAATGCAAAAGAGTTTAGAACCATATATCCTTCTTCACACAAAACTCATTTTTCTTCATTCTGAGCTTCCGTCTCCTTCTGCTCTTAATTTCCCTTAAATCCTCTCAATGGGTTTACATATTAACATATTAGAATGAGGAAACATTAACATATTAAAATTGTTGAAGGAACTTCAGTATTTTATTTATTTTTTTAGCTTGTGTTTGGTTTTTAGCCATATCGTTATCACATTTTCCGAAAGTGCACTTCTTCATTTTGTCTGGAAAAAAAAAATGCAGCTTATTCAAACGGTGATGTTTTTCGTCGTTAATCATTTATTTGCGAACTATTTTATTAAGGGTTTTTTTGCAACTCTTTTCATCTCATTTTATTTAATCATTACAATTTTTTCAAATTTTTACACTAAATAAAATAAACAATAAATAAAAAAAATATTTTTTAATAATATTTTATTCAACTTTCAATTTTTTTTTTTATCTCATCTCATCTTATCTTATCTTATCTGATTTGCGAACAAACTAGTCCTAACACTTCATAAATGGGCGAAAGCTTATCACATTAATCAGGAAAAAAATAATTATGTACTTGTATCCTTTTAATAATAGCGATAGATATTAAAATAAATTGTGTATTTACGTACCAACTTGAAACGTACGTAAAATCTAGTCGTATCTCAGTAAAAAGAAAAAGTATTTATGTGCTACGTGCATGCTAAGTGACCCAAACCCGGAATAATTGGGGCGGGTAGATTACTCGGACCTAGGATGCCCCCTTCCACGTACTAATAAAATTAATATCAGAATATCCGATGCCAAACAAACCTAAGAAAGTCCCCTAGGGTTTTCATCTCAGAATTCAGAAAAGGACCGACCGTTCGCCGCTGCTGTTTCTGCTCTAACATTAATCTATTGTGGTTATGAAATCATTGAAGCATTTGAGCAATATTCTCGACTTTCCTTCTCCAACCTAATTTTCTCAACTGAAAACCAACCAGGTTAGGTTCGGTTAGGTTAGGCTTGTTAAATCTGGTGCCTCTTAACAATGGGCGACGGAGCGCAAGCAGAAGAAGGGATCTCACTGATAAAGCAGCTCGGCGCATCCAACCAGAGCACCCGGAACAAAGCTCTCATCCTCCTTCTCAATACATGGCTTCCATCCCAACGCGATCTACCTGACGATCTTATGAGGAAGCTCTGGAAGGGCCTCTTCTACTGCGTCTGGCACGCCGACAAGCTTCCCGTTCAGTCCCAACTCGTCGACCGCCTCTCCTCTCTCCTCCTCCGCCTCCCTCTCCCTCTCTCCTTCCACTACTTCTCTGTCTTCCTCCTCACCATGCGCCGTGAGTGGTCTGGCATCGACGCCCTCAGGTTAGACAAGTTCTACCTCTTCATTCGTAGGTTTTTGCATCATTCTTTCGCTTTGTTGAAAAATAATTCGTGGGATTCCGAACTTTCGAGTCGTTTTATGGGTGTTTTGGTGGAGAGGACTTTCTTCTCTGATGATAAGTTTCAGGGCAGTGGTGTTAATTACCATATTGCATCCGTTTTTCTTGAGGAGCTTAGGCCGTTCCTTCCTGTTCGCTCTGTAATAGTCCAGGTTCTTTTGGAGCCGTTTGTTTCTGTTATGGGGAAGTTGCCTGATAAAGTGTTGCTAGGGAAGATTAGGTCTTGTATATTTGATGAGTTGTTAAAAATGGGGAAGAAGTTTTTGGAGATCAAGAAAGTTGGGGGTGAGGTTGATTCCAGTGACGAAGCTGTGGTGCTTGGGACGATTGCATTGACCATGGGGTTTTCGAGCAAGTTTTATGAATTGGGTTCTTCGGTTCAATGCTGTCAGGGGAATAGGAAGGTACTGTTTAGTTTGTATGAGGAGTTTTCCAAGTTGGAGAAGGATGGGGTGTCTTCAGGGATTGAGGTTCCGATTCCTGATACTGTCGAAAGTGATGAAGAAGTGCCAACTTTGGTTCCTATTGGTGCCGAGATGGAAATGGCTGGCCTGGAACCTGCCGAGGTTGGTGCAGATGCTGTAAATGTGTCTTCTGGTGATAAGTCTTTAAAGAAATGCAGGAAAAAGAAGAAAGACTCAGGTGGCAGTGGCAAAAAATCTAAGAAGACAAAGAAGATTGAGATTGCTGATACGGTTTTAGAGGATAGTCCTGCAGAGAGAGAGGAGAATGCAGCTATCGCAAACGGGATGAATCCAAACGATGAATATACTGGTGATGGGGGTTCTGTAACATTCAATGAATCTGTGATTTCGAATCTCCAGATTCAGTTTGAGAAGATTGCTGCTGAAGCTGGCTTGGATATTGATGTTGTGAGTGCCTGTGATTTTCCAAAAATTAAAGTAAATGGTACTGTATCTAAGAAGAGAAAGAGAGCAAATAAACAGAAATCCCAAAATCTTGAGCTAAACAGTGAGGGAGATGCTGATGGTGGCACAAGTGCGAAGAGTGGGGAAAAGAGTGCAAAGAAGGTAAGGTTTTCCATGAAGAATAATTTGGTGTGGAAGCCCCACAGTCCGATGCCTCCACAAAGTTTGAGATTGCCCCCCTCTGTTACGCCAAGAGGAAGTGCACTTAAGAAAGGGTTACCTCCAGGTCCTATCAGAGAGATGCCTCCTGCAACTAAAAAGGTGAAGAAGAGAGCTGTTTCTGCAAAGAAACCCAGGAAGGCAATAAAAACCATTTCCCCGGCTGTCAAACGTGTGAAGAAGTTGAAATCTCGTTCTACCTAGTAGATAGATTTCATGCTCCAAGCCAAAAGATAGAAAATTAAAAGGAAAAAAGTAGTTTTCATGCTGTTGGGTCCAGTTTTTTGGAACAAATTTCTCTCATGTTTGGTTGTAATACGCTTACCCTTGAAGATTCCCCCATCTTACTCTTTGTTGCTTGGTTTCTGTTATCTTCAGAACGCTGAGGTTTATTTTGATATTGATATTGATTAATTCGTCAAGCAAAAATCAAATGTTGCACCGAGATGATGCCAATGCTTTCAGGATGATATTTGAGTTCATTGATATCCAGAATTTTCTTGATATCTGGATATCAAGATATTTTTTCCTGTAAAAAATATATTTCCCTTGCCTGTGAAACATTACATTTTTTCCTGTAATCCTTCTAGTTTAAAGATGTCTTTCCGATATAGATAGTGTTATGGACAACCCAATTCTTGATCAGGAGATCCCTATTCTTCTAGAGTGTAGTGTTTTGTAGTCATAATTATAGAAAAGGATCCATACCATAAAAGTGATACTTCGAAGTTCGGACAATTTCTTTCTTCTTACCTGACTGCCTCTCGTCCAAGACATTTTGCCCAAAAAAGCGAGTCTTTTTCAGTATCAAGATTAATTTTTTTAACGTTGCCTTTGTATTGTACTCTATGCTCTTATGATTTCAAAGTTCTTTGATGATGGCATTTGTGGCTATTCTTGATCTGAATATTTATTGGGGAAAATGTTTCATCAATTCTGAGGGGCTTTATAACGTGTATTCTGGTCTACGTGATTCGTGTTTGTCACATCTGTACCGCCGATTTGTGCATGTTTCCGTTTTCTTGCTTTTTATTTTTGTTCTTATATTCTTTGTTGGACTTCTTCCTTAGAGGTACAATAATATAAGAACAAAGATACAAGTACCTTACCCATCTTATTCTCTAGAATGATAGAATTAATGCACCTGTTTGAGTGCAATAATAGATACTCTCATCCCAAGTGGTCGATGAACGGCTTCTTGCAAGCGCCAAGTCTTGGTTACTGCAACGCTTTGAACTATAAAATAATGAAGTTGGAAATCCTTTTCCCTCGTCGCCAAGATCGAATTCTTCCGACTTGAAGGGATCACGTGAGGCTCGGTGCTTTTGGGTTTGGGCGGCTAGGATTTGCGAGCAGTGTGCATCTAATTAGAACTGTTATTGAAAGGTTGAAGAAGCGGAGACGTTTGTTGCTAAAAACCATCGAGAACCGGTAGTTGCAGTATATGTTTGCAGGAGTTATCGGCATCGGATTCGGATGGCGCGGGGGCTGAGCTTCTTTGGATGGGCTGTTCTTTTCTTTAAAATCGAACTTGTAACTTCCAATGGCTAGACAATGACACTTGTCCCAACTGCTGGTGTAAAGCGATGATGAATGAAGATTCCTTTCCTTTTCTTTTCTTTGTATAACTTAACTTAAAGCTCTCTTTTGTTCCAACGATTACTGTTACGAATTATATGAGCTATAATCATTATGATACTTGAGTTGTTATTGTCTTAGAGCATTCACAACCCGTTCTCTATATCCCCAAAATCTCTAAATTTTGAGAAAAATTTTGGGGGTTTTGTCCAAATCCCTCCCCATTCCATTCCCCATTTTGTGGTGAATGCATTGAATGGATGAGGATGCTACAGTGGATCCCTAAATATGGGGTTCGACTGTTCCTTCCCAAACCGAAATCATTGGTTTCGAGGTTCCCTCCCGCGTCCCCTTCCTTCGACTGTTGGCTACGTTCATGGTTTTGGCCCCTCCCTTGCACCGCGGCCACCATCGACGACCTCATCTCCATTCTCTCATCACTGTAAAGTCTAATCCCTTGCCTCGCATTCGGTTTCCCCAATCTCATGGATTCCCCCATGCCCATTGTGTAGTCACGACTGTTCGACTTCCTCCATGGAAAACTCTCCTCCATCTGGGATCCTCCATGGTTGTCTGCACCAAGGTTCTCTACCCCATTTGACCCCCTATACGGTTCTTCCATGGCTTGATTTTGAGATTTAGGGTTTTCAAAAAAAAAAAAAAATCCTAGATTTCTCATGGGTTACCTATACGGGTTCGATTTGTGCATTTTTCTTATTGGAAATGGGTATTACTGCTATGTCCACTGAGATTATTCGTGTTCTATTTGGTTTGATTGCTATGTGATGTTTCGATTGATGCCAAGACTGGTTTGTACACCCACAAGTTGGTCTGTGCAGACCCATTGCTATGTTCTGTTTGCATGCTTCGTGTGTGTTTCAATGATATGTGTTGTGTCAATGCTTTGGGTTGGTCTGTGCAGGCCCATTACTATGTTCTGTTTCAATGCCCTTGTGCTCTGTCAATGCTTATTTGTTGTTTGAATGCTATGTTGTGTCATTACTTTGGGTTGGTCTGTGCAGACCCATTGCTTTGGTTTGTTTCAATGATGTGTTATGTTTCAATACCATGTGTTGTGTCAATGCTTTGGGTTGGTCTATGCAGACCCATTGCTATGTTATGTTTCAATGTTGTGTTATATTTCAATGCTCTTGTACTCTGTCCATGCTTATTTGCTGTTTCAATGCTATGTGTTGTGTCAATGCTTATTTGCTATACCAAACGTACTATGTGTTGTGTCATTGCAAAATGAGTTGCGAATGCTTTTATGTGCTGTTTCAATGCAATGTGTTGTTTCAATGGTATGTGTTGTGTTTCAATACTATGTGCTGTGTCAATGCTTTGGGTTGGTTTGTGTAAACCCATTGTTATGTTCTGTTTCAATGTTGTTATGTGTTGTGTCATTGCTTATGTGCTGTGTCAAGTCTTATTTGTTGTTTCAATGCTAATGGTTAATTGTTTATAACTTTATACCAGGAAATGAGTTTTCACAGACCAATTCAAAGCATTGAAACACAACATAGCATTGAAACAACACATAGCAATTTGTATACTTGGGGGGTTAATTCACAAGTGTTAGTAGGGCCCGATCCATATGGCGGGGTAATCCTAATCCGGATGACCATCAAACATTATGTATTTTTTTCACAAAAGGCAATCGAGGTTAAGGTTTTGCAGATATTTTGTGATATGTTGCTAATTTTACTATGATAGAGATGTAATGTGCCTCACCTAATGCATGCAACCGGGATATAAGACATGTGATCAATAAGTAATGTGCCTCACCTAACTTTTGCCGGATTACCTCCCTCAACTATGATGATGATAATAGGATGAAAAAATGGTGAATGCTCTTACCTTAACAAGTAGATAAATAATAAACACAATACTTTTCACAACATATTCCACAAGTAAAAATATATTCATTATCATTTTTTCATCATCTCATGATGTGGCATTAGATGATAGGTTTACAAATAAAATATAATAAATAATCTCCAATCATCTAATATCATATCATATGATGATGAGAGAATGATGAGTATTAGGATGATAAGTAGCATTATTCATTTCACAATCAGGTTTTAAAATGAGAGATATTATTGTAAAATAATTTATAAAAATAATATCACTTTACAAAAATATTTTCACTTTATTTTATGTATTATAAAAAATGTTGTGAAGAGGATTGTGTGTATAATTACTCTTAACAAATATAAGCCCATGAAAAATCCGTTTGTGTCGGTGAAAAGTCATAACTGTATCGGTGAAAAGTCCTCTTTGTTACTGTGTGAATTCACAATGGTGTTTGTGTCGGTGACAAGTCATAATTGCTTTGTCCAATAAAACCAATCTACGCAAAGTTCAAACTCCACTCTCCTCCTCCTCCTCCTATATTCCTGCTAATTATTGGAGAAGTTCTTTTCTCTTTCTTCCCACCATATTAATGGGTTTCTCAACCTCCGTAAAACTTTCAACACATGAAATTCCGAACATACTTTCTTCCCACCTTCTGAGAAGCCGGGAAGCACTTTTTGACAATAATCATATATGTAAGGTGGGAGAAAATATATTTGTAATCGTGAATTATGCAGCGTAATTATTTTGAAAAAAATAAATAAAATATGAGACCCATATGAAAAAAATTATTTTTTTAATAGTTGATTCTACTATTTTTCAAAGCGATTACGCGGCGGTTGCACACTTCACGGTTGTATGTAGAATTACTCCTAAGGTAATAAAGTAATTCTACATACAATCATAAAGTGTGCAACCGCCATGTAATCGCTTTGAAAAATAGTAGAGTCTATAATTAACAAAATAATTTTTTTCATGTAAGTCTCATGTTTTATTCATTTTTTTTAAAGCAATTACGCGACGGTTACACAATTCACGATTGCAAATATCTTTTCTCAAGATAATAACATTTTTGAAAAGAAAAATGTCACTTTCAACGAAAAATTCAACCGATAAAAACTACCAACTGAGAGGTGTCACTAGCCACTTGGTTATTAAAAAAAAGAATAATAATACTATGTCGTCCCATTTTGCTCTCTTATTTTGTCCGTTTATATATTTTATTTTATTTTTATATTATTTTTACTTATTAATTAAAGAAGTGATTATTAATGTATTGATTATTGATTATTTTTTATTTTTTAAAAATATTTAAAAATACTAGAAAAATATGAATAAAAAAAATTAAAAAAGAAAATTTTGTCAAAGGGCACAACTAGCTGTCACTGCTGAGTGGCACTCTAGAAACATTCATTAAAAAAAGAAAAATGATACTTGTAGTCGTGAGTATGCAAGTGTCGTGCAGTCGCTTTGAAAAAAATGAATAAATATGGAATCCACATGAAAAAAAAATTAATTTTTTAACAATAGACCCCACTCTTTTTCAAAATGACTGCACGATGTTTACGTATTCCACGACTGTATGTAGTATTACTCGAGCCCAGCGGGAGCTCAGCAGCATTTCCCTAAAAAAAAAAAACGAAGTTTCCTCTGCGTCTCGCATCTCTCATTTTGAAACCCTAAAGCCCCTGAGCAAGTGTAATTAATCATGCTTATGCATGGTTTCCTGCCATTCAGACCAGTAAATGAAGTTGGTACTGCTCCGACGTTAGACATTTCCACTGAAACAAAACTTGCCATTCAGACCCAAAACCCAATTCAACATAATTTTATTTGGCTCATCAAAGGTTGTAAACGGAAATTTCGAAATTAAACGCCCCGTTTGCTTGATGGGAAAACTGAGCAAATTATTAGGAAACAAAGAACTTTTACTGTTTGGTTCACAGCTAAGAACTTCAAAATCATCTTTCCTTTCAATTTCCTGAACTTCACCATCGACCAAACAGTAACATTTTCCTGCTTAGCTTGAAGAAAATAGTACGTATCAACACAGCCATGCAAAAGCAACAAAGTTTTCCCTACAAAAACTCGTGAGCTTTGGTTGAGGTGTTTTACCTTGAGCTTAATATATATTTAGCTTGAGGAGACTAAGTGAAAGGGAGAAGTCCCTGGAGAACGAACTGGCCAACTTTGTGGGAGGAGTTTCAGAGGCCAATGTTCATGAGGAATTTTAGAAAAAATTTGGTGAATTTGTACTATCGGAGAAAATTTTGAATCCGTGAGTGATGGAAAGAGGGAGAGAGAAGATGGATGAAACTGGGTTTGGGGTTATGAGGGAGACGATCGGATCCTGTATTCATTTTTTTATTAATTAATAGACTGAAGGTGGCCTCCACCTCAGTCGGTACCATTTCTCGGTACCGTTTCTCGGTGACTGTAGCACCGCCATCAGTTTCTTGTTACACCAATTTATAAGTCATGCATGTTGTATAGTATTTACTTTTATAAATACAATCAAATGAATAATATTGAAATAGGATATATATATATATATATATTTTTATGAGTAATGTTAGAGATAAACCACTATAGAAGTACACACTTTGTACTCACTGCGTGGCTGCTTCTAGTTGATTGTTCCCAATACTCATTTGGGGAGATGTATAGTCTAAATGATGCGACATCATATGTGCAAAATAGATGCTCTCAATAGTAACTTCTATCTATATTTATTCATTTTTTATACATAGGAGGAGAGATTCAATCCTTAGTTCGCTAAAATCAAGGTGTTGCAACGGATCTTGGCTGTGAAACAGGACATTATTAAGTGCATGGTTTGATAGTTAATTACAAAATGAAGTTCATGCAAGTGAACATTCGGGAGGGAGTCCCTGGGGGAAGCGCTTGATATCAGTGCAATAGTTGTAAATCATGTAATTCTTCTGCACCCATTTTATTCTCTCTTGCCCTGTCGCATCAAGGGATTCTGTCAACCAGGAGTTAGCGGATGAATTATTGGATGAACAAGAGGAGGAGCCTGAAGACCAAATGCAAGCTTGGGCATTGAAGTTTCTATAAGAAGCAGTGAATGGAGCTTGGCTCCAATCGGTCTTCACTAGGCCACCTCGTGTCGCCCAATCGTCGGCATTCCAGAGGCTGGAGTATATCCACATGGGTTGGTTCTTTGGGAAAGGGACGCCTTTTGATTCTAAATTCTTCAACTCTCTAATGGGAGTTCCATCCACGGAGAAACTATATATATATAAAAAACATGATAGATGTTAGACAATAAAAAAGAAAGATGAGAGAGAGAGAGAGAGAGAGAGAGAGATGTTACATAATGCTTTGAGGATTCCATAGGATGGAGTAGGTGTGGAAGTCCTTGGTGGGGTCAAACCAAAGATAGAACTGTTGCTCCCTATTGCCCTTCCCCTGCGTAAAGACATTTGTATGGAGGATATAGGGGTCTCCACTTAGGTTACCCAGAAATTCAAAGTCGATTTCGTCATGAGCTGATCCCAGAGATGATAGCTGCAACATGCATAAACGTCCAGAAAGAGGGGTTTTAGCCTTTTAGGTAACGCACGACAATATATATTATTTTTTCTAATACATGTTTCAGCATGAAAAAGAGATCAGCACAATTAAAACAAGAATAACTTAAAGCAAAGATCAGGCAAAACCATTTGAACTTACATAGTAAGCGGTGACGGTTCCGGCTGAGTTGCCGGGCACCAGCTTTAGCTGCATATCAATCTTGCCAAATAAGTATTCCTTCTTCGACTTAAAACCAGAGCCAGAGCTCTTGTCGAGAGACAGCGTTAGAAGCAGGCCGTTGTTGAGTATTTTTGCACGCCCATCACCCCAAGTGATGTCAAAATCTTGGTAGAAGTTACCCGCCGATGCTACCAATACTAGAGAACTGATGAATAGAAGAAAAACCATAACCATCTTAGTCGTGATTGAACTACCTGAACTAGTCATGGTTGATTTTTGGGTGTTCTGATACAGATAATGGAGTCAGGTTTTGAGAGAGGGAGCGGAGGAAATTAGATGTTGGTGAAGCATGGAAAAATGGTGGTGAGGTATATATAAGTGAAGGGGGAAGGTAGTATAATGTATATGTATGGGAGAAGTAAAAAGAAACTAATATTTATCTTGTCTTTAATTATTACTTCGCCCTCATTTAATATAAAATAATTGATAGATAAATAAAAATAATAATCTAATATTAAATAAGAAAAGAATAATAATCAAAAGGTGATGCAGGAGGATTCGACTCAGATGATGCTGAGTTGTCAAATTACAAGTTGACAGCGTTGAAATACCTTGAACTGACAGAAAATCGTGATTTTTCCTTAATTAGAGCGGTTTTGGGCACGTTTTGGTATATATCAGAATCGTGCATATGATCCCAATTCAGAAAGCTATTTTCGGCGCGCACGTCGTAGTTACCAAGCTATGCTCGATGTGCATATTTTTCAATGCCAAAATCTACTGTTTTCCCCTCTGAATCACTATTTTTATTTATTTTTTTGTCTTTTATAGTAATATTTCATTTATCGTTTAGGAAGTGATTCTGAACCCGATTTGGACTAGATTTTTTGCAGATTACTTCTTTTATTACGTATTTACTTTTGGTGTGATTATTGAAATTTTGCTATTTTTGATAAAATTCTGATATGATTGATGTTCAGTTATTACAGTCCGGCTTGTGGGTTGATTTCGCTATTATTGGATTTTGATAATTTTGAATTGAACATCAGAGTCGTTTTCTTTGTGTTTTGAACGATTCTCTTGTCTTCATTTATTCCTTATGAATTATCTGTTGAAACTAACCTGCAAAATAATAACTATCATGTTTGGCATGTAAAAAAAGATAGCAAATAATTATATCGTTATTCGAGAAACAAATACATGACCAGGCAATGTAGAAGTGGTTGGAAAAAACGCATGCTTTGAAAGAGATACGGGTTGACTTGGCCTTGGTGGAAGAGGTGTAGTGGGATCAACACAGCTAGTAATGAAATGACGTCCAAAGTGCTGTTAGAATAATATATGGTGGAGATAATGATATAAAATTAAGAATTTTATTTGATTATTAATTTTATAATTATCAAATCAAGTGAATTTTCATAATTGTCAATTAATTAAGTAGGTTTTCATAATAATTAAATGAAGAGTTTTGAATTTCATAACGATCGATCAAGATATTATCTCATATCTATATAATTGTTTTATAAATAAAGACCTATAATTCGTATTCAAATATAACTCAGAACAATATATATATATAATTCGTATTCAAATAAAAGTTGGAACAATAAATATGTAGTGCTCAAAATCTCTTTCTCCGTTGTCACATTCTCAGAGGCCATGATCTCCATCTCTATGTTATTTGACATGTTCTAAATTATGATCTATTTCAACGCGGTTGTGAGGTAAGACAAGGCAACGACGACGATCATTAATCCATGCACGTACAGCTGTCCAGTCGTTCATACTTTCAATATATAATTTATTTATGTAGGAAATAGGAGGTAGCTAGGTCTTCAAGTCTTTTATGGCTTCTCGATCGCTCGAAGACTGATCAGCAATTAAGAAGTAATATACGATGAATGACTTGCTCTCACCCTTTAAATCCATATATAATATTATAGTCGAAACCATTTTCAGATTCTTCAAATTATTTGTTTTAACATGAGTTGAACGTTTTGGTGAGAATTCTTCTTTTTTTATTATTATTATTATTATATATATATATATGTGAATTGTTATAACCATGCATATATTTCATAAAAATAAATTCACAAACTGATATAATTTTATATAATACGTTTATTTTATAAAAAATAATTTTATAATCTAATATATCACATTAAATCAGATAAATTTATGAATTTATTTTTATAAAATCTCTAATTTACAACTAAAGCATTTATATATGAGAAAATATAGAGTAAAGATATTTACAACCGTGAATTGTGCAACCGCCGTGTAATCGCTTTGAAAAAAGTAAATAAAACATGGGACTTACATGAAAAAAATTATTTTTTTAATAGTGGACCCAACTATTTTTTAAAGTAATTACGCGACAGTTGCACACTTCACAATTGTATGTAGAATTACTCTTTCTATATTATATATAACTTGTTGGCCAACGAGTTAATTACGTCATGTCGTCATGTATCCATGGATAGATTCAAATAAAGTAGCAAGCTGTCATGTTTTTCAAAACTGTACATGATTGAAGCTGGTAGCCAGATATATTATATATATAAGTTAGTTGATAATGTCATGAGTTCTACCAAAACCGGTCAATTAATGTTGCTGTCGTGCAAAGTTGGCACTTATATATGTATGGGTCATAATTTTCATGTTCTCGATTTTTTTCTTTTAGTATTTGTATTAAAAGCATAATGTAGAATATCGAATATATCCATCTATATTAATTAATATACTCTGCATGCATGCATGCATGTCTAACATTTATTAACTTATAACAACAGGAAACCCAGCTTTGCTAAAATCTTGTATAATTTTTTACAGCAAAAACATGGTTAGAGGCCGGCCATGATAATCTTTTTCGATGCGGCTTTGGGAATAATATATATTCATGTGCTTTTCACACGAAAGAATGAGTACTAGTTCTAGCTTTCCCCACTACTTAGGCAATGCATTTTGATGCCATCGTCAATGAAAGGAGGAAAAAAGAAAAGAAAATAATTATAAATTGTAAGTCCAATATATATTCAATTTAAAGGAATGAGATCTGATTGGGTATCATGTATTTGGGTAATGCATATATAATATTGGAATAATTCCTTGGTGGCACCGTCACGTACGTACGTCGTTTAGGTGATGATAGGACACAATGGAGTAGTAGTTGTTTCCACGTTAATAACTTTAATTGGGAGAGATATTAATGTTGGTGTTGGTATGCATGGCATGCATGCCAGCTAGAACCCATTTTCTTTATTCACAGGAATGTCGTTTTAACGTGTCCGAGTAAAATGCACGCCATCCCTTTGGATATTCCTCAACTGATAGATGGCTTGCTTGCTTGCTTGCTTGCTTTGATATTGATATTCATGCATAGAATAGTTGAGCAATATAATTGGTGACCATTTTAGTCAAACCTCGCACCAATCCAAATCACATCTCACTCACACATGACATGATCAAGCTGGGTCGATCATTAATTAGTCCTTTAATTACTATCATTACCCTTAATTTCTTATAATTTTCAACAATTGATCATATTGCCGAAGAATTTTGTAGTATACTTATAATTAGAGAAGCGTTACAGTCATAAAGAAATTTTACAAAAATAAATTTACAAACTGACATAATTTTATATAATATGTTAGTTTTACTTTACAATAAAAATAATTTTACAATCTAACGTACGTACTACATCAAATCACGGCATCTTACGAATTAACTTTTATAAAATTACTTTATAGCAAGGCAATATTTCTAAGCTAAATATAATTTGGACAGGGACATCCAAACCAGATGGTTCTTAAAATATATAGACAAATCCTCCAAAGGGGGAAAAGACATAACGTATCCCAAGCCCATCCTTTGGATGGTCTTCCATTTACATTTTGAGTATTTGCTTTTTAATTCTCTTCTCATCTTTGTTTGCTCATGTAGACGGATGTCTAGACTCGGTTGGTTATAAATAGTCAGACTAATGTTTTTTTCTCAAATTCAGTATTAAAAAAAAAAAAAAATCCCTGCTGTTGTTGAGATTCTAAATAATTTAGGAAACCTGGTTATAATACATGCATGGTTTGTCTTGGGGTCCACATGCATTAAATATATATGACCCAATCATATTTCTAAAATACAAGGTAGGTACATAAAATAGTATATATATATATATATTTTATTTGAATAATCGGTTAGAACAGTAGTCGCTAATTCATATAATTAGTTTGATCCCCACAATGATTATTTTAATATTCTTCATATTAGCCTACTTGAATATTGGAAAATAAGCAAAACTCAAAAAGAATTATATATATATATATATATATATATATATATATGATGCGTGCCAGGGAACTTTTTTTTTTTTTAAGTTTAATAATGTTTTAAGATTTATTATTTTGTTTGAAATATCAGATGATCATGATCATCTTTCATGTATTGGCTTTAATTTATGAAAATGAATAACTGGAATGAGAAATTGTTTTTAAAAATTTTAAGATGTATTATTATATCTTGGATTTTATAAAATTTATTTGGGTATATATATATATATATATATATATATATTAATTTTTTGGGTTTTATGAAAATTATTTTGATTTTATTCATCAAGATTATGATAAATGATTAGACAAATTATTTCAAGTTACTTACGAGCATGTTCTACATGACTCACACATTAAGTTCTTCTTCTTTATTTATTTTCGATAAATTATTCTTCTTCTCAACTTTTTATGTATCTTTTCGCTTTTGGTTGAAACAAAAATTTAAAGTAATTGCTTGGACTCTCCTGGTGGACTATCAAAATGGGTCCTTTTTAACGTTTCCACTTTTAGGGAGCCCAGTTGCAAGTTTTTGGGCCGAACCGAATATCCTAGCTCAACTAGGTATGAGCCCAACCCACTATTCTAGCCCAAATTTTGAAATTTTTATTTTATTTTTCCCAACTTTAATGGATATTGGATTGAGTAATCTACGGTCTTTATTTGTAGATTGCATTATAAATTTAATTAATTTTATTTTTAAATTTTTTTAAAATTATAATAATATTTTTATTAATGATATTTTTTTATTTAATAAAAAATTTATAAATACAATTCTTATTTAGAGAGTGCAAGTAGAATTTTAGATTTGGATATCCAAACTTTGAATAACGACCTGTTCTTCAATGACAGTAATAAACAGTACATTACACTTAAATGGTTTACAAAAACGCATTTATTTAATTATTTATTTTTTCTTTGGGGAAAGATTATGGGAAACGAAACGCAATTTGCCGAAGAAAACGCTTCGAATAACGCGTCACAAGACAGTACAGTTGGATCATTCTTATCGTTAGCTCTTACACACTTCTGTTCGTTCGGCATTCCATTCCCGCGATCATTTCTATGCTACAGCTTCTTCATCATGTTCTCTCACCCTCTCTTTTCCTCTTCGGAAAATTCAACTATACCCAGAGAGAGAGAGAGAGAGAATGGATATCGCCAGTTGTTGATCAAGTTATCATCTCTTCGTCACTGCAACAGAAACGAAGACAGTCGCAGCATCATCACACGCCCTTTGCTCGCCAATAAGAATGCCTTCCCGAGTACTCGGAGGTATGCCACACTACTTGGAAATTCTCAAATTCATCTCAATTTTTTTAGTCGCTTTCTCTCACTTTTTCACAATTTCATGCATGCAGCGTTCGCTCCAGCAAGCTCTGCATTGGCGATACAGAGCTCCTCCGGTCAGTGGGGTTCTCCAGCCTTGTTCTTTTTTCTGGGTGGGTTACTTGTGCTTGTGATATTGCTGATTCTTGGATTAATCCGTCGGATATGCGTGAAACCATCAGATGTGTTGCAGCCTGCAGGTAGTATGACTCATGAATTATATTGGAAAAGTTGACAAAATCTTTAATTAGATTTCAACATGTGAATTTTATTTGATTTTGCAGCATCTAAAGAAATAAGCTTCAGCGGTAATCTCCGAACAATTAGCCATTTTGATTTCCAGACACTGAAGAAGGCAACCCAGAATTTTCATCATGCTAATCTTCTCGGAAAAGGGGGATTTGGGCCTGTTTATCGGGTATTAATGCCGAACCCAAGATAGACGTCGAGTGATTTCTTAGTACAAGGAAAATTATGATTCTTTAAAGTTAGAAAAATCTTTATGCATCATAATAGAATCCTAGATCAACATATAATACTGAAACGAATGGAAAGCAATTTTGGCATCTAGGCCTAAAGGCGTTGATTATCTTGTTGATGTCTTCAAATTAGATACTGTGTCAATTGATAAATTAATTTCATTACACGCTACTTAAACTAAACGGTGCACTTATTTAAGAGTTCCTCAGCATCCAATTAGAATGACAAATTTTCTATTTTCTATTTTGATTTCAACAGAATATTTTGCTTTCAGGATCTATAAAGTTCATAAATGCCTTTTCTTTTTTGGTTTTAAAAGGGAAAGTTAGAGGATGAGATGATGGTGGCAGTGAAGAAATTGTCACTTGATACATCCCGACAAGGAGAGTCAGAATTTCTTGCTGAGGTGAGGTTGATCACGAGCATCCAACACAGGAACCTGGTTTGCCTTCTTGGATGTTGCTCCGAGGGGCCTGAACGGCTACTTGTGTATGAATATCTGAAGAATCGAAGCTTGGACTTCCTAATATATGGTATAACTTCCCCACCCCAACCTTATCCTATCCTTCTGTCTGTTGGTATTTTGGAGAACTTCCATTAATTACCCCTCTGCTTGAGCCTTGGAGTATACAAGATCATCTTCAAGAATAAATAAATTCTTTGATATTTTTTTTTGTGCTTAAACCTACTATACTTGTGTGCATGTTTAATTCTGGAATGCAATCTTCAAGACTTGAAGATGGAAGCCACACTAGTCACTTTTCGACGATTTACTTCTTGTGAACTTATACTTATCATCCAGCGTTATTTAATGTTCATCTTTCCCATGAGTTGATTTGCAGCTTAACCAAAAAAAAAAAAAAAGATGGGGATTTACTTTTCATAATGCATGCAAAGTTCTTCATGCCTTTGTTGTCTGTCTTTGTTACTTATAAATTTTAATGGTCTTGTAATACAGGAAATGGTGATCAGTTCCTGAATTGGAACATCAGATCCCAAATAATAATTGGCATTGCAAGAGGGTTGCAGTACCTACATGAGGATTCGCACTTGAGAATTGTTCACAGAGACATCAAAGCTAGCAACATTCTTCTCGATGACAAATTTCAACCGAAGATTGGAGATTTTGGTCTGGCTAGGTTCTTTCCTGAAGATCAAGCTTATCTCAGCACTAATTTTGCTGGAACTTTGTAAGTCCTTGAGCCAAAATAACTCCCATGAAGAAATTTCTTAGGTCTAAATGACTGGCGGTGGCACCTTGAAACTAGCTTTGTGAAGAGCAGCAAGTTGTATGACTCTCAAAACTAAGTGGGATGTGTATTTTCTCGGCTTATCAGAATGATCCATGATAATGTCGTCTGAAATAATCTCATGCACGAAACAATTGACTTCTTTAATGTCAGGATGATCTTTATGATTGGTGGTTTAAATTTGCAGGCATGATGCCATTGTTAACTGCTGTTCTCTTTCCCTTTTGTTCAGGGGTTATACTGCACCCGAATATGCTATAAGAGGAGAGTTGTCTGTAAAGGCAGATATCTATAGTTTTGGGGTTCTTGTCCTTGAAATAATCGGTTGCAGGAAAAATACAGAATTATCTTTACCCTCGGAAATGCAATATCTTCCTGAATATGTAGGACTTCACCTTCTCATAATTCCTGTTTAATATCTGTTACCAGCTTGTTCAACACTTGACAATGATCATTCACATATCCATGACAGGCATGGAAGCTATACGAGAAGTCGAGGGTGCTTGATCTGATTGATCCAAAAATGCGAGAAGATGGGTTTGTGGAGAAGGATGTTTTGCAGGCAATCCATGTAGCCTTGCTTTGTCTTCAGCATCATGCAAATCTCAGGCCCCCCATGTCAGAGATCGTGGCCTTATTAACATGCAAAGTTGAATTGTCTAAAACACCATTGAGACCGCTCTTCTTGGATAGAAGGCGTAAGAAGGATGAAAACCTTTCTTGGGATACCACAATATCGTACGGCCTCCCTTCTCGGATGCAGAGTGAGACCCCCTCATTACCCAGAACACCAAATTAAGGGACATGTCATGGTTTCCGTTCTTTTTTTATAGAACAGGCCAAGCAGAATTGATTAATCCAAGTGTTGCAATTATTATTAACATCTTCTGAATTACGTAATGTGCATTTTCTTGTACTTTTTGCTTTTCCAGTTACCTCTCTTTCTTAGATATGTATACATACTTGTAGAGAAGTTATATCTAATTTGCATTGCAAATCCTCTAGTAATTACTAATTACAGTATTGGACAAAGGAGCTATATATATATATATATATATATATTTATATATATATGCGCGCTCCGTCAAGACTGACTGAAAGAAGGTTGGAACAAGCACCGGACTTCTTCTATGGAATTGAAAATCCACCATTGACAGTGTCCACAGAAGGTGATTATCTCATTTGATCCATGATTCTCAACTCAACTGAATTAGGGAACTTAAAACCACCAGACACATTTATAGCCAAATCATTCTCTCTCTCTCTCTCTCCAAATGCATGCATGGGTCTTCAACCTCCATACACGATATCCAATGGCCACCTCTCTGTCTGACTTTTCCCCCCTGCACCATGCACTACACCCAGTACTGTCTTCTTTCTTTTTTCTTTTCTTGTGGAAGGAACACGACCTACGAAGTGCTTTGTGTGGAAAAGTGGCTTTTTAGTTTTTTCCATTACAAATACCATACGAATTATGCAGTAGAAAAAAGTAGTTTTGAATTCATTGCAGTCGATCTGGCACTTTTGCGGGCAGCTGCTGGAGGCACCTACCATTAAATTCTCTTCTGCGTTCTGACCTAATTAAATTCAATGCCGTTTTCCTTATCAGGAAAAGATGTCGAATCTATACTGTGATTCTGTGAAGTGAACAAATATTAGGCTTTCTTTTCCTTGCATCTTTCCGGCCTCTTCTTTCCGTTTCACCATTTATCCTCATAATTTTCCAAAATCTTCACCCTTCACCCATCAGATATAAAGCGCAACGATGACAAAACTAATTTCTTCCTGGCCTTCACCTGCTTGCTTGCTTGCGGCCGTGGATTAATCGATCATGAAACTCGAAACCACTCAATATAGTTACGTAAATAGTCGCATAAAATGAATTTAATTATGTTCAAATTCCAAAAAAAAAAACAAAACAAAACAAAACGAAAAAAACATTTATTAACGTTCAGGTACCATGCATTTGTTTTTTGGTGTGTTCTTTCGTTTTTTTAATTTTTTCCCTCCCTCTGATAAAACATTTGCATATTTTACTCGTGGTGGCCGTAACATTTCAGGAGCTTAACTTTAGGAGTTGATCAGAACCTTACACAATATCGAAAGGGTAAGAAACAAAAGGCAGGAAGAAGAAGTATAAAATTAATGTATAGATCGTCCAATCATATCATAAAAGAAGGAAAAATCTTTTCATTCCTCTGATCATCGATAACATTAAGTACATGGAGAAATATTTAATGATACAGCATGAATTTTATAAGCCAAGTACTTTAAGCTCTGGTCCTTAAAGCTCTTCACATCTTCTACTTGTTGTGTAGGGGATTAGGACCTGTGGGAACCATTCGTTTGTTGTCGGCCGAAGTGTCATTATACTTCTCAGACTTAGAAAGGTGCACCGACCGAAAATTGAGTCTTTTGGAGTACTTGCGGTTGCTAGCTGCTTCTAATGTCTGGTTCGAGCTTCTCTTCGGAGCACCATCGATGGCTGCGAGCATGTTCATCCTTCCCATTGCATCAGAGTCAACAATAGCTGATGACAAAAGGCATACCAGAAGTATGAACTCCGGTAATCTCATTGCAGGAATGCTTCAATGAAACAACTTCTTAATTACAGAAAAAAAAAAAAAAAAAAAAGCAGATATGAAGGTTGAAAAGATCTGTGTGGAGACCCAAAAGAAGATTGTATGCTTGAAAAGCGACAGATGATATGGGGAGAGATATCAGGCGAAAGGAATGGGGGGATATATTTGAATAGGAGGATGTGGCTGAGAGAGGTATAGGAATTAGGAACAGGAACATTAACTATGGTACCTCGGATATACAGTAAAATACTTGCATACATCATAACGTCGCATTCTCTCCTATCAGAATTTTTCAACAACCTCATTAATTGCTCTGAATTCCATTGGGCATATATATTTCCGATTAAACAAAACAGAATGTGAACTTGGGATCGAAGCCCCAAAAAGCCCAAAAACACGACATTCTGTCCCATAGCTGTCCATCCTACTAGCTACTACTACGGCATTTTCCGACTAGCTTTACTATTTATAATCTCCGTTCACCATTTTTTTTTTAATTTTTTTTTTTTTTAATTTATTAAATTTTTCTATTCATCATCTATATAATACATATTTGATAAGCAAAAAAATAAAAAAATATATATTATATAAAAATAATGAATAAAATTTTTCTTTTTCGAATCCCCCGAACAAACTTACCGAACTTGTGGTAGATAGATATATATACCTTCAGCAATGGAGTGGGAGCCTCTCTGGCCACTTGCTCTTAAAAGCTGACACGCACAAAAGGAATCGCAAGGAACTTTTGGTGAAACATTAATGGGAGGTTTTGACCGGACATGGGTTGCATTTGCTTGTAAAGCACGCCGATGCACGCTGGGATTTTTGATTGAGTTAATGAAGGATAGGAGGTAGGGTAAATTGTATTGTTCGGGCTAGAAGCCTAGAACAGAGACTACCTGGGAATGTGCCAATGTGGTTGGCCTTGCCGGGGTGACGACGTTTGGACTCTGTCGCTTCATAAATCCCGCCTTTTCCGTTAAACATGAGGTACATGCAAGGTGGTGTCAAGTGCTCATTTACCCTTCTTATGTGTACAGTCTTATAGGCCATTCCGATATGACTCGACTGGTCATTGTTATAATTGGTTATTAGTAACTTTAAGGTCCGGTTGTTAAATTTATTGAGTTAAATTTAATTATTTTAATTTTAAATTAAGTCTAAATTTTTAATATTTAAATACTTAACTCTTAAATTGTTCAACTCAAAACTTGGAACCCACAATCTTTTTCAAGTTTACATAGATACGTATAAACTCATCTAACATCTAAACATATTTAAACTCATCTTAAGTGTACTCCACAAAACTAACTCCACCATATCAACTCACTACTATTCATAAAGAATTCAATTTAGCTCAACTCAACTCAACATCCAAACGCAACCTAAATCCTTCTGTCATTTTGTATTAGTGTCAATCGACATAGATAGCAAAAATTTCGTATTTTTTCATTCACAATTATCTAATAAATGTTCATTAAACTTTATACAGTCTTGGAGCGAGTAGTCCCTGTGTATTCCATTTTTAAGAAAATTTAAAAATGTGAGTCACTATTAAAAAATAATTTTTTCACGTGAATCTCAAATTTATCCACTTTTTTCAAAGAGAGTATGTAGAAATTGTCACGACTGCAAATATCAATTTTCTTTCTTAAATATTGATTTATATATAAGATTTATCAACTTAGATAGATAAATACATAAAAAAATATCTTATAACATTTATCAAGCAATTAAAATTGCTAAAAAATTTATGAACAACGTCAAATATTATAAGATACACTTTATGTATCTATTTATTTTCTACCCATGACTTTGAAATTGGAAAACTCTTCTTTCAAGCATTTTTGCGCACCGAAGCGCACCAAAGCTGACATGGAATGGGATTTAATGAAGAAAAAATCTACTTCACACTTTACTATTTATCACACACTCAACACTCTTAGTGTATTGAGTTAAAAAAAAAAATTTGAGTGCATGGTGTGTGGAGAGTGTAGATAGATATGTAGAATTCCTCTACGATGAAATGGTGCGCATGGGTAAGGCGGGGGAGATGAAATTTGAAGTGATTTGCAATAAGAGACCAAAACGGCGTGTTTTGATTTTTTAACCCATCGATGGCTCTTCGCGAATCGCCGTGCTTCATCCAGCTTCTTCAACAAGCTCAACCTCCATCTCAATCTTGTCCATCCTACAATCAGCCACTCTCTACAAAGTCTCTCCTCCGGTACTTTTCTTTTTCAAAGCTTTAGCATTTTTCTTTCTTAGACCACACACCCACTAATTGGTTCCGAGGATACCATTGATATTGACAGATTTCTTTTCAAAAAAATGTGTTTGGTTGCTGAGAAAATACTGTGGAAGTACAGAAACCGAAAGCTTTGGTCTTTCTCACAAAAATTATTTAAGTATAATGCAAGTGTTTAATATTGAAAGCATCTATTTCTTGTACACACGAAAAAATGTTAACGATTCCTATTGGAAAGAGCAAAACTCAGGCTACATATGTGAATAAAAATATAAATCTGAAATTACTCTGCCCCACTCTCGCACCGAAAAAAGGAAACAAGAGAGATGAGTCGGCTTATGTTGAACATTTTTTCCTTCAGAGAAGCTTTTTATTTAAGTAAACAACTGGAGTGAATCTTTCCTATATACTAACGGTGCAAGCGAAAAATCGTTGACTCTCATGAAAGAATATTGTTTTTGTTTTCCATTATTGGACTCGACTATGGCCGAGGACGATTTTTCAGCCAGAGAGACCATGGTGGTATTTTGGGGAAGACGAAGGGGATCCGATTTCGGCGAAGGGGATTCCGTTTATTGGTTCTTCACATAATGGCGACTTGGGCGTGTCCTATTTTCTTTAGAAAGCATCCTCTGGTCTGGCCTTCGTGTATGTCTTCTTCTCTTCTGTGTTTCAGGTTTTTTTTTTTAATATAATAAGCTACGTTCATCAATCGGTGCACAAGATTGCTTGCACCTAGAAGAACTGTTTAAAATTTAGACAGGCTCAATTAAGGAAGTCCAAATGCATGATAAATTTATAGACAGACTTAATTGATGAATATCTAACAAGTCATACAGTCGATTTGTCAGAAAATAAGCCCCTTGAAAAGGAAAGTTAATTGAATAATTGGATAATATAAATTAACTAGCTAGAATGGCGAATTCCACGACACAGAGACTGGATAAAGTGAATTATTATTATTTTTCTAAAAGAAAAAAGCAGAGCACATTAATTTGTTCAGATCGATGTTTTCTAAATAAAGGTAAAAGAGTAATGGGAGAGTTGGGAGATGTTTAGTCACTTTCGGTTGATTTCTATGTATCAGCTTTTAAAGCATTTACGATCTATCTTCCAAAGTCATCATCCTTGTCAAACTGATGATCTTTTATCTAGGCTGGTTGGAAATGTATTAATGTTCGTTCCATCGCCCTCATAGTATCCCCATTTGCGCAGCATTGGTCTCTTAGATTGCCCAAAAGTGGTGGTTTAATAAATGGGAGAGACAAGCTATCTAGTCTTGTCTTGGGACAAAAAGCCAAAATAGGGTATGTAATTTATATGAGAAGTGATTTTTACAAACTCTAAATAGATAAGTATCATATAAGCACTTGTAAAAAAATAGATTATACCTTAAAAAAATGAAAAAATATATATTTGTTATCAGTAAGATCTACTTTTTTATAAAAAAAATTAGTATGAGACTTGTACCTAGTATTACTCAATTCGTGTAGACCGGTGGTTCTTAGACTTGGAGATAAAAAAAATTTTACACGCTGCATATCAATCTATTTTGAAACATAATATTTACAAGGTAGAGGACACATAACTTATTCTTTCTCTTACAAATTAAATTATATTACGAAAAGTCCGCACCCTCACATCTAACCACGCAAGCAATATTGTATAATAAAAAATAATAAATACACAATATTTTATATAATAATATTTTAAAAGGAATGATATTTTTGTAAAATATTTTATAAAATTAACATTATTTTATAAAAATATCCTTATTTTATAAGATATATTGTAAAAAGTGTTGTGTAAATGGTATAATTACGATCCTATGAGCAAATAACGAGTCCAAACTTCCTACATTCTCGTGATCATTCCTCCCCGGTTTGACACAAATATCACATTTTCCAACGGTTCCGTACGAGAACAAATTTTCAAGTTTTGACAATTTGACTTTTCAAAAAAATTGTCGAGCCCCTTATCTTCCTCTCCATGTTAAATCTTGTTTTTCTCTTACAATTAATTTTCACGCATTCCATTTGAAAAACAAAAAAAATATATATATAATTTATTATTAAAAAAATAATTTTTTCATTTAGAACTCAAATTTAATTATTTTTAAAATGACTTATACGTACTAGAGATATTAACAACATTCATTTAGGCGCTGAATTTCAGCGTTGTGTGTTTAGAATATAGCCCAACAACGAGGTGTGCATTCCCACCAAGTCCACTCCATGTTCTACCGGATGACACATAGGGCCCATATTCAGTCCAATAAAAATGCACCCCGTATTGACCAAATATTGATCGGTGGAATAGCGGAGGCACGACCAACAAAATGTGGGCTCATTAGGTAAGTCATTCGAATTCTATTTTTCTGTAAAATTCTATAGACTTCTATCGTTGCTTATTTTATTCGTGTACAAGTTCTCAATCCGTTGACATTAAAATGATGGGAAAATTAAAAAATATTTTAAAAAATTTAATTATACTAATAGTAAGTTTGAGAGAGAAAATTAATCATGAACCTGAGTTGCAGCCAAAATCATATTGGTACGTACGAAGTTCAATTGAATGGGAGATTTATTTAGTTGGTACGAACTAGGGCTGTACAAGAAACTGAAGGACCGACCGGGACCGACTCAGACCGACTGAAACCGGCAGGGAACCGGTCGGCAGACGGTGGAATTTTATCAAAACCGACGTCGGCCGGTTCGGTCTCGATTCGAACCAGTAGAAAACCGCTAAACCGGCCGACGTCTTAAACCATTTTATATATATATATATATATATATATATATAATCCATTCTAAAACGACATCGTTTTGCTTATGCAGTTTACAAGAAAAAAGAAAAAAATGAACATAAGCCAAACGGCGTCGTTTCTACCTAGGGTTTAAATAATCCTGCTTTTAGTCTCTTCTTCCTGCTCTTAGTCTCTTCTCATTTAGTTGTTTTGAGCCCTCAGCACTCAGTCCTCTCAGTCTCTAGCGGCGCAACGACTCATCCCTTCCAACGTCTGTAACGGCGCAGCCCTCCACGTCCCTCTGTTTCATGCCCTCGCCCTTGCCCTCCAATCTCCAATCTCCAGCGACATCGGCAGCTTCCTCAGTCGGCCCCCTCATTTCATCCTCTCCACTCTTTATATAAAAATTTTTTTCGTCTAGTGTTATTTTTATTTTCTTGATTGATGATTCTGTTGTTTACTATTTTCTTGGATTCTTAAATGATTTTGTTGTTTACGATTTCTTGGATTCTTATATGATTATGTTGTTTACGATTTCTATTTTTTGGACTTTTGAATTTGGTGGTTGCCTGGTTGGATTGAATGGCTACTTCGGGCATTTTTTTTTTTTTAAAGAGACGCAACTAATTTCAACCAAATTGCCAAACCGATCGTGAACCGACCGGTATGCAACTGATTTCCAACAAACTGCCAAACCGATCGTGAATCGGCCAGCAACTATACCAGCCGGTTTTCTTCCCCAAAATATCAGTTTTGGTCGGTTTCAGTTTGTGCACAAAATCGAACTGAGGGGTCGGTTTTTCACCCCTAGTACAAACTACGAACTTCTTTTTATGAGAAATGCTTTAGGCACAAAAAAATTTTACAAAATAAATCTATAAACTAATATGGTTTGATGCGATATATTAAATTATAAAATTATTTTTATTATAAATTAATAGATATAAAATATCATATAAAATCATGTCAATTTATATATGACTAGCAAGACTATAAAAAGAGGAAAGTGTTACATGCACAAAGATATTAAATAAAGTAATCTCAAAAATTGATGTGACATCATATGATCTCTTAGATTTACTTTATAATAAAAGTAACTTTACAATTTGACAAACTATATCAAGTCACGTCAGTTTGTGAGATTATTTTTACGTAATTTCTTTACGGCTAAAGTATTTCTCTTTAATAATTGGGCGTTTTACAAATTAACATCCTAAAGTACTATTTCCTTAAAGGAGTTGTTTGAAAAACACTCTCAACCTATATCATGACATTTTATCTCAGTGTCCAAACAGCTCCTAAGTCAAGCATTTTAACCTTATTGAGTAGCACGTTCTAGATTTAGGGCCATTGACTAGAAAGCGAAAAGTAGATCAGGTAGAAAACAGAAAAGCGATTATTCCATCAATAATTATGCACGTTAATATGACCATGCAAGTTGAAACGAAAAATGTTAATTTCACGAAGAAAATAATAAAATATAAATTTACAAATTGATTAGATTTGATACGATACATTAAGTTTATTTTATAAATAGAAAAAAAATTTACTATTTAATTCATTATATTATAACAAATTAATATATAAATAATTTTCTTTTATCTTAATTGGAATATTTTGCAAAAGCATTAGGAACATAGCTTAGTTGGGAATTGTTTAGAAGTTCTGGCGGAGATTGGGGCTGTGATGGGTAGACTTGACCATGCCAGTCTTAAGTGGGGCCAACCTCTAAAAATGAAGATAGTGAATGAGGTAGGTGGTCAAGGACTCGAGGTCCAAGGAGATGCATGCAAGTTCCAGTGAAACTATTCATGAACGTGACAAGGAAGAAATTGAGTTGCCTAGTTATTTTTATAAATGAGATAACATTAGTTGAATTGAATTGAGGTTAAAATTAAAATTAAAAATTAAATAAAATATTATTAAAATATATTTTTTTAATATTATTTTTAATTTAAGATTTAAAAAGTTAAATTATTTATTTTATTTTATATAAAATCTGAAAAAATATAATAATTAGATAAAAATGATTATGAAAGCTATTTCCAGAAGCGGGGACAAGATTAATGCATGCACTTCCATTTAAAAAAAAAAAAAAAAAATTCTATAGAATTGCTGTTGCGTGAAGGATCAATTAATATTATAATTTATAGAGAGAAATTAAGAGACTGTTTTGAGTACTAGTAATTAATTACCTGGTGGATTTCCAGATATGATGATGATGATGATGTAGCAGATCGGAAAATAATATTGAAGCCCAAAGTCCTCAGCTAATTTGCTTGGACCATCAAACATGATGGGGTCCAAATTAAATATAACCAATCAATCATCAAGGAATAAACGTGCATCCGTCTTCAAAACTTTAGTCAAACTGTCTTGTAAGTTGTGGAAAAAAAAAAAAAAAAAGAAGATAATGGATGCTAAGGATTGATTGACTTTGTTTCCATGCTAAATAAATAAACAAAGAGAGGCGTACCTACGTGTGGAAGAAGAAGATGCTTCCAATTAATGGTGCGGAAGAAGGCACTCTTTGGATGCTAAGCTCTAGTTTGGATAGTCATATAAACTCTTTCTTACTATATTTCATTTTATTTCATCTCAATATCTAAACTCTGTAAATATAAATATTTTTTAATTTTAAATCTTTAATTTTTTCATCTAATTATTATTTAATCGTTGCAATTTCCTCATACCTCTAAAAAAAACATAAAAAAAAATTCAACATTTTCAAATTTCAAAATAAAAAATAGTATTCTAATATTATTCTAATTTTGTAATATTTTTATTTAACTTTATCACTCCCATTTCTTAAAACTTCATAAATATTTTAACTCAAACCATTTTACTACTATTCACAAATCATCTCATCTGATCTTACTATCTAAGAGAGGTCTAAATGTATTTCAGATCATCTGTGAATATTAGTGAAATAATTTGTGAATATGAATCAAATAGTAGTGAATAATTAATTATAAATAGTTGGGAGCTGTTTATAAATAATAGTAAAATAATCTAGAATAATTGTTCATCTCCTTCACATCGCTGGACCTAGATGATTTTATGGATCTTTAATTTCTTAGAAAAAGAGATGGAGAATCAAAACACAATTAGCAATTAAAAATTGTTAATGGATCCCGTTTTCCTTTAGCCACTAGTACGATTACTCGGGCTATAATCAATGAGAAATGATACTTGCAATCGTGAGTGTGCAAGCGCCGTACAGTCGCTTTAAAAAAAATGAATAAATATGAGATCTACATGAAAAGAAATTAATTTTTTAACAGTAGACCCCACTCTTTTTCAAAGCGACTGCATGGCGTTTGCGTATTTTACGACTGTATGTAGCATTCCCACATAGACAAGTCTTGTATAGTCCTTTTGTAAAAAATTAGACTCCACTTCAAAAAGTGTAAAATAATTTATTATTTTTTAGTGTGACCTACTTTTTTATAAAGTGTTTGCACGAAACTTGTCTAGTTAAGATTTGTATCTCACATTACTAAAAAAAAAAAAAATGCCAAAAAATATCCCCCAAATTAGACTCGGAGAAAAAAAAAATCCTTCTACAGGGCGTGCCCCTTCGTGTTTCACTTTTTTTTTTTAAATATCTTTAAATATTTAATAAAATACATATATTAATTAGTAATTTTTTTTTAAAACATTTAATAAAAAAAATTCAAATGTTTTAACAAATCAAATTTAAAGGACAAACTCAACGAGCAAACTAGCGTTTACAAAAAAAAAAAAAAAAAAACCTAGAATAGCCATATATACCCCAATGTTTAAAAAACCATTAATTTTTATTAACGTCGCCGTTATCGTACAAAGCTACAACATTAATTAATAATAACGCTAAAAAACTTAGATGGAAAGCACGCATTCTTTATTACGACAAGATTGTATTGAATTCTTTAGTCACCTTGCACGCATTCATAATTAATTAGAGTAATGATACACAGTATTTTTCACAACATTTTTCATGGGGAATATGGATTATTAGAAATCATATTCACAAAGTCAAAATTGGGGAATATATTCGAAAAATCGAAATGTAGATTATTTATTTAGTTTAAAATATTGACGGGTAAGTACTCTTTTATGTTTAATCTATTTATTAGAAATACAATGGTGAAATACTCTAATATATTTGATTGAATGAAAATGTGACCGAGAGTATCTTTATTTTAAAATCGAAGGATATATCTTAATTTGACATATAGTTTAAGCTAGGAAAATGATACTATGTTCCTTGAGTTTGTCTCCTTAATTTGACCGCTCGTGTATTTTATTTTATTTTTTAATTTGTGTACTTAATGGTTAAAGATGTAACTATTAGTGTATTACTTTTTTTTAAATGTTTAAAAATATTTAGAAAATGTTTAAACTAAAAAGTAAAAAAGAAAATAAAAATGCAATTTGCAATAGGGGCACATCAAGTGGACAAACTTGGGTGGTATAGTAGCACTACCTAGGGGCAGGCAGAAGGCCCCCGCACCCCCATTGTCCTGCCTCGCATTTGTCCCCCCCAACGGGGGCGGGGAGTGCCCAACCCCACCCCGCACTCTTATTTATTTTATTATATAAATATATATTTATATTATACATATTTATAAATATTTATTATTTGTACTATATATAAATATAGTAATATATATTAAGTAGAACTTTTACTTAATATTTTATATAAGTTGTAGTGTAGTATGGTGACCTTTTTATAGATTGCATGTCAAGGCAATACAAGAGTCTCACATTGTTTAAGTGTGAGACTTGTATTTTGAAGGCAATCTATAAAAGGACAACTCTACTACACTATAACTTACACAAAATATGCACTAGCAAATTATAGTAATATTTACAAATTTAAATTTATAATTTGGGTCTAAAAATATATTTTTGATCACTTTTAGACCTATGAATAATTTTGTAGCATAGTGGACTGTAGTCCATTATTGAATTGGGCGGAGGGCGGGACGAACTCCCCCGGCATGCGGGACGGGATACCCCGTCCCCGGCCATGCGGGACGGGGGGTAGGAAGGAGGGCTATTCTGCAGCGTATGGTGCAGGTAGCATAATTTGTTTTGTAATGAATAATGATCATGCCTCTCTTTCTCATCTCTTAATGGAAGTATGGTTGGGGAACGGGATCACGATCAGAGACTCAAAACTGCTGTTTTTCATTAATTATAAATGGGTGTAACAATGGTTAAATAGTACTGTTATAATTGATTAAGAAAGTGGGACAGTAACTGAAAGTTTTTAGAAAACTATTTACGAGTCATTAAGACGATATTTTTTTCAGTTTTCTCTCCTTTTTTGGTTCTTTCACCCTCCAAAAAATGTGATCTTCCTTTGTTCCTAGCAGGAAGTGCATGATTATTGCTAAAACTATGTAAAGAAGAACATATAATCCGAACAATTAACTCTTTCTGGCTTTTCTTTTTTTTTTTTTTTAAAGAAAAAAGAAAAAAAAGAAAAAAAAAACTCTTTCTGGCCAGTTGCTAATGTTATATAATTGGCATTGAAAAAAATGGATTTCGATTAATTTATTCCGTACTTTGTGGAGCAATCCTTTAATATTGTAGCTGATTCCCTTAAGTTTGGGGTAATCATTTAATTAGAATTTGGATAATTAGACAGTAGTTTGACTGGGTCTGATTCTACGTACGTAATTCATTACTTATATTTATGGTAGAACGGTAAATTTTGGGTTAAGTCCGTTAAGTGTCCCTCGGGGCACTGAGGCATGAATGGAGAGGAGTGGGATTAAGTAGTCAAATGGATGACTTCCTTGTCCCATGCATCCCATTTCAAAATGATCAATTATATATTAGTAATATGAAAAATGTTAAATATATTTAAAAAAAACTTATAAAAAACTTATTTCATTATATGTCAATTATTGATATGTTAAAAATTATAAATTATAAATTATAAATTTTAAATTTTAAAATATAATTAATTACAAAATGAATTTTATAAATAAAATTATAAATATATGTAGTATTACCCTTATCAATATATATATATATTATTTTGAAAGAGATACTTGTAATAATTAATTAGCTATATCTTAAACCAAAAGTAGGGGTATACTTATAGCAATTAAATTCAATTAAATAGATCATATCTAGTGGCGGCCTACTAACATCTGCATCATTCTGATGAAACCGTACCTTGACTGAGGTGCATTAATCATCAACCTCCCCCTCCCCAACCAAGTTGTGTAGAATTCCTTTGTTATTTTGTTTTTTGGAAAAAAAAAGACTAAAAATGACATTATAACACTTGCTAAAGTCAAATTGTACGGTACCAACATCATTGAAGAAGAGTTACAGATTAAACTAACAAGAATGAGACCCCAACAGCACGTACGAAGGAAAATTTAAGTCTAATTCTGTGAGTTCAATTTCTTGGTTAATTACGAGCAATATTCCCAATGTTGGGATATTATATATATATATATATTTATGGAAAACATGATCATGAATGCAGCACCGAAACAAGAGGTTGCTATAAATGCTTAATTCGTACATAAAGTATATGTGTATAATTTCTACTAAAATTATAACGATCAATATATATAATTACTAGAATAATATATATATTATTTCCATGCATGGTATATATTTCCATGCACAATGGTATGTACATCATGTATGTTATGCTAATCATGCATGCATGCACTTGGTGTTGTACATGTATATAATATTTCTATATACCAAGCTAGCCAGCTAACTCGCTCCTTTTGCATAGGGTGTCAAATCGTGTTAACGGGTCGTATTTCAAGACATATATATTACATTATATAAGTCAATCCTAACCCGACCTGTTAAACTTATCGTGTCAAAATCTCAAACCCTAACATGAATTGTTAACATGACGGGTCGTATCGTGTCAACTCGTTTTGACCCGTTTAGGTAAATCAGTTGAAAAGGCCTGAAATTAACCTATTTGATCTAGTTAAGTTTAGCATAATTTTATATAAATGTTAAAATCACAATATCTATAAAAAAATATAAAATTAACTACAAGTCTAAAATTACAATCCAAATGATAAAAATATCAAAATTAAAATCCCAACAATTTTATTTTTAGGTATAAGGGTATAATTGTAACTTTAATTTTCTTAATGGGTCATAACAGGTTGACCCGTTATCAACCCATTAAGCAATTGTGTCTTAACGGGTCAACCTGTTTTGACCCGAATCCGTTAAGGTTAAATCCTAACCTGCTTTTATCGTGTCGTGTTCGTGTTGAGTTAACGGGTCGAATCACATATTGACACTCCTACTTTTGCATTAATCTCTATTCATTTATTAACTGTACGTACATGGTTTAAAGCTGAATTAAACTAGCATACGAACTTAAACATGCATGAGATCATGTTCTCGATCGATGTTACGTACTAAATTAAAACGAGTCGCAAAAAAATTATTTATTGTGCTTACGAGAATTTGAAAGAAACTTCCGGAGGGATTAATTTTTTATATTTTATTTTTATAAAAATAGAAGGTAGAAGGTACTTATTAAAAAAAAATTAAAAAAACTAGAAGGTAGAAGGCGTACATCAGTACATGTATGGTATTTGGAATAGAGGAGGATGGGAATCCGAGTAGCTGTGGAAAAACAATTCTGCTACATACAACCGGCAGTGGAGAATCGCCGGGTAACCGGTTGACGTGGCAGCCTATATATATATATATAAAACAAACAGAGTAAATGGACATGAGCCCTCATCTTCCCCGTAAGCTCCAACCACCTCACCACTCTACTTTCACTTCTTTGAGAGATCACTGAAAGTCTGTTAGTAATTGATGCCAAAGAGAAATAACGACTATCATATATTGTGTACCATATACCATGCCCAAATCAAGATGCACTGTACTACCCAGGGACTATTACAGCCGCTGGTGGCTATGACTGGGCTTTCCAGCATTGTCTGTCGTCAAGGAGGAGCTTCTCGGACGATGGCGTGGTCGGATCTGACGAACGGAGGCATGCCCAGATCAAGATGAGAGAAAGGGGATTTTGAGAAAGCAGAAAGATGGGAGAAAGGGGATTTCGGGGGAAGCATGAAACGCCACCAAGAAAGAACATGTTGGAGAAAGAACACCATTTGGAGAAAGAACATGCCGAAGAGAGAGGAAAAAATGGTTGATTTTGTTCTAACCCCACTAGTCCGAACCAGATGCCAGGAAGGCCATATCCTTTACAACTTACAAGCAGGTGAGGAAAAAAATTAGGGCCTCGTTAACGATACAATATGTTAAAAAGGATACCAAAAGAGCATGAAGCAGATCTCTACCAGCAGGAGAAGTGCATCGACGGAGAAGCATCTGCTCATTGACAAGCTAATAAATTTAAAACAAGGAAAATGAAAAGAACAAACCACGGAGGGACAAGTAGAAGAATACGAAGAGGAAGGGAAAAGCTTATTAAGTTGGTTTTGAGGAAGAAAAAGTCTATTTGCAACCAGCCACCCTAGCTGGTTGCAAATAGACTTTTTTCTAAAAAAATGAAATCAGATATATATATGCGACGGGCCGAATGTGATTATTTGTGATTAAAATAGAGTCATTTTAATAAAAAATAATTATTTTTACAAGAAATAACTTACCAAAGCAATTTTTTTCTAATGTTCGGAAAAAGGACAAAATATACCTAAAACACCAAAAATACCGGCTGCTGCTTTGATTTCAACTCCAGTCTCCATGAAACTCATGTCATCATGATCAGGTTTGTCCAATATAGGCGAGAGAGAGAGAGAGTGCTTTGGAAAGAAAAGTGCATGGACTTTCTTGTCAAATAATAAATTTGGGGAAAGGAAATATATGCATGCATATATGGTCATGTGGCTAACCATGCATCTGTTAAAGGTTCTTCATCATATATAGGCGCCATCCAATACTTATTTGGGTTAAATCTCAGTAGTACTACTAATTCATGTTGAATGCATTAAGATCATGATAAGTGCCTTTTGTTGTTAATTAACTTGTTAAAATTGCATCTATGGCTATATATCTATATATATATATATAATCTGAAGCAAATAAAATATGATCTCTCGAGCAGTTTGCAAGCAGCACCAAAGCCGCTCGATCGATCGATCTACAATTTCTTAATTATTCTTCCGGAGACCGCCGCGTTCTTCCCTTTCATAGGTTTTAGGATTTTTCTCACACGAGGGGCAGATCCTAAGAGTTGCAGCCTTTTGGAGTTGAATGTATAAAGGTGAAGGTACTCCTGATCCAACTAATTTTAGCGATCGTAGCTCCTCCAATTCTTTCTTCAATCTTCTATTCTCGTCACCTAGACTTTCACACCATTTCTTCAAGAATTCATGGTCTACTTCTGTCTGCTTTAACTTGGTTCTGCAGCATGCATGGATTAATTATTTCCTTTTTATTATTTACGAAAAAATAAATGAAAAAACGAGATCGATGCAAAAATTCATTATTATCGGACATTAATATACCTTGCTCTTTTATTTTGGAACCAAACTTCCACCTGTCTGGGCTTCAGATTCGATTGTTCAGCAAGTATATGTTTCTGTGCCTGCATCATGCATGTTTTTTCATTCAATATCCATCCGTACTACTTTAGTCTCTCTTGAACGCATAAATCTAGATGAATCGAAATTAAACAAATCCAATAAATTAATGATATATATAATACGATCTGGGCGGCATCCAAATGATCTAACTGATCAATATTGAAAATTAAACAAATCCAATAAATTACTAACAATATATATATATATGACAAACAAAATATTAAATAAATGAAGTATCTGCATGGGAAAAGTTACCGGATTAAGGGTGCTATGAAGTTTGAAGCTGTCTTCAAGCAAGATGGATTGCTCTTTAGTGAGCCTCAGTTTCCTTCTCCCACTTTCCAGCTTGATCATCTTGTTGTGGTTGTAATTGGAATCATTTTCCTTATTCGGATATTCTTCTTCGTTGTCCCTGTCGAAGTTTTTTGGCGTTGATGATCTGTCAGCTGCCTTATGATCCACGTCGATGGCGCCTTCCTCTTCTGGGCGAAGAGCAAACGTTAAGCCCAAGCAAACCAGAGACTTTTCCGCCTTATCATCGTCATCGTGTCTCTCGTTCCTCGGAGCTTGTTCGCCCAAGCCAAGTCGAAGTTGGAGCCTTGTGTTGCATGCTCCATCATCTTCCATGGTACAGATCGAGAGAGAGAGAATTCTCTTTTTTTGAAAAAAAGAAAGAAAGAAAGTAAGAGATGAATGAAATGAGCAAATGGGAGAGTTGAAGGCAATAAGAAGAGGATTTGCTACAGATACTAACTTGGGAAATTCAATATTTTCAATCAGTTATTAGTAGTTATTAGACTTATGTAATATTTTAGCAATCAGTAGTAATGACATCTCGAGACTTTAATACCAGAGAGTAAAGGCATGCGTTAGAATTGTGACTCCTTTCAGGACACCAAAACTTCCCAGCGATGCCATAATATGTTTGACTTTTCGAATTCTACGGGATTTTTCAAATTTGATGCAATTTTGAACTCCACTGTCCACCACGAGTCCACACCATATATTTCCAAACTCTTTCCTATATATGATCGATACTAAAGACAAAAAAAAAAAAAGTCTTTCCACGTGTACATTTTTTCATGTTAATTGATGACATTATGGGATTTTATTTATAAAAAGAAAATTATAAATTAAATTCTATTACGTCAACAATGTTTCCACGTCATTTGCAATTATAACTTTTAAAAATAATTGCAGTCGCTTAGAGCTAGTTGGTTTTTACAATTATTACACCTCTTATTTCATTTTATATAATTATTACAATTTTTTAAAATTCTTATATAAAATAAAATAAATAATTCAATATTTCAAATCTTAAAAAAATAATAATATTAAAATAAAATTACAACATTATTTTATTTAATTTTTAACTTTTATCTCATCTCGTATGTAAAAACAAACGGATACTAATATTATTAAAAATGCGTAGTTGTTTATTTTTAATGATAAAAATTGAAAGAAAATGATTTATACACTACATTGTTCACAACATATTTCATAATAATATGTTAAATAATGAGTAATTTTATAAAATATTTTATAAAAGTAACATTAATTTATAAAAAAAATTTATCTTATAATTTTATTATAAAATATATTATGAAAACGTATTGTATGAATCATACTTAAAAGTGGAAATATTCTTTTGATACGCGCGATGTCGCATGATTTGATTCATTGAGTTGGGAAAGTGAAAATTCCCAATGATTGTACGTGAAGGCTACTCCTTTTGAATCCGTACGTTTAAGCACGCGTTGTTCTTCTAAAGTCCCACGATTCATGCACTTTGACCAAATCAATAACTTTCCGTAATACATAACTTGGAAAATTTGAAGAACATGCATTATATTCAGCTAGGTGGCTAGAAGAAACAGCAGAATTTATATGATGATGAATTATTATTTTTCGAAACTGCATGTTTTTCTTTAATTATTGAGTTACGACGTTTGAAAGGGAATTTATTGAACAATAAATTAGGAGAAATTTTATTTACAGTCTCTATATGGAGACTGCATGTACAAACCCTTTATTAAATGAAAAAAAATATCATTTTGATGATGATATTATTGTAATTTTAAAAAAATTTAAAGATAAAATTGACTAGACTTGCACATACCATCCACAAATGGAAACTATACGTAGTATTGCTCATTAATTAGATAGAAACAAGAGTAAAAGTAAATACATTCATAAGTTGTGCAAGTAATATATATTTTCTTTTAAAAAAAATAGAGTTTATTATTAAAAAATTATTATTTTTATGTATATCCTATATTTATTATTTTTTTCAAAAAAAGTATATAATGCCTAGACATTCTATGTGTGCAAATATTATTTCTCCTTTTAATAAATTAATGCAATTGCATTCGTAAATGGTGAAATGAGTCTAAGATATATAATTGTAAAAAAGTCGTAAATCTGTCGTTATCATTTATTAAAAATTAAGTGCTAATTCAAGTTACGGATATCATGGATTGTTTAGGCCGGCTAGAACCGTATGCATCCCAACGAGTGGTTGACTTGAATTCGAGATTTAGTGCGTGCTCTAATATTCTATTCATTATTTTATTATCATTTTTTACTTATTTTTTATTACTATTTATTATGATTCAATATTCTATTATTACTTTTTCATTATTATTTACAGAATATCTTAGATCACCTCATTATCCAAATACAACCTCAATGTTGACAATTTGCATCATAATTATTAAGAGCTTTGTTATTCATCATCGACACACACCACACATCACATTTATTTTTATTTTTTAATTTATTTTTAGTTTTTATTTTATTTTATTCTTTCCAAACCAATTGATTTCTTCTACTCTTTATCCATACATCATACATTTAGTAAGATAAAAAATATAAAAAATTATATATAGTGTGTGGTGTGAGGTAGGGGTGAAAACCGAAGGTTCGGTTTCGGTTTCGGACCAAAACCGAAACCGCACCGATATCTTGAAATGGTGTGAATCTCAACCGAAACCGGCCGATGAAGGGGGAGGAAACCGTCTACATCGGTCTCGGCGTAACTCCGGTCGGTTCGTCGGCGTTTTCGGTGGCGACGAAGGTGGTTGCGATTTGAGAGAGATGATGCCGCGAGATGCGAGGTGCGATTTGAGAGCGAGAGAGGTGGTTGCGACTAGGTGTGCCATTAGACACTGAGAGAGAGAGACGGATGCGTGCACCTTGCGCCGTGAGAGAGACGGATGCGTGCGTCGCACTGTGAAAACTCAGAAAGAAGGAGAAGAAACGAGGAAGAATAAGGGAGACTGCGTGCGTTTAAGCCCTAGAGTGAAACGGCGCCGTTTGGTTTAAGCCAAACGATGCCGTTTCCTTTATATTTTTTTCAAACACTAAGTCTCAAAACGACGCCGTTTCATTCACTTAAGTGAAACGGCGTCGTTTCATATATGTATAATTAAAAAATATATATATTTGAAGTATCGGTCGGTTCAGCGGTCCGGTCTAGTCTCAAACCGGGACCGAACCGCTAGACATCGGTTTTGGCCAAATTCAACCGCCGGCCGACCGGTTCTACGCCGGTTTCAACCGGTTCCGAGCTCTGGCGGCCGGTCTGAGTCGGTTCCGGTCGGTTTTTCGGTTTCATGTACAGCCCTAGTGTGAGGATGATGAATAAAATTTTCCAATTATTAATTCCTACCGAAAATCACAATGACTAGAACTGTGATGATACAATATTACTTTCCAAAGAGAATGTACCTTATTCCATCGTACAAGTATTATTTACAAGGAAATTATATTTTCAATTTTAAAATTTGTAAGTTTCGCGTATTGGGTTTTTAAAAAGTTTGATAAGCTTAAAATCTACATAAATTTTTTTTTTTTAATAATAAATCTCAACTTTTTTCAAATGCACAAGACTTGCATGCCTTAGACTGCATTTAGTATTATTCAATTATAAAAGAGAGATGATATTTGTAGTTCTAAAATATGCAAGTCCTGCACACTCATTTTGAAAAAAAATGAATAAATTTGAGATCCACATAAATAAAACTATTTTGTTAATAATGGATCCCATTTTTTTCAAAGCAAGTGTAAGAGAGCTTGCACACCCTAATATTATATATAGTATTACTCAATTATAAAATAGGTGTAAGTTTATTATTACTCTCTTAAGTTTATTATTACTCTCTTAACTATTATAATCTTTAACATACTATTTTATTGTAGAGCAATTCTATATATCTACCTACACTCTCCACACACCATGCACTAAATTTTTTTTTTTTAAAAACTCAAATACACTAAGTGTGTGGAGTGTGTGATAAATAGTAGAGTGTAAAGAAGATTTTTTCTTTATTGTAAATTACACAACTTAAATATAATATATTTGGTTGAAATTAACTATAATATCATGGCTGATACTGAATGAGATAAAATATCTCAGAGCTAGATAAACCAAGCTCAGTCCATCAAAAGAGGACAATAGAATAAGAGAGGAATAAAAGACAAAGATGAGATAAGGAGGGAACAAGAGAGAAGAATATGTCATAGGGAAAATAAGGAATGGAAAAGAAGAGAAAAATGAGAAAGGGAAACGCAAGTCAGGCATACAAGCGATGAGTAAAATAAAGCTGTCATCCCTCATCAATCTTAAGGCCAGAGATAAAAATGGATAAGACCAGACGAGAAAATGGGGACTTCTTCAACTTCTTTTGCTTTTTCAAGTTTGCAACGAGAGTTCCAGAGAGAATATCTCATTCAACAAATAAATCTCTGACTTCCGTTGTACAATAAAAAATGAGAGACCATTAGAAATTGTAAAATGCTCATATTATAATGATTTTGCATTCCAAACGACGCGTGGACGTAGGCCACTGTCGAACTACGTAAATATATGTGTTTCCTCAATTTATTTTTCATGTGTTTATTTTCTGTTTACTACTGTGGATGTATATATAGATTCCGTATAGCCGCTCCAGATCGCTACCGGAAGCTCCAAACCACCCTGATTGAGGCCCAAAACACCATCGTGGATCGGGAATGATTCCATCTTCTATTCCGACATATTGTGCAATTTTTTGGCATAAACAAATACCATTTTCATTTTTAATGATTGGAGCACTTTAAGATTTATCTCTTAAAAAGTGTTTTAACATTTAGCCCAGTGTTGTTAATACCGTACTGTACTAGCCAATATTTTCTGTACCGGTCATTGGGCCGGTACAGGTACTGTATGTATTTGGTACTGGTCGAAATATCAGTCGTACCAGCCTATATTTTGGCCCGTACCAGCCGATATTTCAGCCTCTATTTTTTTTCTAAACTACAAGTTCATTTGTTGATCCCTAATTTAAACTTGACTATTTATAATTTTTATATATATGTATTTATATATACTTTATTTATATATAGATTATTATTTTAAAATATAATATATATATATATCGACTATTCTAAAATAGTATCGATATTAAAATATTTAATTTTAATGACTTGATCGATACGTCATTCGATACGATATTCAAAGCACAGTATTAATATATGCGTATTTGCAATTGATGGGGGTTGTGGGCGTTGAATAGTCGTGCCATTCGGTGTTTTGTTTTTTTGTTTCGGACTTTTTTTACATGTGAGAAGACCCAAGTTGTGTTGTACGACCCATTGTTTTGTGGTGGATTGTCAAAAGGCCTAGGTCAATCTGCGTGTCTTCCTCTTGTCCAAGTCCTGTAATCATTCGTTATTACGTTCAATATTTCTTACGATATTTTATATAATTATATTTTAAATAATACGACACTTTACATAATAATATTTTAAAATAAAAAATATTATTATAAAATACCGTATAAAACTAAAATTATTTTACAAAAATATCATTATTTTATAACATATTTTATGAAAAATATTGTATATTTATCATTATTTTTTTTATAAAATATGTTATAAAAGTAACATCATTTTATAAAAATACTCTTAACTTATAATATTATTGTCAAAATGTATTTTATATATATATATATATATATATATATATATATATCATTAGTACTCTTCGTTATATCGTCAGTGTTTTGAAGTTTTGTGACGTCATTGAATTATAGAAATAAATGCTTAGATGGACTTTACGCGATTATTATGACTCAATTTGCATACCTATATTTGACTTTTTTGTGGAAATCAAATAACGTAAAAGAAATGTTAAATTTATAGGATACTGCTACAGATATTGATAATTCAGCAGAAGATTTTAACCGTTAAGTGCAATTGTACTTTTTTTTTATTATTTTTTAATCATTTTTTATATATATTTAAATATTTTTTTTAAAAAAATATCAATTCATTAATATTCACTTTCTTAATCATTAAGTAAAAAAATTAAAAATAAAAATAAAAAAATCGATCACTTTTATCAGTCACTTTTATAGATTCAACTAGTATTTTTCAAATTTATATATGGTGAATCCTAAAATTTCGGCAAATTAATTAAGAGTAATACTACATACAGTCGTGAAATGCATAAATATTGTGTAATCGCTTTGATAAAAAGTGGAGTCCACTATTAAAAAATTAATTTCTTTTCATGTGAGTCTCATATGTATTCATTTTTTTCAAAGCGACTGCACGGCACTTACATACTAATAACTACAAGTATTATTTCTCATTAATTAGTATTGTTCTTTTGAATGTCGAGTCAGAGCATCAAACACCTTAAAAAGTCAGAATTAATAATGCCTTTTCAGGAAATCCAGGACAAAGCTTGACATCCTGTTTGGACTTTGAAGGCCCTTTTTCTTGTTTTGTTACTTTGAAGGCCGCTTACATCTGAAGATTGGAGGAAGACATGAGTCCAAACAGATTCATCCATTTTACCCAATCGGCCTACACTAAATTCCCTTAATGCCCTCATGCACAAAAAAGGGCCAACCCTTTTCTTGTGGCCAGCAACGTTCCAGTACTGGGTTCTGGGCTTTGTTCATTCAAGTATTTGGACTGGATCATCCAGGCCCATATATAAGAGGCTATTCTGCGGCGTTAAACATTAATTTAGTTTTGCAAAAGATAATTAAATAGTACTGAGTTGTTTCTCCTCATAGAGTAAAGAGATACGGACAAAGAGGTACCTTTGGTAAACTCTCTCAATCATCAGTACTAGAGTGGTATATTCATGTATACATATAGGATTACAAGTACATATAAAGCTTTAGCATATTACACTATACAAGGAAAAAAAGCCAAGCTATATAGGAAAAGAAGACAATGCATATTGCTGGTGCATGAATCACGGTGACATGTCTGGAGGCATGGCTGGTGCATGATCTTGATCAATAGCTATAGTTTCCTTATTATCCACCCTTAAGTTGAACAGGAGTGAGCGAACGCACAACTTGGTGCGAAGATCCTGAAACTTGGCAGTAGGCAGAGGTTTGGTGAGGGCATATGCAAGTTGAGCTTCATTTGGCAAAAACTGAACAGATAATGCACGTTGTTGCACTTGCTCGTGCACGAATTGATAATTGATCTCAACGTGTTTAATACATGCATAGAGGACTGGATTAGCCAATAAGTACGTTGCCTCAAGATTGTCACACCAAAGATGCGGACAGGTAGTGGAGGAAATGCCCAGTTCTTGTAAGAGGGATTTAATCCACAACAGAGCTAGCATTGGCAATAGATTTATATTCCGCCTTGGTACTAGATCGAGCCATCGTGAGCTATTTCTTCGAACTCCATGAGACCAAGGACTAACCAAAAAAGACACAATAGTCGCCCGTCGATTTTCTGTCATCTGGACTATCCTCCCAATCAGCATTAGAATACACAGATACGCCAAAGGTCTTGTTGGAGTAGGAGTCCAAAACCTGCCGTGTCATGCAGGTAACGTCGCAGGATGCGTTTAACAGCTGCCCAATGCTTGTCAGTGGGCTTGTGCATAAATTAGCAGACCTTGTTCACCGAAAATGCAATGTCAGGTTGAGTAAGGGATAGATATTGAAGGATACCAACCACACTACAATAAAGGCTCGGGTAAAAAAAAAATCGCACCATCATACATAGAAAGTTGAGTGCTGGAAGCCATAGGAGAATGCATGCCTTTTGCATTTGACATTTTTGTGCAGGTCAATGATGTAGCATTTTTGACATAGAGCAGGCCTTCTGGTGTGAGAATAACTTCAAGGCTGAGAAAGAAATGCAAGTTGCCAAGGTCTTTGACTGCAAACTCCAAACTGAGAAACTTGATGAGCGAAGTCACTGCTGAAGAAGAAGAACCGGTAATAAGTAGTCGCCAAGGTCTTTGACTGCAAGACTAGTGCATGATCTTGATCAATAGCTGTAGTTTCCTTCTTATAGGGAATTACGATTGAGCCGGTCAAGTTGATTACACATAGGGGTGGGCAGCAGGGTCCCGTACCTTGCTACCTCGCCCCCATCCGCCCCGCATGGAGAAGGACTAGCGGGGGTGGGGGGCAAGATGACCCCAGTGGGGCCCCACCCCGACCCCCGCTTCGCTCCGCATATAATTTTTTTTTATATTTATATATATAAATATATTTTATATAGATATATACAATTTATTAAAGACTTGAAATTTGTATTTAAGTCATTGGATTATCTTGGCCTCTTAAACCAACCTTTATATAGGAGGTCAAAGCAATACAATAGTCATCCTTAAATAATATGAAACTTACTACTAAGTCCCACATTGCTTAAGGGTGACTATTATATTACATTGGTCGTAAGTCCCACATTGCTTAATAATGACTATTGTATTGCCTTGATCTCCTATATAAAGGTTGGTTTAGGAGGCCGAGATAATCCAAAATCTAACTTTAATGAGTTTAAGTTTCTTTTGTATTTATAAATTTTAATTTTATTATAATTTGGGTCTAAAAAGTATTTTTAGACAAAAAATATTTTTTTAGACCCAATATGTTGGCCTAAGTGAGAGGCAGGGCGGATGAAGTTTTTTTCCCTACCCCCGCCTCCCGGGGGTGGGGGGCGGGGGAAAAAACCCCACCCCCGCATGGTGTGGGGAAGGGTACCCCGCCCTGCACCATGCGGGTATCAACCCTAATTACACAACCAACACAAGGGTATATATATAGTTATGGTCACTATTAATGGAAGAGAGTCGACCATCCCAGGAAAGGAAAGAGTTTCGTACTTTTGTTACACCCATCAACTTAGCTCTGAACCAATGGTTTTAATAAATGGAAATAGTTAACAAAGGAACAATTTAATGAATTAGACAATATTAGATTAATTATTTTAATATAAATAAAAAATATTAACAATATATATGATGAGATTTAAGTATATAAAATCATGGAAAAAGGAGTTTAAAATATGAATTTATTGACTAGTTTCAACAATAATAATATTGTATGAATATATATAAATAGTTTCACGTAATTTATGTATTTAATCTTTATTTTTCTCACTTTTTTTCATCTATATAGAATATAGATGCTATTAAGTTATAAGCATATGACGATAATAGTATTTTGTGTACAACCATGATCAATTTAGTATTAAATACTTATTTCTCTCTTAATTTTGTTTTCCATTCAACTAATTATAAATAAAGTAAAACATTCTATTTTTATCAGGAGTACCCCTTTCCCCCTCTACCTTTTATACCTTTCATCTTTAATTAATTTGTTATCCATGAAAAGCTTACTTAGGAAATAAATAAAGGGCATGCCCTATGGGGCATTGGGGAGAGAGAGAGAGAGAGAGAGACAGAGATATATATGACATAACCACATTGCTAGTCCTTATCGATGAGGACAACCATGGATGAATGATTCAATCGATCGTGAGTGGTTTTGTTTGGCATGGAGACACGCACGTGAACGCTCAGTTTCTTCCCTTCACTTCCCCAAACAATACCAAGGAGAAAATGACTTCTTCCGCCATAATAGTACAGCGGGAGTCTCCCCAAAGAGAGTTAATTCGTAAAGAGCATGGGACATAGCTTGTCTTCTGGCCTTAGGGTTTGGGGTCCGTCTTGGGTCTCTCTCATCTATATTAGCTGCAGAATCATAGGCATGGGCTGAGACATGTTTCCCCGTCCCCTTAATTACGCAATAATAGACTCTCTCTCTCTCTCTCTCTCTCTCTGTGCAACGCCATGGCGCCCTTCTATATATACTTGGTTTTCTACCCATTTTTTCGTCGACCCAAAAGAATAGGAAGTTTTTATATTTTGGCTATATAAATAATGAGATCTTTACGCATCGTTTTCTTATCATGTCTACTTTCAACCGCTTTCTACTTCTTGTCCCCAACTCTAATTACTACCTCATCTTCCTTTATTGAGCTCCCTGCAGGCCGTCCGTCCGTGAGGAAACTGAGCATGTTAAGTCCCTACGACAAGCATAAATATCACAAGGTAAAGGTAAGCTCAAAAGTCCCTCTCAATGTGAAGTTTTTTTCAGAAAACTTACCAAAAGATTGCATACTGTCTCCCATTAATATTGATCTAGTTATTTTCTGAGGAAAAAACAAGCTAACAAAGTTACCTTTTAGCTTCCCCATGCCAATTGCCAATACTTCTCTCCCAGATGATCAATCGATATCTACACCTTTTACAATCGAAATGATCTTACTTCGGGATACGGCCTAGCTTATATTGGGTATGCATGTATCGAAATGCAGATTGGTGAAGATCAGATGAAAGGATCAAGTACCGTCGCAGAAGGCTCAATGGCCCTCAAACGTACAAGAAGCGGCCAGTACGACTTAGATCGTGAGCTTGTCTACCACATTGATTATCATGGGGTGACAACACATCCGACCCCAACTCCGAGGCACCCTAAACCTTAGGACAGTTTAGGAGTGCTAATTATAATTCGTTTTTATATATGATGAGGAGGAATATGCATGCAATACTACTTTGTATTAGTATGTTTGAATAGACGAGAAGAGCAAGTCATGAAACATATATAGGTACTATTTTAAACATATATATATAATATTGTTTTCTTTATAGACGTCTCAACTATATATGCCAATTTCTCAACCAAAACGATTGCCCAGAAACGCTAATAATGAAGGAGATCAGTACTACTTGTTACAAAGAAACAAAAACCAATCTATGATTGTAAAGATATATAGTAAGAGGTGCTGATTTTCTCTTTTTTCTCTGTGTTTTTTTTTTTTTTTTTTTTCAGTGCAAGTTGGTTACAAAGTTTCCAAACCTCCAAAATTCAAGTAGGAGACCTCGAGAACGGGCCGGGATTTATTATATGTTCGTTTCTGTAAAAATATATACCGATCTAGGCTTTTAGTGCTGCTTCTTGCGTGCATTTATTAGCAGTTTGGCAAACATATCCAAAAAAAAAAAAAAAAGGATTTGACACAAGTGATCAAAATGAGTTCTCTGTCCTGAAGTTTATGAAACGATGAAAGTGATCTCAATAGTAAAAACGTTAATTCCAAATTAGCACACTCGAAAATTTTCAATAGGATATGCTACTAAAAAGAAATCAAATCATGTTTATAAGAGTATAATACATGAGGGCAAGCTCAGCACTTTCAACTTTCTTTCAAGTTCTGGTACTGGCTGTGGTTCCACCAACAAAGTCATTAAATATATATGAGCAAAACCCTCCCACCTGCAGCACTTTCAACTTCAATATATAATCTCTCAGATCAACTCCTGTGATTTCTTCAATTTTAAAACAGCTAGCGCCTCTTAGAGCATTCTCATTGGTTTGGTTAAATTCATCTTTAAAATTTAGCCAATATTACACTTACATTTACCTATTCCATTTAAATTTAATCTCTATATTGGATTAGCCATTTACTCTCTATATAATAATAAAATATTATTAATTTAATAATTTATTTATTTAATTTATTTGTATCACATTTTATAATTCTACCAATTTAATATTAATAATAATTATATTCTAATTAAATTAATATTAATATTTATCAAACTTATTAAATATTAAATTAATATTAAATATTAATATCAATAATAATTATATTATAATTAACTTATCATTATAATTAACTTAATAATTAATATTCTAATTAATATTTATTTATTTATTTATTTTTATCACATTTTATATTTAATAATAGTAAATCGAACCAAATTTCTTAATTACAAAAAATACATACATATTTTGTGAGAGAAGTGAGAATTGAATATTTTAATGTTTGGCTAATCTATTGTTCACCAACAAATTTGGAGAATTATTGTAGCAGAAGTCTAAAATTTCATAGAGATGCCCAATCCAATGTGGTGGTTTTTTGGCACATATTGACTAAAGTTTAGCTATCATTAAATTTTGATCAAGCCAATGAGGATGCTCTTAACCACAATATCAGGACCAACATGAGTACTTTTGTTTTGCAGTCCTTTTAATTTAATGGTTAATAATATAGCAACACCAACATGAGAATCCACCGTCTAAATCGACGATCTACGACAAAGTCATTCTGAGTACTTGTCATATATATATATATATATATATATATATATATATATATATATATATATATATATTTCGCCATGTCAAACACATGACTAGTCATTGAAATTCACTTGCTTGAATCATTTAAAACCCATGATCAGTGAATGGATCTAATGGTACTAATTAATACTACAAGGTTTCAAATTGCTCTATCACTTTGCGCAAACACACTCTCATAGACAGACAACCAAAGACGCACAATTAATGTAACCATTTTGATGATCCGATCCTCTATGTAATTACAAGGAGATCGCAGCCTGCAAATCTACGCCTACATCTAAGATTGTTATCATATCACATCTTAGAGACATTATACAGTGGTGCAGCTCTCCAAGATAATGGGTCCTAAACGGCCTGTATCATATCATGTCTTATAGACATAAATGCCTTTACTATATTATTTGGTCAAGAAAATGGGTCAGTTGCCCACATGCACTGTTTTCAGCTTTTTAACGATAGCACTCCAATCATAAAGAAGATCGATCACTTTGCAATCACTACTTAGATTCATATTTTAAGAAAAAATCATTGAAATGAATAATAATCATGTGCGGCAATCATGATTTTCTGATTTATTTATTTATTTATTTATTTTTATAGTCGCCAAACTACGTACTCTAAATAATAATTAGTAGCCTCGGCCAATCGATGCAAAGTGCTTGATCGGAGAGATTTGAGTAGACTCTTCATGTAATTAAGCAGTAGGGCATATTAAGACTAGTGGTCGGCCTTGTAATTGAGATCCACCACACAACATGAATTCACTCGTACGTGACATGAGTCTTGTTGATGCTTCTTATTATTAATTAATAGTTTTTAGATTGCAACAGATGGCCAACCCACGTGCTAAAAAGACCGCCCTTGATCCATGAATTTGTTGACTGACCAATCCAATTGAGTCCCTTTTTAGTGGACCAATGGGCATGGCCGATGCGAATCAATTAAAGATGGCTATTGCATGGGGTCTAATTAAATTTATACAGACATGGAATCAGACAGCCAGTTAGGCTCAAGCAATACTATTGTTGATTGATTATTTAGAATCCAAGGATGTTCACCAACAGCTAGCTTGACCCATTCTGATGCAATGAGCACAGAGATATCTTTGAATCACTCATCATTATTTGGTAAGCTGCTTTTTCCCTCCGGTTGACTTGCCAATGTGAATGAAGTTGCATTTCGCCCACCTATGATCTAGTAATTCATGTATTTGTTTTTGGTAATTTTCTGACATTAAACTTCAATTTAAGATTTTAACAAAAGATCAAGTTATATTTACAGTCATAAAGTATGTAAGGGTCGGGCACTCTTTCTAAAAAAAAGTAAATAAATATAAAATATGTGACCCATATGAAAAAATTAATTTTTTAATGATGATCCAACTCTTTTTTAGAAAGATTGCGCGACGTGATCAATGACGATTCAAACTCCAAGTAGATGAAACATAATTCTTCTAATATAATATAGATACACCTTATCTAAGCAAGTAACCATGCAAACAAGTCACCAAAGGTAATTTTTCCCCAAAGATGTCAATAATTGTTGGATCACAAATCACCGGAAATTGTGCAATGTTTCTATAAGTAGGTGACTCCAATCGTGGTTAATAGTACTGGAGTGTTCGGCCCATTTGGGCCACCCACGAAATGGCCCATGGTGGTCACCTCCTAGATTGTCCGATCTGCTAGCACAATGGCCATCCCTCATGGTGGTGCTGTTTTTTCTTTCTTTCTTTCTAATTTTTGTAATATATATTTTTTCATTTATTTGTAATTTTTAAGAATTTATTATTCATTTTAAAAATCATTTTTACTTTTTAATGATAGAATTAATTTGAAAGTGAAACGTCTGTATATTTCTTTCTGCTATTATTCAGCTTGGCACATTTTCACGAGTAGAAATAATATTTGCAATTATATGTGTGTAAGGGTAATGCAATCGTTTTAAAAAAAATAAATAAATATAAGATTCATATGAAAAGAAATTAATTTTTTAAAAGTAGACCTCATTCTTTTTCAAAACGACTGTACGACGTTTACGCATAAGCAATTCTACATATCTACCTATACTCTCCACATACCATGTACTACAATTTTTTTTTTTTTTAAACTCAAATACATTAAGTGTGTAGAATGTGTGATAAATAGTAGAGTGTGAAAAAGATTTTTTTTTTTTTTTTCACCGTAACGTGCTGGGGCTGCTTCACACAAGCAGATTTTTTCTTTATTTTTTAATCAACGAAAATGTTTCTGTTTCTTCCGCGTAACATTGCCGTCACATACGAACAAATTAACAAACATACACGGGAGAGACAAACAGGGGGAGATTAAGAGAAAGAGAGAGAGCTTCTATGGCAGCGAGAGCGGTAATACTGTCAATTTTAGTCATAACCATAGCTGCATCCCTCTCATGGGTATCATCATCTTCGCCTGAATCTGCTTCTGCCTTTGTCAAGAAGACTATATCTTCCCACAAGATCGTCGTCTTTTCCAAGTCCTATTGCCCGTACTCTCTCTTACTTTCTCCTCAATATCGTTGATTTCGATTTGTAGTTTGAAGATCCTAATAGTTTTCGATTTTATTGGGCTTTGAACAGTCTGTAGTCTTATGCCTTTGACCTTTTTTTATATAGAGTTTTATATGCTCTGATTGACATTTTATGGGATACACTTTCTTCCAATTCCTCATTTGAATGCTTGTAAATATTATGCGTTTAAAGTTACTTTTTTTTTTTTGTCTTCCACCTGAATGCACCTGCCGGGCTAGTTTGATTTGCTTGTATTGGCATATTTTGAGGTATGGACTTGAGCGCACGTATATATGGATCTGATCTGGAGTGGCGCCGCTTGGCCTGTTAAGGATCTGATTAGGCTAAAATCCGTGTATTTTTGTTAATGAATATTATACCTAGATTCTAATTTAGAGGAAGATTTCAGACAAAAACTTGCGAGGAAAACAAAAAAACTATCAGAAGTTCCCAATGCATTTTAGCGAAGCTGCTGAGGGAAATACCCAGTTCGTCTCTTTGGGTTCCATTTATATACGAGTATGACGATGCCTACATTTTCTTTTTCTCAGTGAGCTATTTTTATATGAATAATTTATTGCAGGTACTGTAGAAGGGCAAAAAATGTTTTCAAACAGTTAAGCCAAGTACCACATGTTGTTGAACTTGATGAGAGAGGTATGTTCATGAATACCTTACTGATTTTTCATAGTTAGCATAAAAAGGATAGTATCAGGGGATCCTGTTCAGAAGTAACAAAATGCAAATTAACGTGTATAAGTAAAGTCTGTTGAATGGACTGGAAAGGTTGCTCCAAAGTAGTTATATCAATATGCATGCTCAATCTAACATCTTGAGATCCAGTTTTTAGGATTAGCATTTCAGCACTATAGACTGCAAAGTAATAGCTCAAAATTGTATTGTGATAAGCGGAGTTGGAAATTTGCATGGCTTATAGTGGTAGCTCCGATTAGAAGAAAGCTATGTGTGGCTGTGTGTGTGCGCCTATATATGCCATGGTTTGGGTACCGAGGAATATTGATGTGTGTCGGCTCTTTATCTGGCAGATGATGGCTCAGACATTCAGGATGCCGTAAGTGAGATTGTTGGGAGGCGTACTGTACCCCAGGTGTTCATAAATGGAAAGCACATTGGAGGCTCAGATGGTAAGTTTGTATTGACAAACTCGAATAAGAAAACATTACATTAAAACTTAACATTACATGAAAGAACTGCACCTAAACCTTTCTTGATGGGTGCATTAACGGGATATGGCTGTACATGTTTGTCATTGTGAATTCATGCTATTTAATATAATGCAATTACAGGTGCTCTGGTGTTTGTTGCATGCATAGGAACCCTAGATTGTAGCTATAGATAGCTGAACAGTTTTTATAGTGTTTGTCCGGGCTAACAGCTTTACATAACTTCATGTTGGTGCTTGTCTAGAATGCCAAAATTTTCAATAGAAAGGTTCTCCTAGCAAAATCTTTGTATGAAACTCATTAGCATATTGATTCCAGATACTGTTGAAGCATATGAAAGTGGAGAACTGGCTAAGCTTCTCGGCATTGCTATGACGGATGAAGATGAACTCTGAACCAAGTCGCAGATAATAAGAGACGGACCATTCATCGCAGAGTAAATCCAGATATAGTGCTTATGTTGTATTTCTTTGCATGAGGGGTACGGTAATGACTCGAAATTTCCTTTTTCATCATATGCTAGTAATTAAAGCCTGATTGCTCGGTGAGAGAATGCTATTGTGATCATTTCGCTTTCACCTATCAAACTCTGGGAGAATCGGAGGCAAGTAGCTGATAATAGTAGGGAATGATACTTATCAAAAAAAAAAAAAAGTAGCTGATAATAGTAGGGAATGATGGTTGTAATTTAATGCCTCTTGATTTTTTGGAGTTTCTTTGTCTGAAATACCGTCATTTCAACTGAAATACAAGGGGCTGATGCCTGCTTAACATAGAGTGTAAGCGTTTACAAGTCTCAGAATCGCTTGTATTTGGATTTACAACGGGAAAAGGGCATAAGCTGGACTTTCCATGTGTAACGTAAGAGGATTCACCAAGTGTTTTTCTTTTTGTTCTATATTTAAAAAAAGTCGAAAATCTTATTGAAATACCAAAGGCTTAGCCCACAGGATGTATTATGTATGCAAGAGAGGATATGCCAAGTTGAGCTTATCTCCTCCTCGCATAGGACCAGGTAGTAAAATGGTGGTAGTTTCTTTGAATTTCTTTCCATGTGAAAATAAAGTTTCGTTCATGTGAAAAAGACTGAATGAACAAAACAGAAATATGTTAATGATTATAAAATCCACGTCCGAACATAATATTTATACTATTGTCATTCGTTGAAATAATACTATTGTCACTAATGAGAAGAATTTTTCATGTTGTTTACCTCGAATATTCTCAACCAATTCTTATACAAACATTATAATAAATTCAAAAGCTAGCTTGTTGGGAGCCAAAGAATAGCAGTTTTTTTCATCTTGCATCTCAAGAACTATAGCTTTTGTTGAACTCAGCCTCTGCCTTTCAAGGTTGAACTAAGGGAGAGTACAAAGAATCATCGGCCACAATTTCTTCCTTCTTCACGTCCTTGGCTTTTGCCCATAGAAGTAGGTAAAGCCCCAGTATAACCAATACTCCTCCCACAATGCTACACAATAAGCAATAACCCTTTAAAACCGAAAAAAAAGAAGGTATGAGATAATAAATTATATATACACATGTCCATACCTGCCCAAATGTGCAGAATTTCCCAAGACAAATGTCTGCAGAAGAAACGATAAAACGACCAGAAGTGGGTTAAAAGCCGTTGTGAATACAGGTCCCCTCTTCTTAATGGACCATGTCATTACATAATACGATAATCCTGTCACGACAACTCCCTGCAATTTTCTAGAAATGATTACTGGTTGTTTGCATGATGAATGTTGTCGGATTTTGGATATCATATATATTTTGGCTTACTCCTAGTAATATGGTAATCAAGACAAGTCCTCCTTCCCACTTTAGCTTCCAAGATGAACTTGATGAGACAAATGCAGCGACAATAGCAGCTTGGATCGTGCCGAATAAGCTCATCATCGCGGTTAAGGATAGTTCTGCTGGGTATAACCGAGTGACATGCCCCTGCATAGATTACACGACTAAATCAACAATAAAGCAAGCTTTAGTTGTGCTTAAATTGGATCATCAATTTGCAGAGCCGTTTTTCTGACCACTACAATGTTCCAAAAGCTTGTTGAAAGCACTCCAACCACTATCATTATGCCGCCAATGATGCCATCACTGATCACTTGAATGTTGAACAACATGGAGGTTAGTACAACCGGCCCATTCCACAACACTAAAGTCAGAGCTCCGGCAGCCGAGAGGGCTAGACCCCATATCTTGGCCTGCCCGTTGATGCTCCAACATTTGAGCTTTTCTTGACGGAAGATGAGAGCCAGTGTAAATACAATTGAGGGGACCAAGTTCAATCCAACGCTTTGATAGGTCGACGATAAATATTGCAGGGACACTGCTAATAGCATCTGACAAAGAGTAATCCTACACAACAATGTGCAAAAAATTAATGAAAATACTCAAAAGAAAAGTTCATCTTTTCGGAATAGTCGCTCTGCCCCAGACATCAAATGCCGAGTTTTGTTTCTGATTAAACAGATTTCTCCAAGTATGACAAGATTTTGCAGTCCATTTGTGGTCTCTCATCTTATCAAACGAAAAATCAGCGCTCAATCTTTCATTAGGAGGCGAAACAAATTGGAAGACGGTGACCTTTCCGGAGCAACTATGCCTCATACCACAAGTAACAAATTAGAAAAGTGCCCTGAACCAGTCTCATTTGGAGAAAACTTCCAATTTAAATAGCAAGAACAAGCTTTTTACTTAACTGCAATAATCCCATAAGGAATGCATAACATAATATCTTGAAGGTGAGAGGAGGCCTCGCGTTCCTGCGAGCAAAAACAACTCCATGCTTAAAATGTGGATATGGGTCAAGCATAAATCATAAATTCCAGGAAATAATCGGGAGCGAAAAGGTCTAAAGTTGTCTAGGCCGGATGAACCAATATACTGCCTTTTCAATCCTCCTGAAAAGGCCCACCGGAGGTAAAATTTAGAGTAGTGACCATTTCACAGTTTTCAAATTTAGAGTAGCAATCTCCAATTACCTATTTGCCACCATACCTTTGGTCTTTAAGAAACGAAGGGATGCCCTCTCTACCATTTCTTGGTTGTCAAGGGAAAAATGTGGATAAATGACTAATATGGCGGGCTTATTTACAATTAAAAAACAGAAGTTCAAACATTGAGAGGTCACCTTTTTCTTTCTTTATTTATTTTTTATTTTTTTGTTTTTGCCCCCTTTAATAGAGCATTTTGGGAGGAAACCAAAGTAAAGAAGATGAAAGCACTCACTTATCGATGAAGAAAGCAAGAAGAGCCAAGACAATGGTAGAGATGGCATGCCCGTAGACTTGGATGATGAGAGCACTGACGCCAACGGAGGTGAGTGATTGCACCAGAATCATGAAAATTGCAAGGCATAATTCATTCAAAGTTAGGAATATGTATGCCTTGCTCTCCTCTAACCAATACAACAGCCTTGTCGTCTCCATCTACTGCTCTCTAGCTTTCTTTCTTTTCTTTTTTTTATTTACTCCTTTTATGAATAGCTTGCTAGCAACAATTGCTCTTTGAACGTTAGGTTGACTAGCAGAAGTTAGAAGTTAGAACTGCCACGCCCCACGTGTTAGGTTCGATGAGAAGTAGGACGATCATTTTAGGACTATCCTAAAAAGCCTAAGATCCACGAATTAATAAACTAATGAGATTTTCTTGAGCATTCTTTAAACGTACAAATATAAAATTGAAACATGCATGAAACATGTGTATGTATATACATATATATAAACATTTATATGACTATTCTTTCTTTCAAAAGCCAAAATCTGGGTACAATATGGATTAAACCCTCGTGCAGTGATGTGCTGAACAGTTCTTTGCATTTGTGCTCGCCAATCATCAGTTAACTTCCTGCCCCTCCACTCAACACACCCATTTAACTGCAACATCTGCAGTGCCACCAGGCCCATCAACGAGCTAGCAATATGGCCACATTTGTCCCCAATTAGGACTATAAATTCCACCATTGTCAAACCACTCTTATAAATGATGGACTCGATTGATATTTAGCCAATATTGCCTAGGCCTCAGTCAGAACTTCTACAGCGGCCTCCAGTGTCACCTGGCCATAACAGCTGCTGCCGCCAGTGTGCAAGTTAAAACTATGACCGCATATAGCAGAGAAAGGAACATTGTGCCCACTCAGGGGTTCTGGTCATCCCTTCCCTTCCCCATCTTATAGATGGATTTTCCACAGCTGTTCTTCAAGCAAACCACAGCCTTTGATTCAAGCTGCGCCTTCCAAGCAGCTCTCAGTAGAAAAGAGTAGAGTTTTCACAAATTAATACAATGATCAGAAGACCACCAGATACTCCAGGAAAGCAAACACCCATCTGAAGGTTCCTCGATGGTGATGGAGACCAAAACATTTTGAATTGCTTTATTGTCTAAAACTGGCTATATATAATATATGTATACTACCATGCCAGATACCACCGCAAAGTCTCGTGCGTCTCCCATTTCCACCAGAAAAATAAACCTTTATTAGGTGAAACAAAAATTTGGTATATTGTTTCCAGACCTCTGCCATTTGGACCAGAAAATACCAACAAATCTTATTCATGCAATTTTTAAACAAGAAACTTTCCTTCTTGCTTGAAGTCAATAGATGATAAGGCAGAGCCAGAGTTAAATAACATTAGGTTTAACTTGTTAGTCATTAGTTGGCATATCGGCATCTGATACATTGTTTGGAATATTTAAAGATTGATTAGATCCTTTAGTCATTACACTAGCAAACATAGCTACAGCTGCACCAGAAAACAATCTACATACTTCAAAATTAAATGGCTTTCCCTTTCCTGGATTTTCCATAAGCAAATACATAAAAGGAAAACTGCACGTGGCAGGAGAAATGATCTCAAGTTACCGGATCAAAGAGAACAGCAGATACAAATACAAAATTAAAAAGTAAATTCGAGGAAAGGTCTGTACAAGAGCAGGAATCCTGCTTGAACTTTCAGCTTATGGCGCATTATACAGCAGGTATGTTGGAGAAAGAGAAGCCTTTGTATCCCTTATAAGCATAGTATGCAATTCGTGTATAGTAAAACCCCGGGATGAACAAGATCGACCCCAGTATTGCAAAGAAGAGCCCTATTCATTCATCACCAAAACAAAATCAAACTCAGAAAGGCATAAACCTGGCAAAGCTCTGTTAGTTTTATTCTGTACTACTCTCCCCCGATCCCTCAGCAGCCCAACAGATCAAATTGCACAAGAAAACACCACAGAAAGTATCACTTCGCTTTGTGGAATGCACACGATTTTCCCGTTCCAAAAAATTCTGACATAATTTAGAATATAGAATATAGAAAAAAAAAATCAATAGAGGAAATGGATGTCATTCAGAGCCCAAACAAGACGAAGCTAGTCATATAAAAATGAATAATGCTACATGCAGCTGTCGACTGTGCAAACACCATACAGTCGTTTTGAAAAAAGAGTAGAGTTCACTATTAAAAACTAATTTTTTTCATATGGGTCTCGTATTCATTCACTTTTTTCAAAGTGATTACGTGCGCACTTACGACTGCAACTATCATTTATCATTTTTATATAAAAATAGGGAATAGGGAAAGAGTATGTATTCATGCTACATATACGAAAAGATTACACAAAATTAAATTCACAAACTGATGTGATTTCATTTGATTCGTTAGATCTATTTTATAATAAAAGTAACTTTACAATCTGACGTACCGCATCAAACCATGTCAGTATGTGGGTTTATTTTTTTATAATTTCTTTGTTACTAAATTATTTCTCGTTCTAGAATTACAGATATGACACAATAATACAAGACATGTTAATTAATGGGTAATGACTGGATGTTTTTAGGAAGTTATTGACATTGGCATCAGTGACGACCTAAGTCGAAAAGGCCAAACAATTGGATGTGTGACCAAGCAATGAAGATAACCCAAACTATTCCACTAACTTGGATAGGAAGAAATCGTAGGAAAATTCAGCCGTAAAAAGATCCCAAATTTTAACACATGAATTCGAGTAATTTCTCGTAAACCAGAAGAAGCTTAATTGGAAGTGAGAAAGCAGAAAGAGGACAAAAGAAATAGAAGAAAATGTTTACCATGAGCACGATCGCCGCCGACGTGGTTGAAGGCCATGATGAGGCCGACGATGATGCCAAAGACACCGAAGACGAGGAGGGAGACGGCGAGAGCGATCTCCTTGATGGGAGGCCTGTTATTCACCGTATACGAGGTCTCCATCATTATGTCATCGTCAGTTATCGAGAACGCGTGGTCCACGTACGCCATTTTCTTCCCTTCTTGCCCCGCGCGCGCGCACACACACTCTCTCTCAGGTGTCTCTGCAACCAATTTGATTTTTTTTTAGAGAGAAACTATTTGATATTTGATTAGGCAAGTTAAGGCTTTTTTTTTTCTTTCAGGATGATTCGAGAATGAAATGGGGTGCCATTGGTGAGAGTCAGGAGTTTGGTTGGTGAATGGTGTTCAAAGTAGGAGACTTTTCAAAGGGAAGAGATGTGGGTTTTGGGGTTGTTTGAGTTTTGAGGAGCTACGCAATCTCTTTTTTAAGTTTGAAGCTTGAACCCGTCTTCCCATGCAGATCCTTATCCGAAAGACCAAAATCCAAACCTCAGCTCACACGTCAGCAATTGGCACCCAACGAATTCGATGAGGCCAATAGGCTCAAGTCCGTTGAAATGGATAGACGAACAGAAACACCACGGTATCTTTTAACATTTCTTTTATTTTATTTATATAATACTCGTCACTTTATTTAGCGGTGAGTGCCGATAATTAGGAAAAATAAATAAAAATAAAAAACTCAGCAGTCCTTCATCATAAATATGTTAAAAAAATAAATAATAATAATTCAATTTATAGTATAAGATTACTGAATAAAATAATTCTTATTAAAAAACTCTATTATTTATTTTATAAAAAATAAACTCTATTTAATTGAGTTATTGTTGTCATTAGCCTTAAATAAGACTAAAACAATATTATTATTTTATAAAAGAACAACTAGTAGGCTGATTTTTTTTTTTTTTTTATCCGAAATCTGGATAACTGAATTCATCTGAACGGTTATGGGCTCGAATTTTATCCGGTTCGGTTCGAGAAACAAAATTTTCTATTCGGGTATATTCAAGTACTACAGTTACTAATCCGAAATCCGGTTTATTATTTTTTGATAAAAAAATAAGAAGCATCGATTTCAATATCCGGTTTAAGCCACGTTTAAATGTTGAGTTGGGTTGAGATAAATTGAATTTTTTATGAATAGTAATGAATTAAGATGAAGAAAAAAATAAGTTTAATTGTATTTTGATGTTAAAAAAAATTTAAATATATTTATGAAAAAGTTAAAAAAAATTATGGGTCTCGTATATAAAGAAGTATTGAGTTGAAAAAAATTGTAAGTTTCATGTGTAAAAAGGTCTTGAGAGTAAAATTTAATAATTTATGAATTGTGTTTGGACATGAGGTTAGACTTAAATTTAAACTCAACTTAAATGAGTTCATGTACCAAACGATTTAAACCAGCGTCTTGTTCATTCGAATCATGGGTCGGTTCGAACCTGGATCTCTACTTGGCAGAAATGATTTTTCTGCAATACTCGATCGTAATAATTAAGGAGTGGTTTGGATTCAGAGATGAGTTGAGATAGGTTGAGATGGTTTGTGAATAGTAAAAAAAAAAAAGTTGAATTATTTATTATATTTTATGTGAGAATTTTGAAAAATTGTTTTAAGATTTGAAAAAATTGAATTGTTTATTATATTTTGTGTGGGAATTTATAAAAGTTGTAATGATGAGATGAGATAAGTTGAGAAAGTTGAGGTGGGTTTAATAAACATGATCTTTCTCTCGTCGGAATTTCAGATTCTCCCAAAGAACAGAAGCAAAGCAGAGAAGCCTTCTTTGGTTAGATCCGTCCCACTCATCCCTGGTAATTGCTTCTCTTCCCTTTACACTATTCTTTGTTACTTTAGCTTGGAGAAAGAGATTAGATTTTTATGCATAGTAATAAGATAGTTTGTTAATAATAGTAAGATAGTTAGAATTAGAGTTTTGTTACACAATCTCCATCACACTCCACACTCTACATTTTTTTAATTTTTTAATATTTTTTTTAAAAATTTTTTTTGAATTTATTTTTTAAAAATTATTTTAAATTTTCTATTCATTATTCATATAATAAATATTTGATAAAAGAAAAAAATAATGTGGAGTGTTGAGTGTTAAGAGATTGTAAAGATTTATTATTAGAATTAAGTATTTATTAGATTTTAGAAAATGAGAAATAAAAAGTTGAATAAAAAATATTATAAAATTAAAATATTATTAAAATATAATTATTTAATATTATTTTTATTTAAGATTTTGGAAAAGTTGTAATGGTTAGTTTGAAAATGTTGTAATGATTAGTTTGAAAGCGTTTGTATTTGAATGATATTTAAGAAGGAAATAAGATAGAATAAGATGAGATGAGATGAAAACTTTTCCAAACATGAAATAAAATAAGATAGAATGATATTTGCACAAATAATATGAGATGAAATAAGATAGGATGTTCAAGAGTAAAGTACATCCCTTAACTTTCTATCTATGTTTATAGTCAATGTTTACACAAGGTTTTATTGTCTTCCTCTTGAACATCCTTTCGATTCTCTCTGCGCAATCCCATATACTTATTCGAGTGTTTTTATTCGAGTAAGCAATTTCTCCTACGGAGATTATGATTTGCTCTCCTTATTCTTATTTTTCTTTTGGAACAATAAAACACAAAATTATATGATTTGATGTGATATGTTATATTGTGAAATTATTTTTATTATAAAATAAATATAATTAATCTATCAAATTACATCAAATTGTAAATTTACATTATAAAATCTATTTACTTAGGTAGGACTTCTCTTTTTATTTTCTTATAGTTAATCATGCCTTTTTTTTCTTCATTATATTTTCTTCCTCTACCATAAAATCTCCATTTTTTACTTGGTTTTGGGTGGTAAAAATGGGGAAAATTTTGGATTCGTTTGGGTCTTGGTAGAGTTCATAACCCGAATAATCCGGGCGGACATTCAAGCCACATCATACACCTGGATATGGGTTTGGCCGTTTGGGTATATGAGTATGAGAAATTGTATTTGCAGTCCCCACTTGGGGATTGTATGTGCAGACCCTTTATTAAATAAGAAAAAATATCATTTTAGGAGGGATAGTTTTGTAATTTTAAAAAATTTTAAAGTTAAAATAGCCTAGGCTTGCATTGCAGTCCCCAAAGAGGACTGTACCTAGCATTGCTCTATGAGTATATCCCACAAGTGTACTGTTCAAACGTTCAAGGTGTCTGGTTACACAAGTAGAGGAAAAGATTGTTGGAACGTAAAGATATTCATTAACCGGATAGGAATACCCCCTTCTCAAATCCAATCAGGTGGGATTGATAGCCAAACAACCCTATCCTTGAACCGGAATAAGAATAGAAGAGTCCAGCAACCTGGTCGATTAACTTGTGTAACCAGACATCCTCCTTCTTCTACGGAAACTTCAACCGGGATCATAACTTGTGCAAGTGTGCAAGAAGACATCCTCATACTCCTACAAACACATTAGATCAACGTCCCGTCCACCACGCAAGGCGCTCCCGACGGCTCGAACTCTCGGTCCCAGCCACACTAAACCACCGACGACAGTTCCGCAGCACTCGGGCGTACACCACTGCTCCGGACGGCGATGGGACTCCTCTGAAGCGTCCGAAGTATGAAGGAAACAATCCGCTTTATTCTGGAACGATTATACTGAATTCCTCCAAGTGAGTGCTGATATATATTATTTAAATCTTTAGTTTGTCGGAGGTTTATTTTTACTTTCTTATTTTATTTCATTTCTTTGAGGCGTCGGTAACCCAATTCAGTTACTTAGGGTTTTCTATATTCACTCAATTATACTCCTTCTGTGCCTTGTTAGATAGAAATCACAGGAATCGTTAATGAAATGTTTATGCGGGATCGATTTGCTTCTTTTTTTTTTAGATAAATTCCAGTGCTTCTATTAAATGCTCTATTTACGTCAAGGTGGGATCCAATTAATTTGCATTCAGAAAAGGAAGGAACGGTTGATCAAAAAAAAAAAAAAAAAAAGGGGGGGGGGGGGGGGGGGGGAAATCGACAATCTTTGAGTTTATGCTGTTAATTTTTTTATTAGTTTTTCCTGTGCAAGATTTTTCGGACCTGGTGTTTGAGAAGGTGCCTCATAGAGGTTTTATTTATAAGAACTGAAATCTTGATTTTCTATTATAAATGGCACTCAGATGTTCGATGAAATCATACCCTAGAGATAATATCATGGGCATACGGTCAATTGTCGCTTCATTGATAGGTTAGGTTTTGGTTTCATTTTTGTGTAGATTTTTTTTTTTGTTTGTAGATATCTTTGTAGTAGGATACATACTATTACATTTTTTAATGCTCTAGAATGTTCCAAATGAGTGAGTAAATCTTGGTTCTCTAGTACTGCTATAAAAGAATACTTAAGAGGCTTTTGATAAGTGTGACCCCAAAATCGTAAAAATGTGGCTACTTGAATTGCTTAGCTAGTTTGTGATTTACTTTCATGATTGTTCAACGCTCTAGGATTTTAAGATGGGAATCAGTAAAACAGAAGTGAACTTGAGGAGGTTGCTTGCAGCTGCACCTCAGCAACAAAACCCGGCAAAACTTGCACATGTATGTCTAAAGATCTCTGAAGTGAAATTTTAATTCCGCTATTTTTCTTCTTCCTCGAACGTTTTTTTAATATATCTTGGGGTTATAATTTTGGTGAAATACCTTTAATGAATGATATCAATCATGTGACTTTGCAGTATGTTGCTACATTACGAGAACAGTTAGAACAACTGGCTGAAGAAAGAACTCCTGAAGGCTTACCTAGGTCAGTATGGTCATTTACTTCTCTTTTCGGTTCTTTGCTTCTGCTCTTAGTTCCTTCTAGATTTTACTTTACTAGTATGAGTATTCATTTGTAGCGATTTTGTGATTTCTGCCCAGGTCAGTCTAGGGATCCATTACTTTGAGGGTACCTTTTACCTTTAACTACCTTGATGCTTAGGTTCAAGGTACAAACTTGAATGTTAGTTTTGACTACCTGGAATTGTCCAATGGAATAAAATGTAGATACTTTCCGGCCCATCCAATTAGTCAATATTGTGTGAGGTCAGTTTTGGACCATGAAGCACTGTGTCAGTGACTTGTACAGGAATACCTAATATATCATGAGTCATAGACAAGAATGCTGAGGCCAATGGTTCTTGAGATGTAAGATTTCTTTGATAGAAATGCTATTTGTAAGATTTAACCCTTCTGTTTGGGATAGTCTGGCTTCCTTTTTATAATGATTAATTGATTCTTCATTGTTAGTCTGTAAAATCACTACTTGTTCCAAAAGCTTAAATTGGTAGGAATAGATATATTTTATTATTATTTTTATATTCTTAACAGTCTCCCTCACGTGTGAGCCAGTCTCTTTCTCAATGAGTAGGCCCAACATGTGGAATATTTAATTAAATGGGTAGAATGTAGAGTCAGGGTTCGAACTCAAAACCTATGCTCTGATACCATGTGAAATCATCACTTGTCCCAAAAGCTGGTGTTTGACAAAAATCCTTTCTGATTTGCCTTGCTTTTAAATATCTTCACTCTTGATTATTTGGAACTGCTAATTCAGGTGTTCTATTGGCGATGCTACAATCCTTAGGGTTTCCATTTTATTTGTAATAAATATCTCTTGAACACATATGTACAGGGTTTCAAAGGCTATGGTGAATGATTATTCGGAGAAGATCGAAGTAATTGCTTCCAAATTAGCCCCATTGGTGCGTGCATATTAATTAGCAATCCTACATGTTGGTTTCTATATGTCCCTAAGATTATGTTAACATAAATATGTTTCTGTTTGTGCTGTTTTTTTATATAATTAGGATTCATATATTTGTTGAGTTTAGATGGGCCCTTCCTCATGATCTAAAATTAAATTATTCTAGGAAAATTGGATTGTTCAATGTTATATAATAAGAGAGTATTTTTTTTTCCCTGCATGAGCCAAAGATGCCTAAAGTACTTTGCATGCTGATGTAAATTTGAGAGGCAAACCATAACTATTTTTGGCGAACAAAACCCATATGAGTGGTTGGTCTGTAGTGATGGAAGTGTTGGGCATTTTGGTTGATTCCATATTTTTGAAGACTTCTTTTGGTAAGTGGTATATGGAAGTCTTAGGAATGAGTGGGATGGGCATTGAGTATCCAGAGAATCCCATGCTGTTTCTGGCTTCAATGTGTTTCAATGAATTGGGATTTAAAGGAATAATGATTGGAATTTATATATGTTCATGCAAGGTTCAAGCTCTAAATTCATTTGAACCTAGTGGGCTCTGAACCAAGTACTTTCTTGTGTTTGCTGCTATTTATTTCTTTTCACTGGTACGAAATCATAGCTCTGATTAGTAGTATGATTTGGAACAAGAATCATGTAGGTTATTAACTTTTGTATTTGTCTCGTCTCTCTCCTTCATATGGTTAATCGTAGATCTCTTTCAAAATGTTGTTCCAATTGACGACACTTGGATAAAGAATGTAATATTCATTTTGCACATTACTGATTCAGTGATCTGTTCCTGCTTTCACACCCTGCTTCCTTCTCCATAATCTCAATCTTATGTGATTGCCTTGTTTCTTTATCAACAAGTCATATGTAAATGCTACGTATGGAGGTTCTCATTTCCTAACAACTTATCCCTTCGGCAGGCTACTCAGCCTGGTGTGCAAGTATCTGAGGAGCCCTTTGCAAAGACAACCGTGCATGAAAGCCCCAAAACAGGAGCAGAAAATCATGTTCTTCCTACTCCTGGACTAAGGAGAAGATTCGTGTATGTGAATCTGTGGTAGTTGGAATTAGCGTGATTTGGTTCACTCCTTTGCTCATTTCTAGGCCATGATGTTTACTTTGGATAGTTTGGCTCATTGACTAGGCCTGGATCAAATACTGAAGATAGAATTCTTGAAAATGCTGAGGCTGTTTCATCAGCACCTATCAAACTTGATGCTGCAGCACAAGCACACATCGAAAAACACAGGCAAGTATTTAAGCTTCTCTTGTTTTGCAAAAATGTATATTTTCATCTGTAAAAGCTAGGTATTGGTTATTTTTTCGCCCAAGCACAGTCCATAAAGCAAATTTGCTGTTTTAAATCCTTTTTCCCTTCTCTCTTGCCACAGAAAGCTTCAAGAGGACTTGACTGATGAAATGGTTGGCTTGGCTAAGCAACTTAAGGACAGTAGTCTCATGATGAGCCAATCCGTGCAAAACACTGAAAAAGTAAGTACCCACAATTTATGGTTGAATTAGATAAGATGTGTGGTTTTTATAAGTATGTAACTTGTTTAAAGAGAATTCTGGAAGAATTGATCATGCATGTTCTGGAGGAGGTGGGGGTGGACTTGTGAACTAATAACTTGAACTGTAATGATTGGATTTTTAATATTGGTAAATTAGTTTTACTTTATTCGTTTTAATGTTTTGGAGTTAGGTTAGTCTCATAACATGATTATGGCTGGGTTCAGGTACTTGATTCTACAGAGAAGGCTGTTGAGCATAGCTTGGCAAGCACTGGCCGTGCCAATACACGAGCAATGAAGATATACTCTGAGACTTCCAAGACCACATGCTTCACATGGCTTGTGATCTTTGTGATGACATGCATTTTTGTCATGGTTGTGCTTCTGATTCGCGTAACCTGAAGTACTTGTTGAGTCAGCCATACTAATCTTTCTTCCTGAGGTTTGTTCAACCCCCCACCTTAGAGATGATATTGACAACCACTTCGTATGTGTAAGACTGTCCACATATGTATGTCAAAGATACAGCGTTCAGATCTAGTATAGGTGGACATCACCTTTACATTTAATGCACGAGACTGTGATAAATAGCCACCTACTTGGAAATTTACTTGTGTAAATGTAATATGTTCTCCTGTAGTGTGGAGGAGACAGTGGTTTCCAAAGAGATTCCCTTGCTTCGCTTCTGAGCTCCCTACAGGATTCCCTTTTTGATCACCCTATAAAATCTTCGTAAATAGAGTTTCCTAATATCCAATTAGTCTAGAAACAAAAAAGAATTCTTTTACCAATACACGTTTCAAATACTCTCTCATTTCCTACATAGTTAGCGTAATAAACATTTCCCGGCATGTCTTTCTTCAAAAAGAAATTCTATGCGAGTATTTTGTTTATTTGACGGGCAATGTAGATATTATGGGTAAAAATCATCCTTCGTTAATTTTCCGATGGAGTAAAATCTTGTAGAAGTAAATCCGAGGTTATTCCTTCATGTGGTGTATTTTCCGATGGTGGCGTACCTTTAGGATCGGAGATGTCTTCCTCAAAATCCTTCATAATTGAATGTTTGCTCATTTTGGTTTTTCTATTTCAGGTTTTCAGGACATCTCTATTCTCTTCTGAATTTCTTGATTTATGTTTCTCCTGTAAAAATTAATGCTTATTCCGGCAACCTTTGATTTGATTATTACTAAGTTTAATTTTTGTTTATAATTGGGTTGTCTTAGGAGGAAAATGAATAAAACAAGCGTCATAAATGTCATTTCCTTGAAATTTTCGCCTGGGATTGCCTCCATTACAGGGTAAAAAGCAAACAATTGGAAGAAGCATCGGCCCCTAGTACTTCTCGATGCTGACCCAACTTTACTGTGTCAGAATATTGGCTATGGACTATATAGCTTGCCCAGGTCCCTCCCTAGTCCCCCCCCCCAAAATTACGTACCCCCAGGATGAGTATATACGACAATCAGGATATGGCCAAAAAATCACAACCCAGACGCTGGGTAAAATTAATGCTCGGCTTCGACAAAAAAACAAAAAGCACAAGGCATCAGCTCATGAGACCCAGCCTCTACCCAGAATGCTGGTGGAGCCAAAAATAAACGGTTAACGTGAAAGCATCTTTAGATGTTGAAAAGAGAAAGTTGAACCTTTTGGAATGAGTGGGGGAGAGAATTAAGGAGATGCATAAAAGACTTTCTCTGGATCTTATGCTTCTCTGCAATTCACACCTCAATTGAGCTAATTCCAAATAAACGGAGCAGAAATATTTTTCTGCTATACATATACTCGAAACAAATATGTAGATCAATGAGGATAATTTCAATAAATTCATTGACTATTTACATTCCTTAATTACTCTGTTCTTAAAAATAGAAAGAAGAATACAGACTTAATTTATAATTATAACAAGAAAGAGCGAGCACAACGGTAAATAATTATATGGACTAGCTACAACATGAATATTATTTGCCTTTTAACTGGCTCTGATCTTCTTGGAAGGCTTATTGTCGAGTGCCATGAATATGGAAGCAAGATCGTGGGGGACTTCGAAAAACCTTTTTGGAGTAGGGCTCATTTTTCTCCTTGCCATCCGGGGTTTCTTGGGAGCTGGTGGGCATACCAAGGGAGACTTCAAGGTGTGTTCTGATGACTTGGGTGTGTGACACTCTTGATTATCTTCATCTTCTAAGAGCTCCTTTGTTTCGTCTGGATTGACCACTACTATTACTTCTTCCATTGCATGATCGAAGCTTCGAGTTCTTCGAACTGTTCGTATCGGCGTAACTGGCCGAAATTCTTCTACAATTTCGAGACCCATTAGCCAACAAGAGATCAGGATCGAAGTACTAGAACTCGGAGAGAGATTTCAAAGGTGACCTTCGATATATAGCAAAGTGCAGCTACCGAATTAAGAGAGAGAGTGAGAGAGAGAGTACTAGGCGTGCTGAGGCAATCAAGAGGGAGATGATGAGCGGTCCTGAAACACAGAGAGAAGAGAGAGAGAGAGGGAGAGAGAGGAATGAATGTGAGGATGAATGTGGGGGGGTCACACAGAACAGACGGGAAATGATGAAGACGTATAACCGGAATGGTTGGCAAAGAGCGAAGGAGGAGACAAAAAAGAAACATTAAAGTAAAGTAAAATTAATTGCGTGTGCGGCGTGGGAGTGAGTGTTACTATATAGATATTATTAGAAAAATAATATATATATATATATATATATAATTAAAAAGAGGGAAGCAACGCAGTCTTTAAGCAAGCAAGAAACTGACAAAGGAAGATCACAGATGCATGAGATCATGGGTCCAGCTAGAGCTGATCTCTTCATGTGGTCTCCCGCAAGAGTTCCGGGGTCCGGGGGTGGGCTCTGCGACTTTTTGGAGTTCTCCTTCTTATCCACACCTCATCAGTTTCAACTTTCTTTCACCCCCCACCCCCCATTAATTCCCATTTTGCTTTTCTCTTTCCAAGTACTACGTACTACTTCTGTCTCAAACTAGGGTAATTTTTTTTTTCTTTTTTGTTTTTAGTCAATTTTGGCTTTTATGTTGTTTGTTCGTTCGTTCTTGATCTTGCAATTTGCATTTTTTCTTTTTGATTTTGAAAATGAGTAATAATAAAACAAGAGTAATGATTGATTACTATCCTCTTACAAACTATTTATTAATTATAATATATTTAAAATTTTTTATTTTTTTTTTATCATTTTTTAAGTATTTTTTAACATCTCTGATCATTAAAAAAATATACAATTCTATTAATAGTCACTTTCTTAGTAAAATAAAAAATTAAAAAAAAATAAATAAGTAAATAATAAAAGTTCAATAACCTTATCATTATCTATAAACAAATCAACTGATGTTAGGTGCGTAATGTTGATGGTCTGCATGTATTAGTGATCTAAATAATTAATGCATGTAGGTCAAAGGGCAGGGTACAATATTTACACGTACAGCTGCTTGCCATATGCTTACAATTGATGCCAACAAATTATATATTATTCTAGAAACCCCTCGCCTGATCGATCTTTCTACTGCATATATGGAGAACAAAATGCAAATTCTTGGGCAGATTGACGGCCGGATTAATGTCTCTTCAATGGTGAATGGGCCCCCCGTTATTTAGAAAAGACATATAAAATTAAACACTATAAGAAAAATGAAAATTTATGACAGATTATTTACGACGAGAATAATTATTTGTTATGAAAATAAATTCATTTTAACAGAGCAGAAAATAACTAGCTACAAATAAATAATTTTCATTGTAGTGAAAGGTTAATTTATTTAACTTTTTCTTTCATATATATATATATATATCTACCAGATCAGATAACGAGCGATCCACAACTTTAAAATTATAAGGATTATAAGACCTTGAGAGCAAAAACTGATATATTTTCCGAATTAAACGATGGAGCTAGCTGGTGATTTTAATTATTAATTTATTAATTACACATGGCTAGCATATATGCATATTGTCTACTAGACCGCGCGATCTAACATCATCATCCATCCATCCCACGCGGTAAAGTTAAAGAGAAGTGGGAATGAATGAGCTTATATATTGCCCTTACTTAATAATTACTATAATCCAACTTATAATGAAGGTAAGAAAAGATTGCTTAGGATCCAAACCTAATTATATATATATATATATATATATATATATATATTTTTTAAGTTGAGAGGCATGCAAAAGCTGCTGGACTCACATGATTTTTAGGCCAAGTATTTATTTTATTCTCTCTCTCTCTCTCTCTCGGTCATGTGTAATCAATCACCAACAGCTAGCAGATAGATAGCTAGGAAGGTACGCAACAAAGTGGATGACATGTGGGGGATTGCTAGCTGCTTGTGGAGGAGGAAATTAATTAAAAAGGAGAATTTAATTGGCAGGTCGATCGGATCTAGCCATCCACCATAGTTTACGTGGGAATAAAGGAATGTGTGAAAAATGTACGTAAATTATTGAGTACTTTGGACTGACTGCCATATTCATCATGATTCTCACCACTGTATGCATGGTTTTTGTCCCCTCCCCCAATGCCCCCCCCCCCCCCTTCCGGCCCCTTCTCTCCTTCCCCGTATCATGACAATGAGCTTCAAACAATGTGAAACGTACGTTTCATGCGTGGTTCGATTCTAATTATGTTTCCTCTGTCACAGTACGTACAACATGATATTAGAAAACTATATATACTATAATAAAGAAAAAAAAATGATCTTCTTTCTTAATTAGGCCTGTATTCTGATATTCCATACTATATATAATTTTCGTCACACATATTCCGTCATAAATATTGATTTTTCTTATAATGATATATATATATGTACATACTCCTGCGTTCTTCTAAATCCATTAAAATGACGAGTTCTAATTATTTCTTCCCCTTATATATATAAATTGGCTCATGTTGGACGGGCCATGCATGCAATATCGCGAATATAAAAACAAAAAATAATAAAAAAATGGAAGATCAGAAGCTGCTAGCATTGATGGATATTGTGAATGATCAGGAATTAAGAAGAACATATATATATATATATATATATATATATATTACAAGCAACTATATATATGAATGGGAGAGATAAAAGTCAACAAAAGTTAGGTCTTTCTATGGTAACCACTAACCTAATTGAAGTCATCATAAGTTGGTCATTAGAGATCGATCGATTGATCTTATTCACAGTTACTCATGAAGTAAACAAAATTAAAGATCGAGTACTGGGCGCCCTTATTTATTGACATATAATAATTATCGCCAACGTACAGTTAAAACTTGTAATTAGTAATTACTTGAATATCACTTGAAATTAAGTAGTACATGATCATGCACAAGCAAATATTTTTTTATGACGTCAGAAAATATATAAAGAATTATAAATATAGAAGAAATTATTTATAAGAGGTGAGATCGAGTTTTTAATACCAAGTTTGTAATTAAATATCGATCAAGCTAGCTCTATGCATGCTAGCCGCATCGATCTCGAGATAACATAGAATTTCCACAAGAAAATTAAACTAGAGAGAAATTACTGCCACAAATTAACGCAATGCATGACGTAATGACCTATAATTTGTTGAAAACAAAAACACAAACACACACACATGCATGATATCTCCATGGTTGGTTGTTGACTCGTGGTTAGAGGAGCATCCTATGTAAATGCAACACATGAGCTGAAATGGTAAGCTAGGTAGGCCACATCATTCAACGTTGGCACCCTTAGGGCCCATGAGAACTCGTTGGACGTATTGAGAGATGTGAGCTCTAATTATATACGAGATTTACACATTCTAAAATTGTATATAACATTATTTAGATTTAAAAAAAAAAATAGATGAGATTTAATAGAGAGAGTACTAGGGCTGTTTTTGTTTACTTGCAGCAAATTATAATAATAGAAGACGATGATGTAGACTTTCAAGGCATCCGATGAACTTTATAAATATCAAAATAGATTAAACAAAGAGATTGATGGTTGTTGATTGAAACCATCACATGCTTTCCCACATGGATATTGTCATCGCCCACGTGAAATGGAAATATATAGATGGTCCCATGGTCATATATTCTTCCAACTAATATCACTCATTTTATATATAGAGACCTTTCATCATCTAGTTTTCCATTAATTAGATTGCGTTTGGATGTTGAACTGAACTCAGTTGAGTTGAGTTCTTTATGAAGAGTGGTGATTAGTTGAGTGGTAAATAGAATTATGTGATATTCATCTAAACTAAGTTTAAAGTGTGTTTGGATGTTAAGATGAGTTTAATACTTTTTATAAAAAATTGAAAAAGGTTGTAGGTCCCACGTATAAAGATGTTTTAAGTTGAAAAAAGTGTTGTGGGTCCCATGTGTAAGAAGGTTTTGAGTTGGGATGAGTTTAGTAATTTGAGAGTTGAATGTTTGAATATTAGACTCAGCTTAAAATTAGGCTGAACTCAGTTAAACTCAGTTGAGTTCAGTAACCAAACGAAGTTATGTTACAATCTTTTACAAATATTATGATTCATCATAGTTTTTTTGTATTATAAAGTAAATTTGGCAAAACAATATTTACAATATAATTTCAAGGCGCTCAAATGTCGTCGATGCACGAGATTTATATATATATATATATTTTAAAAAAATATTTTGTCAAATATACGGTGATCTTGATCTTATGATTTTAATTTGTTTGAAGGCTACAGTTTGAATATACAATTAGTTGTATGGCATGTGTTGTCACGAGCTCACAAATTAATTAACTCTCTCTCTCTCTCTCTCCTCTCTCTCTCTCTCTCTCTCTCTCTCTCTCTCTCTCTCTCTCTCTCTCTCTCTCTCTCTCTCTCTCTCTCTCTCTCTCTCTCTCTCTCTCTCTCTCTCTCTCTCTCTCTATATATATATATATAATCTCACCACGTCGAACATGCAGTACTACCTCTATCTCGTTTATATATTATTTATTAATTATAAACGAGAATTAAACATGATGATCATCCGGTCGCTTTTGATTATTGGACCCTCCTAATTAACTTTTTGACTTAAAAAAAATGCACGCAAAAACTTATGCTAAAAAAGTTTCAAAAAGTTAACAAATTAATAAACGTTTTCATTCTTAAAAACGAGAATTTGTGACAGATTGTTTGTGATGAAAATAACTATTTGTTACGAATTAAACAAATTCATTTTAATATAAAATAGTCATTTTCGTAGGAAATAGTCATTTTCAAAAGAAATATTTGATCACAAATTATAAGCAATTTTCTTGTAGTGTCGTGATGATCATGCCTACAAAACAGAGGTGCAATCAGCTCAAACTAGCTAGCCTGTGTAGCCTCACCATATATTAATTATATACCTCTCCATCAAAATTAATGAGTCTTGTGACTATATATATATATAGGTAGCATGCATGCATGATATGACATTAATCTTTTATGCCATTGTTTTTGTAAGTATCAAACACTACTTCTCTCTCCCTCACGGAATATTCTTATCCATATAATATATATATATATATATACTAGTAAGATGTTACGTGCCCGAGGCACGTATGTGCAGTTCAAAGTACTAATATATTTTATTAAAATAAAAATAAAGTACATATATCTTATTATTTATTACTAATATATATCTTAAGAGCTATGAAAAATAGGCTATTTGTAAATTATTATAATGCTTTCCTATTATAAGAATACAAAAAGACAAATCTACATAAATATGTTTCCTATTATAACGTATTTTCAAATTGGAAATTGAATCCATGATTATTATTATAATAAATCTGTTTTATTAGCATATTTAAACATATTAATAGTGGAATAGAAACCAACAGAAATCATAAAAGTAGCCATAAATAGAATGTAAATGAAAATACAATTGTATCCCTGTGTTTGTAATTATTACAAACGGATGGAAAGTTAATAAAAACCAGCATATTCCGTTAAAACAAGAAATTTCTGTTAAAACAAGAAAATTCCGTTTCATAGGCTCTTTATATATATAGATAGATATATATATATATATATATATATATAAACTCAGCCGCATTTAAAGAAAGATATATAACATATATATGAGATGCATGGGGTTTCCAATCGTACGAAATCTACAGAGGAGAAATTTGTATTTGAGTTTTTATGTTTTTAAAGATGCAAAGATTCAAAACTAGCTAACTTATACAGTCTTTAATGATCGTAATATTAATAATTAAACTTATAAAAACTCACAATTAGATACATTCATTCATCGTAATTTGAATATTAACAGAAGATTAATATATAGAAGTACATAATTGTAATTAGTTTTTTAAAATTTAAGTATTATTATTGTGAATGTTGAAATTTATAAAAACATGAAAATCCATTGAAATATATATATATATATATATATATATATATATATATAATTACAAGGGCCAATTCTTTGTTTTGTTTTATTTGTTATGGGCAAGAGTTAACTCATTTTGTTGACTAATTTGTCACCTTCCCGGCCTATTGAATGAAGAATGATTAAGTGAGAGGACGAGAATCTTTTTCGGGAATAAAAGTTGGGATGCATGTGACCAACAACATGAGCGGTACAAACTAAAATGCGCTGCAAAACAAAGGAAAAATCCCAATCAAACTCTTTTATTCTTCAGTCTTATATCACACACATATTTATGTGTATTTGTATTTTGTATGATCAGTTAGATAAAAGTAATCACACAAATAGACGTGGCTTAATATGATCCGTTAGATCTACTTTACAATAAAAGTAACTTTACAATCTGACAAAACATATCAAGTCACATCAGTTTGTAGGATTACTTTTGTGTAATCACTTTGTGGTTAGAGTATTTCTCCCTCAGCAATTGTGGTGTAGGCTGCTGACTCATAATTTTTCAACACCAATTTCTTACGTGCAGCACAGCCTACACGAAATGTTCCCCATAATTGTAACCATTGTATCTATAATGTTCACTAATATAAGTGTATGAATACATGCATCAAGAGAAACGTTTTTCTTCATTTAGTTTCTTATCGGTTTCAATCACACGTACTGTTATGGCATATGTTGCAATTATATCATATCTGTTTTGATGCCAAGGCAGAATTGCCTTGTCAAGATTGTCAAGAAACTCACAAGCAATAAAGAAAACAGTAAAAAACACAAGTGAATTATGTGGTTAGATCCTACTGATCTACGTCCATAGCAAGAACAGTTAGGAGCCTTCTTCTTTCATTCTTATTGAAGATGAAATACAGTTTTGTACACAAGATCATACTCTTACAAATTAATTACTTTCTCTACAATGAGAAAATATCTCTCTCTCGTGTTTTTCTCTATTGCTCTCTTGTATCTATTCTCAAGAAAAATTACACTATCCTTTGAATGAACCACATAGATGTCTTTTTATAGCACTCAAATGTATAACAGAAAAAACTGCAACCCTCCACCTCAACACAATTACTCGAGTATTGGCTGCTTGCTTTTCTCCATTTGACATGTGAAATGTTCTAAATGGTTGTCATCTCTTATAAAAATTATCCACCTTGGCAAACATTTAGTCCTTGCAAGCTGTCGTTTTCCTATTACCGGTTCCTATAGGTTCCCCCCTAGTGGGTACTTAGCAATTTCCCATATTAATCTAGCTTAGACAGTATCTAACTTGATTGAAATTTTATCATATATTAGAATGATTGTCTTCAGTAGGAACTTTTTCCACCCCAATCCCCCAGTAGATATGATGACCCTCACAAAATGCAATCTGACATCTATATGCTTGGATCTCTCATGATAAACATGATTATTGGCAAGGTGAATGGTGCTCTGATTATCACAATGAATTGTGATACTACCATTATACATGCCTAATTCATGAGACATCCCTTTTAACCATGTAGTCTCCTTTATTGCCTCAGTCATTGCAATATATTCTACCTCAGTTGTTGATAAGACTACCACTGACTATAGGTTTGCCTTCCAACTTACAGCTCCTCCAAAGACAATAAACACAAAATCAGTTAATGATTTCCTTGTGTCTAGATTTCCTGCATAATCTGAATCAACAAAACTTTGTAATTCAAAACCTACTTGCTTATTTTCACCAAACTTCAGCCCCAAACACCTTGTACCATATAAGTATTGAGAAACACATTTGATAGCATGCCAATGTGGTTTTCTTGGATTGCTCATAAACCTACTAACTAAGCTAACTGCATAAGTTAGATCCGGCCTAGTGCATACCATGGTGTACATGATGCTCCCCACCATGCTAGCATATGGGATTTTCTTCATAAATTCTCTGTCCTCATCTGTTTCTGGTACTTGAGAAACTGATAGTTTTGTATGTTGCCCTATTGGAGTGCTGACTGTTTTTACTTGATCCATACCAAACCTGTTAATAATTTTGGAAATATATAACTTTCGAGATAGGTAGAAAAACCTTTTCTCCCTTTCCCTTACTATCTCCATTCCCAAAATCCTTTTTGCAGGGCCCAGATCCTTCATCTCGAATTCCGACTCCAGTATGCACTTGACTTTATCAATCTCTATTTTATCCTTACAAGCAATGAGCATGTCATCCACACATAATAATAGATATATTGGATTTCCTTCATTTTGCTTGTAATATACACAGATGTCATAGTTGCTTCTGTTGAAACCAGTTTTAATCATGTGGGAGTCAAACCTTTTATACCACTGTCTGGGGAACTGTTTAAGTCCATAAAGTGATTTCTTGAGTAAGCATGCTTGACTCTTCATGGTTTCAGCTATAAACCCTTATGGTGGTTACATGTATATGACTTCTTCAAGTTCACCATGCAGAAAGGTTGTCTTAACATCCAACTGTTCCAAATGCATATCTTGATAAGTCACAAAATAGAGTAAAAGTCTTATTGAGCTATGCTTTACCATTGGAGAGGAAATTTCATTGTAATACACTCATTCTCTCTGTGTGAACTCCTTAACTACTAACCTAGCTTTGTATCTAGGTAATTCAACCCCTGGTATGCCTTCTTTCTTCTTATAAATCCATTTTGACCCAATCAGCTTCTAATTTTCTTGTTTTTGAACCATTTCTCATGTCTTATTTTTGTTTAGAGACTCCATTTCTTCTTGCATTGCAAGTATCAATTTATCAACCTCTTTACTAGCCATGGCTTCCTAAAAGGATCTTGGCTCCAACTCAATTATTTTCTCTACAACAATAAGGGCAAAGGTTATTAATTCAGCCTGCCCATACCTCTGTGAAGGTCTTATAATTCTTCTTTCTTTGTCTCTTGCTAGTTTATAAGTGTCTTCTCCACCTGGAGTTCTAACCTCTGAATCAGAGTCCTCAGTTTTTCTAACATGAGTTTCCTGATAACATGGTGAATTTATTGATTGCTCCACCTCAAGGTGCATATCAGCAGTAGTATGTTGATTAACTTGACATTCTTGTTTATTTTTCTGTCTGGCCATTTGCTTTTCATTGAAGGTGACATCTCTACTTATTATACACTTCTGCCTCCCAGGTTCATCAACCCACAGCTTATAGCCCTTTACTCCTTCTGGATACCCCACAAAGATGCACTTAAGTGCTCGAGGTTCCAACTTATCTGTTTTAAAATGTGCATATGCTACACATCCAAAAATCCTTAAGTGGTCATATCTAGATGGCTTCCCAGACCACATTTCTTGTGGAGTTTTGAAACTTAAAGCTGAAGATGGGCATCTATTAATTAGGTGCACTGTTGTAACAACAGCCTCAGCCCAAAAAGTTTTTGGTAAACCTGATGTTGCTAGCATGCACCTTACCCTTTCCAAAATGATTTTATTCATCCTATCAGCTAAACCATTTTGTTGGGGGGTTTCCCTCACTATTTTGTGCCTAGCCATACCCTCTCTTTTACAGAAATCATTAAACTCATTAGACAGATATTCTAAACCATTATCTGTCCTTAACCTTTTAACTTTTCTGCCAACCTGATTTTCTACTAGAGTTTTACATTCTTTGAACTTAACAAATGTATAACCATACATTCCTTGAGTAGTCATCAATAATAGTCAGAAAATACCTTGCACCACCATGTGAATTTGCCTTTGCAGGTCCCCATAGATCTGAGTGAATGTAATCCAAGGTCTGCTTGGTCTAATGAGTTGCTGTTTTGAAGCTAACCCTTGTTGACTACCCAAAAATATAGTCCTCACAAAAAGGTAAATCCCCAAGATTTTCTTCTCTCAGTAGACCTTGTTTCTTAAGCTCTTGTAGACCCTGTTGACTAACATGTCCTAGCCTTTTGTGCCATAAAAGAACCTTGTCTTCCATTCTGTTTTGAACTGGAGATGCCTCACCAATTACTGTCTTATCAACCAGTGTATAGAGCCCTTTTTTATTATTCCCTTCATCACTGTAAGAGACCCCTTCGCAACCCTTAAAATTCTTAATTCTGATTTAAAAGTACAACCAGATTAATCTAGTATCCCTAGAGAAATTAAATTTCTCTTCAACTCAGGTATGTATCTTACTTCATTGAGTGACATTTCCATACCATCATGCATCTTCAATCTTACTGACCCAATTCCCAAAATTTTGCAGGATTTATTGTTTCCAAGGATCACATGTCCTCCATCGAGTTCAATGAAAATCTCAAACCATGATCTAAATGGGCACATATGGAATGAACACCCTGAGTCCAGAATCCATTTCTTTCTTGAATCCACTTATGAAACATTCAAGATTTCAACACTTTCATATCCATCCAGGACAATAGCTGCATTTCCCTCATCCTTAGGCTTGTTTCCCACATTTTGTTTCTTCTCAAGACAATCCCTCTTAAAGTGTCATTCCTTGTGACAATTAAAACATTTCAATTGTTTTCCTCTCAATTTTGATCTTGTTTTGTTATACTTCCCTTTGTGACTCATTCTTTCTAGTCTACTGCTTAGAATCAACCCTTCTCCATTTTATGTTTTGTCCTCAGTTTTGTTTTGCAACGCTCTTGAATGCAACACAGATTGAACTTCTTCCAATGACAAACTTTCTCTACCATTCATCATGGTTTCCTTAAAGTTTGCATAAGAAGAATCTAAAGAACTTAATAACATAATTGCTTGGTCCTCATCATCGATATTTATGTTTATGTTTGCAAAATCTAAGATGATTTTATTGAACTCATCCAGGTGTTCTTCCATAAACATACTTGGAGTCATTTTGAAGGCATAAAGCCTAGTCTTTTTGTGAAGTTGATTTGCCAAAGACTTAGTCATATACAGATTTTTGAGTTTTAACCAAACTCCTGCTGCTATCTCCTTTTTGGCAACTTCCCTCAAGACTTTGTCACCAAGTGAAAAAATGATTGTGCTGTGAGTCTTCTGCAAGATTTCAGAATTTTCTTTGTTTGATAAAGAATTCAAGTTCTTTTCATCAAGAAGTGCATCTTGAAGCTCCTGTTGAACCAGCAGTGCTATCATCTTAATCCTCCATAGACCAAAATCATTCTTTTCAGTAAACTTCTTAACATCAAACTTGGCTATCCCCATCGAACCTGGCTCTTGATGCCACTTGTTGCCATTCTATTTTATATGGTTTGACGCCAAAGCATAATTGTCTTGCCAAGGTTGTCAAGAAACTCACAAGCAATAAAGAAAACAGTAAAGAACACAAGTGAATAACGTGGTTCGATCCTAATGATCTACATCCATGGCAGGAACAGCTAGGAGCCTTCTTCTTTCGTTCTTATTGAAGATGAAATATAGTTTTGTATACAAGATCACACTCTCACATATTACTTTCTCTACAATGAGAAAATATCTCTCTGATCTCGTGTTTCTCTCTTGCTCTCCTGTATCTCTTCTCAAGAAAAATTACATTGTCCTTTGAATGAACCACATAGACCCCTTTTTATAGCATTCAAATGTATAACAGAAAAAACTGCAGCCCTCCACCTCAGCACAATTATTCGAGTATTGCATGATTGTTTTTCTCCATTTGACATGTGTAATGTTCTAAATGGTTGTCATCTCTTATAATAGCATATTTGTACGTGCTACATTAACAATATGCAATCGGTAATTGAACTTCGTTGCCAAGTTTGATGGATGCTAAATTTGCTAGCTTCGTTATAAGAACTCGTAAGCTAGCTAAGTGGGTCTTTAAATTCTCCTCTAACCATGACGTTGCTATAATTGGGCCTCTGTCCAGTCATTAAAGGCCCATTTCTTACTCAATTTCATTGGGTGTTCCTTCCAATGAGGTTGGTGGGTGTGGTGTCTTATTTAGAATGCTTTACTTCTGTTATAATTAGCCCTACAAGGCAAAGCCCAACACGTTTACACTACGTCCAAGCCCATAGTATATCATTAGTATTGTAATTTGTACATAATCATTATTTCGGAAGTCCAATTATTTGAGTTGCATTATTTTAGTAATTAAAACTACAAAGAGAAAAACCAATGCCTTTAAAGCTTAAACCATCGGTATATTTTAATTTGTTTAAATTAATAAACAGATAATCGTGTTTATTTTCTTTTATAACTGAGTGTACAAAATAATCAGTAAAAATTGAAAATTTTAAAGAACTAAAATTAAGAAATTTACTTTCTTGCACTAATTTCATATTATTTAATCTTGGTTCCAACCAAAAAAAAAAAAAAGAACGAAATTACTAATAATAATAATAAAATGAGAGGTTATGGAAGAGTAGGGTTGTAATCGAGCCGAGTCGAGCTGGTCTTTGGCTTGCTGAGCTCGGCTCAACTCAAAGTACTCGAGTTTGAAATTTTCTTTAATTCTTTGTTCGAGCTCGACTCGATAAGTTAAACTTGCCGAGCTCGGCTCAACTCAAAGTACTCGAGTTTGAAATTTTCTTTAATTCTTTGTTCGAGCTCGACTCGATAAGTTAAACTCTCAATTTGAGTTCGAGCTCGTCTTACAAATGAGTTCAAGTAGAGTAGAGCTCGAGCTCGAATTGTTTATTTTTTAAATAAGATTTAATAATTAATAAATTAAATAAAAAAAATAAAGATCTAATATTGAATTTATACAACTAATAAGTAGAACCTCTATTGAATTATAAAATTTTAAAAATTTATAAATAATAAATATCTAACTAGTTGATATTTATCTAAAATAACAATATATTATATGCATATATATATTATTAATACATACATTTAATATGATAGCATATATCTATTTCATACATAGTTCTCACATACTAGTATATGAAATTATTAAATTTTATCAATTAATTATTATACAAATTATAAAATATACATATGAAATATATTCATTATATAGACATAAATAATTAGATTACATATTATATATTTAATTATAAAAGCGGTATGTTTATATTATTAATTAATACATATATATGTATATAAGTGTATATATATTTTTCAACTGTCGGGGCCCAAAACGACGAGTGAAACGACGTCGTTTTTATATAGATATAAAATGAAAAAAAAAAAAAATAGAACCGATCGGCCGATTCAGCGATTTTTCACTTGATCAAATCACGACCGAACCGATAGAGATCTCGATTTTTTCTTATTTTCCAGTGCTGGCCAACCAACCGGTTCTCTATTGGTTTCGGTGGCTAGTCTGATCAGTTTTCGGCCGGTTTACTCAGTTCTTATATATCCTTAAATTTAACCAAACGAGTATAGAGTGAGTTATCGCTTATTCTTTTACAGCCCAGAAAGTACAGGGTGTAGATCATACCCAGAAACAGGAAAAGCATAATTCCAGAGTCAAACGGACAAACTTAAGGTGAAATAGCTGGCATGGGACCCACCTGCATTGGCTCCATTGACTCAATGCACGTGAAACCGCGCCACTACAGAAATTCTGATTCCCCTTGCCCGCATCGCTCAAGCTTTGGGCCCCCACCACACTTTCCAATCGCAGAGTCCAAATTATACGCATTTATTATCACTACGAGCATTAACATTTGCGTTGCGTATGAGACGCATGATTTTGAAGTTATTGTTTGATTTTTTTTCCAATTTTATATACACACGAGATAAAAAAAACAATGCTAGTATTTAATTTCACCTTGTAGTCCCCTAACTTTAAGCAACTTTACAAAAATAAATAAATAAAAGCCGTTCCAACCAGTACAGTTGACCTTGTTCCTTTCTTTCTTCCTTCGAATCTTTTGACCATTTCAACTGCAAAATTACCGTCAACGGTCTTCGGTGACAGACTGGCCTGCCGTTCGATAAAGGATGATGGGGATTTCAATTTCAGGTCCTGGTCCCTAACGTCCATTTCACGCCGACGACTGAGGGGCGAAACTCGCAGCCGGAATCGGAGGGTGCGGGTGACGGTGCTCTCCTTCATACGTTACGATCAGCATATTTGGATCGTCTTGTGCTCTTTCCACGTGCTTTCTCGCTGGGCACCCTTTCACGCTACTGCACCTGTAATACCCTCTGCACAATTTAAAAAATAACAAATAATTAGAAAAATACTTTAAAGTCTCGCGTGTGCCACGAGATTCGTCTTTGACTTCCCAAGATGATCTACGATTCTGCGGTGAAAGAGATATGATAATACCTTGGGTAAGGTGAGCCCTTTATCGGCTTTTGACCGTATTTTCTCCACGAGAACTCGTCCGACGGTATATCCGCGATCTTCGAGCTTATTGCTGCAACTCTGACGGCCCTCTTCACTCTGGATTTCCTAAAAACGCAGAAAAAAGTGTAGATTAGTAAAAGAATTACTTGTAAATTCCTGAAAGTTTCAATATCAAAATTATTGGTAAAATATATATTTCCGATGCCTACCTTTTCTTGGAGCAATGGCAACGGTCAGACGAGGAGACATTCGCAGCAGAGAGAGAATGATTCACGCTGCACTTTTTACGCTGAGACGAAGAAAGAGGCGGTTTCCCGGCCGACATGGTGGTGGTCGGAGCTATTAGGAGCGAGGAACCTTGTTTACCATTCGAAACGCTGCCGTCTCCAGTAACAGATGACATAAACGACGAGGTCGTGGAGGAAACAGGTGGAGATGTGCTGAAGCTCTCCTTCGACTGCTGATTTACCGACAACACCGGTCGCGACCCGGAAGCAGTTATAGGTTTCGAGAAATCAAGCGTGATGGTCTGAGGTTTTTGGGACTGTATCTGAGGCCGGACCGGATCTGGGACTGAACGGCGTTCGACGGGGTTTGTCGGTCCGCTATAAGAAGAAGGAGGGTTCGAAGGTCCGCGGCGGAACCGGGCGTGGCCAGTCCGGTTTAGGATGGAGATTACCTTTTTGAATTTGGAAACGGTGAAGTCGGTGATTTCTCGGCAGTCAAGGTGGTTAAGGTGGTTATCGCGAGGGGCTTGATGGGAGAGTAGGCAGATCAGGTGCTCCATACTCTTCAACCCAGCCGATGCTTCTTCTTGAATGGCCATCGGATCCTCCATCTTGGAGTACGGGATCAGATCTATCGCCATAGCAGAAGATCAGAGAGAACCACAGCAAAAGCAGAGAAGCTAGAAGAAAAGAATGAAGAGGAATATGAAGTAAAGAGATGGTGTGAGGAGAAGAGAGTGGGGGGAGAGGGGGTGGTTATAAAAGAGACGGAGGATGCAAAGTCAAAGAGATTTCGTCAATCCAAGGATGGATGGAGATTAGTTGGACTTTAATTAAATCTATTTATTCTTGAAAAAAAAAAAGAGGAGAGGAAGAATTAGGTTATTGTAAAGGTCAAAAGGGGGAGTTGGTGGTGGGTCCCGCCCAAGGTTTGAAAAACGAAAGGAAGATGAAGAGAAATTAGTATAAAATAAATATGCGCTGGCTGTCCTTTGAATATTTCACAGTAAAATTGAGTTGGCTTTTGAAAAGTCGTCGATGAATTGTCATACTTGAGATGACATTGACCCGTAATTTCGCGGATGTGATCAATGCAATTTACTAAAATAAAAAAAACGAATAAAGTTGGGTATCGTATAATCAACGGCAAATCTTTCTTTCTCGAGATCTATGTATGTATGTGTATGTAAATGTAGCAGAAGGTCAACATGTTTGGATTCCCGCAGTTCACCCAGACGTGTCTTTTGGTAAAATGTTTAACCGTGAAAATGGAACAAAGCCAGTTCTGTCTCCCAATTTCAAAGATAAACCATGGTTCCCTTTTTTCTGTGGACAATGTCAAACCATGGTTCCAACTTCCAACTCCTAAATATTCAATGCTCTTCTCGCTTCCATTCAAAACTTAATTCAATTTATCTCAATTCATATTATCTCATTATTATAACTTTTTTAAATTCTCACACAAAATATAATAAATAAAAGAAATGCTAAACATCCCGAATTGATGTCCCAAAAATGTATCCCAAATCTTTTTTTTTTACTTAGTAATTAATGAAGTATTTTTTAATGATGTTGTGAATTTTTTATTTTGTTAAAAATGTTTATGATGATTAAAAAAATACATGAAAAAAATGAAAAGAAAAATAAAAAAGTGAAATGTGTTGTTCGGGACATCTATTTGGAACAATTATTCGGGAAGTGTAGCAGCGCTCAATAAATAATTCAACTTTTTTAAATTTTAAAATAACTTTTTTAAATTTTCATACAAAATATAATAAATAATTCAATTTTTATTATACTATTTACAAACCATCTCAATTCATATATGAATCCAAACAACTCCTGTCAAAAGCAATTTCCTTTAATTTGCACTATTATTCGTTCTTTTTCGTTTTTGGGTTAATCCAAGACTTTTACAGTACTACTCCTTGGGGCTTTCATACCTTGCTTTTTTCTTTTATTTTTTTTTAAAATAAATTTACTAGAAATTACAATGGAAATGTTTTCTGGATCAAAGAGCTTTGCATGACGTCGTCGTTGGTCTACGTTGCTGCAACAACGAAAATGTTTATTTATTTTTATCTAGAAATTGACTGGTTGACACATTAATGCCGGACGCATATTAAATAAAACTACATTTTTTATTTTGTTTTAGTTACAAAAATAAATAATAAAAATCAGTGAGACTGTTGACCGACTTTGTATATTTCCTTTATCATTATCCTCATCTTGACGTTGCCGGGAGCCATTTGTGGCGGTTGGATGAGTCTCTACTGATCCCACCGCTACATGGAGTTCATCGAAGTTGACCTCAGAATAACAAAAATTAGAGAAATTAAAAAAAAAAAAAAAAATGTCCTTTAGGACTTAGTAATGTCAAAAGGGTTGACGTGTATTATTCTAGTTTCGGACACGTGGGGGTTGTCTAATGTTCAATGAGTTGGGAAAACAACTATCCGGATTAAGTCAAAGGCCCAATAAGTTGAACCGATCCTACTTGGGGTACTAATCGAACCGAGCCGGCTTAAAATTTAATTCAACAACACATGAGTAGCTCAAAATAAAAGAAAATATATTTTTTTAATGTTTAATTGTAATTTAGTGGTAAACTATATCATTTTTCTTGAGAAGAGAGGAATAAGAAATGAATGAGAGTGGGGGAAAAAAGGTGTTTGATTTGCTCCACCCAAGGCTCGGATCTTTGAGATCTTTGGGATCTCTAAAGAGATTGATATTCCATGAAGGTAGTGGACCAATATAGAATTAAAAATTAATATATCAGCCATGATATCAATCTATTTGGATTTAGTTTTAAAGATATATATGCGTGCGCGTGTGAGACAACAAATAATCTTAGTGGAGGCCGGTTTAAGCTAAAATTATCCCCATGAATATATTCTTTTCAAAGTTGCATGTATGGGTGATCAGAGTTCTGGCTCTCTCCACTTCCCCGGCTGCTACCCGGAAATTCTCTGCATTAATTGCATACCGAAAAGAGAAATTCTATACATCAGCTACTATTTATTTTCACATTCTATCTATAGTTTTATTTTCATAAAATGTGTGAGTGTTTTACATAATGTGTGTGGTATGGGGTAGTGAATAATAACTAATGAAAATAATTTTTTTATTGAAAAATTCTATGGAACGATCATGTAGGTACATAAGCCCCAAGGTGCCCCTGACGTGGTCAGGACCACGTCAGGTTTAAACTTTGAAGTCAAAACATCACTTCACTTTTGGAGATATTTTAAAAAATATATATTCTATTAATATTTTATTCAATTTTTAAATTTAATCTCAACTCATCTCATTTTATCTGTAAAAACAAATGATAAAATATAATCTTAGTGGAGGCCAGTTTCCTAAGAGCGAACTCTTAAGAAACCACAAGGTAAAATTATCCCCCATGAATATATTCATTTCAAAGATGCATGAATGAGTGGTCATAGGCCTGGCTCTCTCCACTTCCCCGGTCGCCACCCGGAAAGTCTCTAGAACGTCACTTCACTTTTGGATATCACTCAGGAGTATTTTTGAATGAAAGAATTAAAGTTTTAAAGATTATTTTAAAAGGGAAACTGGGAGAGTTTATGGACAAAATTTTCCAAATAAAAATATATTTAAAGATTAATAATATTCACACAACATATTTCACAATATATTTTATAATATATGTTTATATAAAATAGAAAAATGATTTGTACAAACCCCAAATAGATAATTAGCCACGTGCAAAACTTTGTAAAAAAGTGGACCCATCTTGAAAAAGTATAAAAAAAATATTTCTTATTAGTAAGGCCCATTTTTTTTACAAAAGACTTGCACATAACTTATTTATTTGAGACTTATACTTAACATTATTCTATAAAATAAAGATATTTTTATAAAATAATATTATTTTTATAAGATATTTTACAAAAATATCTCTAAAATAATCAAATAAATGTTGTGAAAAATAACGTATGTATATCATTTTGCATCTCCTTTCCGGTTCCCTCTCTTACAAATAAAAGAAAGAAGTTTAGAAAAAAAAAAAAAACGAAGATCTGCACGAAGATATATACGAAATAGTGGGTTAGTTTTATTTTAAAATCATTTTTTTACGTAAAAAATCAAAAAGAAAAAGAAAGAAAAGTAGGATAAAAAAAGGACACAAATAGTGCGCTGCGGGCCTATTGCACTCGGGCGGCCAGCCGTTCTGTAGCAAGTAGCTAGCGCATGTATGTCCGTGTTGGATTTGGCAGAGCATTCACGTTGGCCTGGTCAAATGAAAAAGTGAACTAAAATTTATATAGTTAGTATATATCTCACATTCAGGGCGGCTCAATATATTTTGTGGCATAAAGTGAATATGACATTTTAATTTAAAAATAATAATAATATTTAAATATTAAATATTAAATTTTATTAAAAATTTATGAGATGCAAAATAAATATTAATATTGTTTTGATTAATAATACCTATAAGTATTATAATAATTTGAAAGAGAATCTAATTTTTCTGTATATAAATTATTATCCTTTATTCATATATATACTTCTTTTAATACTTCATTTTGAAAACAAATAAGGCCATCAATATCAAAATAAACATCATATTTTATCAAATATTCAAGAGTAATATATCATCATTTTGCTACTTCTATTTCAATTTCACTATTGTCTAAAAATTTTGTAGTAAGATTTTTTTTTTTAGTAAAACTTCTATATTGACTTAAATTTTCCATCTTTTATACTAACTAATATTTTTTGTATAATTTATTTTTTAGGATCATAATAATTTTATTTTTATTTTTTCTTTTAGGGGCCTACTCAAGATGGGGCCTTAGGCGGTGGCTTTAGTTGCCTACCCCTTGAGCCGGCCCTACTCACATTGAATTGGTTAAATCTAAAATAAGATAGACTTCCGCTACAATGGTTGGTCAAAGATGGAGAATCACAATTGATTCATCAAATATTAAAATACTAATTTCTTACTCCAAACAAACATTAAAATATTAGTTTCTCACTCCAAGCAAAAATATTATTTGGTTTGTAATTAAGAAATTTAGATAGAAATTTAGATGAGTTTAATCAAATATTTTTTGTTATTAGCATTAAATGACTTTTGAAAATATGATTTTTTAAATATTAATTTAATTATAATATAATTATTATTAATATTAAATTGGTAGAATTATAAAATGTGATACAAATAAATTAAATAAAAAATTATTAATTTAATAATATTTTTTTATTATATAGAGAGTGAATGACTAATCCAATGTGGAGATTGAATTTAAATGAAATAGGCAAATATAAAAAAAGTGTGATATTGGCTAAATTTTAAATATGTATTTGACTAAACCAATAAAGATACTCTCATAAGGTTGTACAAATTTTGCATATTTTGGTAAGAAAACTACCGTCAAACAGATTCGTTTGTATTTGGAATTTGAATTTTTTAGAATTGTTGATCAATTGTAGGATTAATTAAAGTGAGAGAATAATATATAATATGCATGAAAAGTAGCTCTCATTACCACATAACATTTATAACTGATGTAGTGAATTTCTTAAATAATATTAATCAATGATTGATAAATGCTACGTGTGGCCTATATATAATATAACTCATACTTTATGTATTTATATCTCTCTTACTTTAAAGTAGTCTCTAATATTCGGAACTCTGGGAATCTATATTCATGTGCACGTCTTGATCATCATGTGTTCTTGCATGCTTGCATTTCCTTGACGCCTTTGAATGATATTAACGGTATTAATAATGCTGCCATGCATCGTCAGTAAAAATGGCATCCTCGACTGCTAGTGCATGGAATTAACATCACCTATTTTTCAGTCTCCACCCTTCCGGACATTTTTAATTTTGCATGCATGGGAATGATCAATATCCAGGTGTTGGAGTCTCTAGATTAATATTCCAGCCTCCTGTGGCTTCCACTTTCTTCTAAACCCTTCTGGAGTTGCTGGCATTTCCGGCCTTGAGCTTGCTGACAGTTCAATTGTGCTGAGTCATGACTTCTTTGTTGGCATTTTTCAACTGTCACTTTTAAAATATGCTAGATATGATCAATATTGATAAATATTAGCTTGGTAGAAGTATTAAATGCTGATGTGATAAATCTTTAACATTTAATTTGATGAAGTAAATCACTTTTTAAGATCAATTCTGAATGATAAAATATAGATAGAAACAAATATAATAGAAAATGAAAAAAAAATTAATAATTTGAGCTGAGTGGCCGTTTTAATTTCTTTGTACTTAATATTCGAGAAACTTATTGATAGTTAATTAAAGTCAATCTATAAATTCAGAATATATATATATATATATATATATATATATATATAAATTAAGCTTACGTTGATCTTATTGATATAGATAATTTATCTACAGTAACCTGGATTTTAGTCGAGCCGCATATAAACAATTTTATTGTAGTGAAAATTAAGTAGTTTAATTATGTGATACATCTTGGACGTTTGACTGTAGAGAATATCAGCAGTAATACAGATCATACTAGTCACAAAAGGAAATAGCTTATTGGTAGAATTTCAAATGCATTATTTTGATTTATGATGTTATGTTTGATATGAGAACATCTCAAAATGTATCTGCTTATGGATGTAGGTTTCTTCATAAATGAAATACCGCACTTTGCCTTAAAAAACAATTATGGTATACACAAGGAAAAATAAAGAATGCGTTCATCTGACATTGGTTTTCTTTAATTGATTTCCATTTGCTGAATATGTTTCTGCAATTAAAATTATATATTGAAGGAAACAAATAAAAAAATCTCAAGTCAAGGCCCAAGTTCCCGCAAGCGAGAGAATCATGCTGCCAGAACTGCTCAACTCATGTGCATAAAACGAGTAGAGAGGCGAGGAATATATAAGGTTTATCTGCAATATATAGAAAGTCATGTACGTAAGATCTAAGGCATATATATATCCATGCTTAACCCAAAATCTAATCTCCGATCCATTACTTTTAATTATTTCCCTGCCATTTTTTTTTTAAAATTTTCCTTTTCCTTCTCACGACAGGTTCTCATTTGAAAAACATTTTCTCTCTGCTTTGTTGTCGAGGCTGCTCCTGCATCAATCCCATTTCGTCGTTCACACAAAAGCCATTAAAATTAAGTTATTTAACGAAGCTCTTGCCGAACACCAATATTAATAGAAAATAATGTAAAAAAAAAAAAAAAAACAGAATTCCCTTCTATAAGAGAGGATGTAACCATCTCACTCTTTCTTCTCTCTTCCCTCTCTCTCTGAGTGTGTGTGTGCTTCTTTTGTCCAGTTAACCATGATTACTGGTAAAGACATGTACGATGTGTTTGCGGCCATCGTGCCTTTGTATGTTGCAATGCTATTAGCATATGGCTCCGTCAAGTGGTGGAAAATCTTTACACCTGACCAGTGCTCCGGCATCAACCGCTTTGTGGCTGTGTTTGCAGTTCCATTGCTTTCCTTCCATTTCATTTCTACCAATGACCCTTATGCCATGAACTATCGATTCATTGCAGCTGACTCCCTCCAGAAAATCGTCGTTCTTATTGCTCTCTTTCTGTGGCAAACCTTCAGCAAAAATGGCAATCTTGAGTGGATGATCACGTTGTTCTCACTTTCCACCCTCCCAAACACACTTGTCATGGGAATCCCACTCTTGAAGGCCATGTATGGAGATTTCTCCGGAGACCTTATGGTCCAGATTGTGGTTTTGCAGAGTATAATTTGGTATACTCTCATGCTCTTCCTGTTTGAGTTCAGAGGTGCAAAGCTCCTCATTGCTGAGCAATTCCCTGAGACTGCCGGATCCATCACCTCCTTCAAAGTTGATTCAGACGTTGTGTCACTAAACGGTCGTGAGCCATTGCAGGCTGATGCTGAGATCGGTGACGATGGAAAGCTTCACGTAGTGGTAAGAAGATCGGCTACAGCATCTATGATTTCTTCTTTCAACAAATCCAATGGACTAAACTCGTTAACTTCCATGACCCCACGGGCATCGAACCTCACCGGTGTTGAGATCTATTCGGTACAATCTTCTCGAGAACCCACTCCAAGGGCTTCCAGCTTTAACCAGACAGATTTTTATGCCATGTTTTCTAGCAAGGCACCCAGTCCAAAACATGGATACACAAATAGTTTCCAAGGGGGTTTAGGCGGCGATGTTTACTCATTGCAGTCTTCAAAAGGAGCTACACCAAGGGCTTCAAATTTTGACGAGGAGATGTTTAAGATTGGGAAGAAGAGGCCGGGAGGACGGAGCATGAGCGGTGAGTTGTTTAATGGCAGTTTCGTTTCATCGTACCCGCCTCCAAACCCTATGTTGTCGGCGTCTACTAGTGGTGGCCTAAGGAAGAAGGATAGTTCTGGCGGTGGTGCAGTGCCTAACAAGGAGCTTCACATGTTTGTTTGGAGCTCGAGTGCGTCTCCAGTTTCGGAAGGGAACCTGAGAGTACATGCAGTTAATGCAGCTTCCTCCACGGACTTTGGTGTCATTGATCCTTCCAAGGGCGCTGCTCCTCAACATGAAAAGGCTGCTTCAAGAGGTAATCAAATTATTAATCTCAGAACCAACAGTACTACTACTTGTCTCTCTGTGATTTTCGTGGAAATTATTTGATAATATCCAACTTTTCTTAATGACGTCATATCCATCGATCAGTCCAAGTTCTTAAAAGCATTATTAATACATGTCAAGATAAGTATCAGTGCAGTTTGTTGCATTAGCTGCTGTGTCTTATATGTAATGTTTGAGGTAACTTTCATGTACAGGAATGCACGATTTAGATGAAAATTTGAGCGCAGCAAGAAAAATGAATGGGGATAGGGAGCTTGATATGGTGGAAGGTTTGAAGTTCCCCACAAGCGGGTCTCCTTACACATGCCAGAAAAAAATGGACATGGAAGATCAAGGAGATATTAATATTGGAGCAAAGAAGCACCAAATGCCTCCGGCAAGTGTAATGACTAGGCTTGTACTTATCATGGTTTGGAGGAAGCTTATAAGAAACCCCAACACCTACTCAAGCCTTTTGGGCGTTACATGGTCTCTCGTTTCATTCAGGTAGCTAGCTCACTAATTACGTACTTCATGTTGTTGTTATGAATATATATTTCCGATGCATCTGTTGGTTTTCTATCCATATTAATGCACACTTTTTACTGCATGATCATGCCACTGTTATATGGATCAATGCACACTTTTTACTGCATGATGCCACATGACTTGAAATTAATTAAGCTGTATGCAGGACTCAAACTTTGATGCTAGCTCTCCGATTCTCTAACATATAATATGGATTAATGTTCCTTTGTCTACCTAGATAAGTATCTATATATATTCTTGGTTTTTGGAAAGATGATTTTTTCGATTATTAAATTTAGGTCATTATATATTCTAACTTCTTCTTTATTGTCTAATAAATATAAGAAATTTTTTTTAGCCTCTCACAAAAACTACGATAAATTTAATATATTTTTATTATAAAATAGATTTAATATATTATATAAAATGATCGCGTCAGTTTATGAATTTATTTTTATAAAATCTTTTTATAAGTACTGTACCACTTATCTAAATATAAACATTCAATGACACAAGTAATTAATCCATGGTTTTATAAAAAAAAAATGTAATCCATGGTTTAATTAATTTGACTCTGGTTTGTCCTTAGATATCACATCCAAATGCCGTCCATCATCAAAGGATCCATTTCAATATTATCCGATGCGGGTTTGGGAATGGCTATGTTCAGTCTAGGTACGTTTTTTCGACTAACCAAGTCACAAAAAATTGCTTTTCTATTCATGTATTAGTAAATTTAGTACTAAAATAGTACTGGACCCGATTTTTGTTGCAAATGAAAATGATGGCTCTGTAAAACGTTTGCTCAATCAGGTCTGTTCATGGCTTTACAACCAAAGATAATTGCTTGTGGAAAATCCGTGGCAACATTTTCAATGGCTGTTAGGTTCTTGACTGGCCCCGCTGTAATTGCTGCTACCTCCATCGCAGTCGGTCTTCGCGGTGTTCTTTTGCATGTTGCAATCGTTCAGGTACTGAACCATTTTCATAAATTTCAAGAAATATAACTAAAGCCATGCTCAAAATTAATGAGAAATTAGCTGCTAGCTTAAAGCATTCACCCTGGTTTCGTTTACGAATTTCTACGAACTAAACGCGCAAAATAATTGACTTCCTGTCCGCAGGCTGCTCTTCCCCAAGGGATTGTTCCCTTTGTATTTGCCAAGGAGTACAACGTCCATGCCAACGTACTTAGCACTGCGTAAGTAATTTAAAATTTCCCAAGTTAAGAACTACTACAGATCGAGGATGTTATAAAAAAAAACAAAAAAAGGTTAACATAATTTGATGTGCATGGCATTGCAGAGTTATATTTGGAATGCTGGTCGCCTTGCCCATAACAATTCTTTACTACATACTTCTCGGCCTCTGACTTCTGGACAACAAAGGCAAGGGAAAGCAAACATACTACTGTAAATCCTTCCAAACTAGGTTTAGGTGGATGGATATGGCAGTTGCAATGTCCAGGGAAAAAATGCTATTGGGTTTTGTTTAATTTCCTTCAATCTCAAAGATCTTTCATCAATGTCATTTCATTTGTGTACTTTTGTTTTTCTTCTATTTAATTACCCGGTTATACATGAGTTAGGTGGTAGCCAGAAAGTAATCCAGATAGACCGATAGGCAAAAGTCAAATTTGTACGTTTGATGTAGTTGCTTGGGTTTTTGCTTCACCAATTTCAAAGAAGCTCTTTAATTTCTTCAAGTTGACTCAAAAAAGCCAGTTCATTTTGCTCCAATCTAACTGCATGCATGCTTTAATATTCAGTTTACTAGCTAGCTTATTGGTTTATTCGATGCATGTTCGGGTGCGCGCAGCAAATTTAGAGAATCTTAAGATCATGCTTGCATCAGTACTGATCTTGAATATGATCAAACATATTCATATCACAAACACGTAGAGATCATATTTAACGACACCGTGCGCATATGCGTAACATGTCACTCAAAACGTCGACAATATTGCCATTAGCTAGCATGCAGAACACCTTGGATCATGAGATCTCATCTTGAGAAGTGAGATAAAGAAAATTATGATCAAACACGTACAGCCTTGAATTTGTCGGTTTCATTTCATCAAATTGTTATTAAAATTAATCTGCACGTGAATGGTTGGGTTTGCAAGTAATTAATAGCACATGAGTAGTACTGGCGGTTCAAAGTAAAGGGCAGCTTCAACGTATTGTTCCAAACCTTAAGCTTTTTAAAAGTATTATAATGGCTTTACGTACTGGTGTCATGATACTCGATCTATGCATTAAATATATTTTTGTGCTGTTAAAACGCTGAAGCATGCATGTGACCTACTGATGGGATAGGTGGCCTGTTTTGATCTTCAAGTTTAAATTTGGATTTTAAGCCCGTTTATAATTAGGACTGAATTCATCTCTCAGTTTAATTTTAAATTGAGTCTAACATTCAAATTCACAATTTTTAAAGGAAAAGAAGTCTAATAGTAAGCGATTCTACATACTAATACACGCACTCATTCAATATGATTGGTTAGAAAGTAGATTTTATTGAAAACAATATTAATTTGAATTTAGAATATGATGACAACAACATTGATACACAGATGGGTACGCAAATTTGTTTGTACATAGCAAAACTCATTTTTAAATCATTAAAATCATCTCAACTCAAAATTTCTTTATACATAAAACCCACAACCTTTTTTAATTCAATACATTTTTACACGCAGGACCTATAATCTTTTTTAACTTTCTATAAATATATCTAAACTCATCTTAACATCTAAATACATCTAAACTCATTTTAAGTTGACTCTACAAAACTCACTTTACCATCTCAACTCACTACTATTCATAAAGAACTAAACTCAACTCAACATCCAAACAGAGCCTAAAACTTTGTTTGTTTTCGCAGATGAGATGAAATAAAATGAGTTGAGATTAAAGTTAAAAGCTGAATAAAATCTTGTTATAATATATTTTTTAATATTATTTTTGTTTTGAGATTTAAAAAAATTGAATTGTTTATTTTATTTTATGTGCAAATTTAAGAAAATTATAATAATAAAATGAGATGAGATGAACCAAGTTGTGAAAATAAAGAAAGCCTAAATCTCATTGACCTACTATATATATATGTGTGTGTGTGTTTGTGTGTTCGGATAAAATTATTTTATTTTATTTTAATTTTTTTTATTTAGTAATTAAAAAATATTTTTTAATAATTTTGTGAATTTCTTTTATTTTTTTAAAAAAAATGTTAAAAGATCATTAAAAAAATGTATGACAAAAAAAACAAGGATTGCACTCATAGGCTTGGGAGAATCTCTCGATAGTTGACGACAAAATTGATTTCCATCAACTGCATGCAGAATGGTGAGTACACAAAAGTATTTTGTCTAATACCCAACAATGATAATAAGAGCACACGGTTTTTCTTCGGGCATGCAAGGACAGGACGGACGCACGTTACTGTGTTCCAATGCCTTTTTTTTTTTATTTTTATTTTTAACAATATCTCAGCTTGGAGTTGGCTTATAGAAATCAGAATTAGATCTAAGTTAATGAAGTAGTCTATAGATTGCGATGAATGGCTGTAACCAACCCTTAATTATTAGGAGTCAAGCTGTACTCCTTCTCTTCAATTGAACACATTTAATAAAGAGTCATGCTATCATTAATTTGTATAATTTTTCAGACAATTGCTGCGTATTAGTACTGCAATAGTCTGCCACGTGGGCAGCCAAAAGTTTTGGAGGAGTCTGGCGTTGCACATGAACAAGGGCTAGCTTACTAGTTCTGATTGCCATCTCTCAGACATCTCTGCAATAAACAAACAACAGCTGAACAATTCCTGTTTAACCTTGGACCGACACCATGCATCTACCGACACCAACAACACTTTCACATCACACGTGACTCTATTTCTCTGCGTGGCTGTGAGTCTGCATATGTAAATCAATCTATCAACGGTAGTCCCCTCAATCTTTATCAAATAATAAATATAGATAGAAGTTATCATTAGAGCATTCTTTTTACATATATGATGTAGTATCATTTAGACTATATATCTTTCTAAATGAGTGTTGAAAATAATTAATTAGAAGTAACCATGCAATAAATGTAAAGTATACACTACTACAAAAACTTCTAGAGCATTACTCTTTATCAAAATTATATATTGGGAACATGTTTACATTATTCATATAGGGAAATCAATACTTATTTTTGTTAACGAGTTTCAATTTCCAAGGTACCGCAGGTCTATCTTTACTCTTTAGACAGGTTTGGTTCGTTCAAGTCAAAAAGATTGACAAATAGTATCATGAATTTGAATTTGATTCGTTCTAACGGTCACAAAAATATTATCTTAAATACTTATTATTTATTATTTTATTATCACTTTTTACATACTTTTTATTATTATTTAATATTTTATCATTTATTACTATTTATAAAATATCTGAAAATGTCTATGAAAACCAATTATGCAGAATCCATATCGAGAATAAAGTATTTTAATTCCATATTAATTTATTATTTACATTTGAATAAGTCAAACAGTTCCAGTAGCTGTTCCCAATTAATATAAATCACCCACAAATTGCATTGTAATATAAATCAGAGAAACGTTGGACGTACATCAATTTCTCCGAGCTTTGGTTTCAGAAGCCAAGCTGTCAACCCATGTATAAAAATCTACATTATATTTTTGGCTCATCCAAGACAAAAAATCAACAGCACTGTCACGCCTTTCTATTTTAATTGATTTGCCAAATACGCAAACATATTTAAATTCAAATTTTGAATTTTAAATTTCATAATTTTCTAATATCAATTACTGATAGAGAAGTAAATTTTTCTTAAATATAAATAACATTTTTTATTTATATATATATACATATATATCGAGAAAAAAAGCCAAATAAAATTGTATTCAAGTAAAGAATTCTCAAATCATTCATATATACAGTGTTCAGTTTGCAGTAAGGAGATCAGCAAATTACTCCACATGATCAGCACAAGCCCCTGGAGAAGGTATTACAATATTCTAATGTTAACTGTAGCAACCCAGTCGTCTATAAACAATGACACGTGACAGAAAGAGCTCTACTTCTCTGAACTCAGAAAGTTGTTGAAATTGGATAAGTTATGTCAAGTTGAATTAATGTAACTCAAGTTTGCCAAGAATTTCATATTTTCATTAATCTTCATATCAAAAGTTTAGGTATCTAGTTTGACTGATTCCCCACCATAGTTTCCATCATTTACGCTGCCATTTTCTTTGCTCAGCCTGGATATAGGTAAGGAGGAGGCTTGTCGAGGAGATGTTTTGCTTGATTTCTGCTTCAGGTTAAGGTAAGTGTAATAAGACATACCAGCAATTGCCGTGAATGCTCCACAAATACTAGTTTTTCCTTGATTTGAACCAAAGAGATAGAAGTTTCCTAGAAGAAGAACACATGTTTTGAACTGCCCAAGAACAACATGGGTGATGGCAGATGTAGCCCTGTGAGTTCAGAGAAATAAAATGAAAGCAGAATAAGGACCAAAGAGCAGACCAACCAAAATCAAACAAGATACCATTCTTAAAGTCACACGCTGGCAAAACCAAAATGTTATTACTGATCGTACCAAACTTCAAGCATAGGACCCTAAAACCTTAAAGTACATGCTCCAAAAAAAATCCTAAAATCTGATTCTCTTAATCATATATTCCAGTACCAAACAACTGTCAAGATCTAATCCATTAAAGTCTATATCCATACCCGATATGGAATTATTTATTGTTGTTCTGTGTCGGTTTGGCACCAAAAAAGGACATTCATTTTATGTCAAATTTGGTAAAAGCGATCCCAGTTCTATGCCAGTGGAAGAACGCTAACTTCCATCCTATGTCATTTTCGTATAAGAGCAAAACAGTCCACGAGGCGTGATGCCTTTGGAATTCTAGAAGTAATTAAGGAAAACGATTTGCCACTATAAGGCTACATGTCCTGCAAACTTTACTCTCTAGAGTGAGAATGATGAAAAGCAACAAAGTAAGAGACTGAAAACTAAATATTTCAAGCCATTGAACCAAACAGGCTACGGCATGAATAGAGGTTACTTACCCAAGTGCCAAAGCACCTGACCATTGAAGCAAGAAGCCAAGAACTGCTGATGTGAGAATAGCCAATGTGCTATTAAAATTCCAATCAAATGAGAGAGCACCGGGTGGATCTAACAGAGGAATCAAAGCAACCAGAAATAACAGGGTGATCGGTGTCGTCTTCCACATCAAGCTGTCCAATGATTTCAGACTCTTGGTAAGATGCAAACTGTGACTTTTCTCGAAGCAAATAAAAATAGAGGAAAGTTATAGAGAGAAAGAGAGACATTTGAAAAAGATTGAAACTTACGCCAAGGCTGTCCAATTCTCCTGCTGCTGCAAACTGGACCAGAGGATCTTGTTGACTGCACTAGGTATTATCCATGCCAATGCTATGCAAGCACCGAAGAGGTCAAATTGGAGATCAGTGACCGTAGCCACAGCAACACCAATAGATACAACTGTAAGTGCAAGTACCTAGAAGATTTCATTGGCAAGATTTCAACCACATCAGAATGTAACATACATAGGCAGATCAAATAAATTTTCATACAGTCAGAGACTGGTTCAACAAGAAATTACATCTCTAACAAAAAAGACAAACTTGACCCTCAATGTACCCAGAACTTTATAAGCACCTACTGAGTAATGTGCACACAAAGCTTATGAATGGCTGAAGAACAAAAAGAAAAAGACGAATCACAATGTTTTTGGAGCAATTAAAGAGCAATTCTAGAAGAGAGACTACAAGCAGCTACCTTGGAGCAAGAAACTCTCTTCTTATACAAAATGAATTCTGCCAGAACAATTGACGGTGTTACAGCAATCTTAGACATCTGATAAAATCCCACGCTGAAAAAATAGGCAATAAACTCTGTCAGAAATGGAATACTTGATTGTGGAAAGAAGAAATAACATATCTCACCTATTGTATTTTAAGCTGACATTAGCAAGCCCAGTAGATAGAGACATAACGGTGCCCAGAGCAATTAAAGTAGACAAACGTGTCAGTTTTGAGGAAGGAGATGCAGGGAGGATAGAAAAGGCTTTTAGCACAGCCATTAATAACCAGCTTATAACATAGTGAATAAAAGTGAGAAGGATAGGGAACTTGAATTTAACTTGATTAAGCACCTGAAAAAACAAGTGATGCTGGATAAGACAACTGGAAAGCAGTGACTACAAATTCAATATGGCACTATATAGCTGGAAATTATATACAGAAAGGTTCTATACCAACCAATTTATTCATGAAAATAATACCAACAGCAACCACAAAATTGAAGGTAAGGGCAGCAATGGGGCCACATCTACATTGCCGTTGACGCCTTGCTCCTTCAGACAAGCGAAATTCATTAAAAAGAGACGCTCTCAACTCTTCCAGAGCTTTTCCTGTGTTGAGGATAACAAAAAAACGAGAAAACTAAATCATATCTTGGGGACAAATATTTTCGAATCGCAAAAATAATAATCTACTTTGCACATTCTATATCCGCATATAATCATTATGTCCAATACTGAAAAATCTACAGAAAAACTTATTGTTAAGCACCTGAAAGTGCCAATTAAACAAGTAATTGAATAATGACATCAAAGAAAGCCCCCATTATTGCAAAGAAGCCTGAAATAAGTACATGGGAAGATGATGGTAACGACAATAATAGTAGTAAAAAAAACCCATTCCAATAGTAAAAATATGGTAAAGACAACGACGACAATGGTCTTGCTGTCTTAACAGATTGAAGCAGGGATTTCTTCTCCAATTATACCACCACTCGAGTAAAAATATAGCAAAAAGATCATGGCAACAACAATAATAATGGTAAAACACCAAACAGTAGAACAAAGCAACAGGTTGAAGTCGGCTTATAAAGTTCGTCGATACAAGTAAATGAATAAAACCATGAATTAGCAGATGCAACAATAACTAATACTGCACACGATTATATTATTCGCAATACTCGTTACCCGAAAGCTTCAGTGAGAACCAGATAAAAAAAATCTAAGAAACCCTTCGTAGCCGAGGCAGAGTAGTTTCAAAAATTATTACAGTTCCAATTGTACTAGAAATAGAGGAAGGCTCAGTAAAAAAAACATGAATCGTATCAAATGACGACGAATTTTCAATGAAGTAGTTACCTTTTTCGCCAGCATCACTATCCTTGCGCTTGAGAATCTTCCTGACATCTTTCCTTACTAAGAAATTGAACATTTTACAGCTACACAGTATTCACTCTCTCTCTCTCTCTCTCTCTCTGAGAAATCAAAATGGGGTTCGCTTCTCAAAAACCCTAGAGAAGAGAAGAACGAGAGAAGCGCCGCATCAGAAGCAGAAAGGGACACATAAAAAGTGTGAGAGGGGAAGCAGACAGGCTCAGTTTTAGTTCACAATTCAAAAGGAAGACTTCGAGAGACAAGCCAAAAAGACAAACAGAATACAGAAGCGCATTAACCAAAGCCAACCCGCATCTGTGAGTGTGAAAGACGGGGAAAAGAGGAAAGAGGGGGAACATGTAGAGCGAGGAGAGCGTTGATGACGGAAAGGAAAAGCTGTCGGGCAGATAGTTAGAGCAAATCACGGATTACGGAAGAGCCAACCGACAGCTCGGCGAGGCGAGGTACTAAGTTTGGAACATGGTGTTACTGTTCTAATTCATCGGGTATATATATTATTTTATATTATATTATATACAATTTTAATTTTGGTAATAATATAGTATAATGCTTGTGGGGACCATGATCGACGGTGGATGGACCTTTTATGAAAAAGACACATGTTTTCGGAATTCGGCTATGGATTTAATGCGTGCCGGAATTACTCCCCCAAAATAAATTCCCCTTGATATATATATTTTTTTTGAAATAACCTCATTCATTGATTGACATAAAAATTCCCCTTGATATGGCACCATATAGTATATACCACATGTCATGTTAAAAAAATTTAAAACTTAAACATAAAGTAGTATAAGAAATTTAGGATTTTATTTATTTTTTAATATTTTTAGAAGTAATGTTGTTTTGAATATATAATTTAATTTTTTTTAATAATTCACATGATATCATATTTGTGGTGTCACATAAAGAGGCCAACGTGAAGAATAGTATAAATTGAAAAATTCTACATAGAACCTTTACACAATTACACCACATATCTCTACTTATTAACAATACTGCTAGATACTACCGGCATGGGCAAACGTGGGATAAACGGCTAGCCTACATGAAAGAGGAAAAAACAAAACAAAACAGAAAAGCAAAATTAAAAACGTAAAAAGCGAAGAAAGTAAAAATGAAAGAATAAAGCAGAAGCAAAGCAAAAAGATGAAAGATGAGATTTTCTTCTTCTCTTCTTCAGGCGAGTAGCAAACCAGAGCACAATCAAAATTCCTTAGTACATTGAAGCATTTCTCCACCAAGAAAAAAAAAAAACCATCTCTTAGATTTCATTACTAACATATTTCTCATAAACTCATTTTCTAGATTTTTGCCAAACTCATTTCCTTGATTTTTCTCAATTTAAAAGCCAAATCTTAGATTAGAAATGGAGGAATATTTGATAGTTTGTCTTTGCTAACCTTTCAGCTCTATCAATCGGGGGAGGGGGGCAAAAGAGAGAGTGTGTAGTTTCACTGTGTATTATTGTTTCCGATACCGAAAGTAGCTGAAGCGTCTGTAAAATTAAACAACAAAAAACAATAAAAATTTTCAAGAAAGTGACAACAGTCTCTTAGGAGAAAATTTTCGATAAAGTGGTTAAAGGGTTTGGAGAGACGGAGGCTTCGAGTGCTCGATTTAAGTGACAACAATCTCTTATGAGCTATACCAGAGGATTTCTTTCGACAATGGGTCTCTAAGAATTAAATAAAGCATGATCGTTTCATTTACTGACGTGGAGTCGGTTGCGCAGTGTTTAAGTGGGGCGGTTATTTTAGCATTTTTGACTTATTAATATTTGATTTATTATTTTTATTATTCTATCTTAATACTTAATTATATATATCTTTAAATAGAAAAATACAAAATAAAGAAAAACACTTGTTTATATATATATATATATATATATGAATAAATCAAGAATTTATATTATATACTTAGAAATAATGCGGACATAAAAATCAACATTCGTGTTCATTCAACTTCGAATGTGATTTTAGTAAGGTTCATAAAAATTCGAAATTTATGGACATCATATTAAGAATAAAACGAAGATATTTATTCATATATAATATATTCTCTCTGCATTTTTAATTCCTATACCAAACGTTTTAGAATTCCTTTTATTTATTTATTCTCTCTTGGATGAGATAAAGCGGGAGTGGCATAGCACCGTCCTAACCAAAAACTGTGGCATCCTTCTTCCTATAACCAAACGCCCGTACTTGACTTGAGTCAACCAAACCCTAACGGCCCAAACCGGCCCTACACAAGAACAGCCACGCTTCGTCCTGAAATTTGAGATTCCATAATTTCCATTCCTCTGCTCAACCCGACCCACCCACCTAAAATGCGTTCCAAACCCGAAACACAAACCTTCAGCGCTTCGATGGAGCCGCTGTCGTCCGGCTCGGTGGACCCGATCTTTCACCTCCTCCGGATCCTCCCCTTCAGCTTCCTCCGCCTGCCCAAGCTCCGCCTCAAGCTCCCAACCCTAACCCTCCCCTCCCCGATGACCGTCTACGCCCTCGTCCTTCTTACCTACTTCATGGTGGTCTCCGGCATTGTATACGACGTCATCGTCGAGCCCCCCGGCATAGGATCCACCCAGGACCGCGCTACCGGCTCTGTACGACCCGTCGTCTTCCTTCCCGGACGCGTTAACGGCCAGTACATCGTCGAGGGCCTCTCGTCTGGGTTCATGTTCGTGCTTGGAGGCGTCGGCATCATCCTCATGGACCTCGCGCTCGACCGCAACCGCGCCAAATCCGTCAAGGTCTCCTACGCCACCGCGGGGATCTCCTCCGTGGTAATTGCTTACGTGATGAGTATGCTATTTATTCGGATCAAGATCCCGGCTTATCTTAGTTGAACTTTTTGCAATTCGGTTTGGAATCGTATATGTTTCTTCTATGTTCCGCGGGATTCTATTCTAGGTTGATTTCTTGAGATGAAGTTTTTGTATGGATCATGGATATCTTCTTAACTCAATAGCGCTACTTGTTAGGTTTTTTCCTATTTATGAATCATTACCATTATTGTGGTTGTGTTGAATGTTGCCATTATCTATTAGCTCGTGATCTGCTTGAGTAGAACATCTCTGCATATCCGGACGACAGGACCATGGTTTGAATCATATATTCAGTTCTCATTTCCTGTTTATTTGTTTATGTAGGAATAAATGTAACGTTTTAGTTCTGGGATTTAAAGTTCCTCCTTCGAATGATACGAACTGATTGCTTGATGTTGTGACATGATTAGTCTAGCTCCATTTTGTTACCCCTAACTGAAACCCTGTATAGGATTTAAGTTTATGCATTGTATATTGCTGCATTTCTGGGCTAGATCAATAGCTTCTATGTGTGTGTGTGTGTGTGTTTTTTTTTGAAGAGACGAAGATCACATGTCCAAGAGTGATCCTCTCCCAATTTTATTAAAGAAAAAGGACCCTCACTTGTGGTGGAGTAAAACCGTGGTAACAATAAAAAATGAGAAATACAAACAAAACCCAATACCCAAACCTAAAGAATTCTAAAAAAAAACCAACAAGACTTACTTATGTCTCAAATATGGCAAACCACCCTTATCAAGTCTTAAAAAACCTCTAGCCAACCGAGAAAGATCCGAAGCATAATAATAAGTAGCATTATTACCCTTAGCACCATCTTTTGCCAAAACATCAGCCACCGCATTGCACTCCCGATATATGTGTCTACTAGTGAACCGCATCTGACCAAGAATGCTCATGATTTCCTCCCAGTAATCTTCTAGATACCACAAACCACATCTTCCATTACCAATCCAGTGAATAATCAACTTTGAATCCATCTCAATCTCCATAGCAACACAACCCATACGCCTAGCATGCCTCAAGCCATAAAGAAAACCCATAACCTCAGCATGGTTATTAGAGCAGCACCCAATAGGAATAGAAAAACGCAACTGGAACTCACCCTCATGATCTCGAATAACTCCTCCTACCCCTGAAGCACCCGGATTACCCAATGAGCATCCATCAACATTAAGTTTGTACCAGCCACACTGTGGTTTCTCCCATCTCACAAACTTCTCCCCCCTCATACCAGCATTCGGGACGGGAAGATTTAAAGATTGAAGCAATTCTTCGTCTCTTTGCTTGATATTATTCTGATCTTTAAATTTTAAGGCAACCCAAGACAACCAATATTTAATAGAAATCCAAACTGTATCAATAGATTCAAAGGAACCCTCCATCCGAGCTTTACATCTCCGCCACCACAAACGCCAAGTGATAATAATAGGAAGGAGACCAAGCATCTGACCATGACAAGAGGATCGTTTGGCCTGACGAAACCAACACTCCATCCTCTCTTTCCAATTTCTTCCAACCAAACTTGGCATGCCTAAAAGGATACAAGCCCGACACCAAATTTGTGATGCAAACTCACCCAATGCAAGAACATGATCTTGATTCTCATAGGCACCCAAAGCACAACAATCACATTTGAAACCAAAAAAATCCCCACTCTCCTCAACCTATCATCCACATGAAGACAACCATTCAAAGCTTTCCATATCAAAATGGACATTTTTTTAGGGATAAACGGGTGCCAAACCCAATCCATCCACGGAAGCCTAGGTGCTTGAACCCGAAAACACTCCCAAGCACTTTTAGTGGAAAACCTACCATCCGCCTTTGGGACCCAAATAAGGACATCCTGACCATTTTTTAAATTCCCCAATTTTTCAATCAAAAGTTCCGTTTTTTCCAAACCAACCAATCTGTGAAAAAGGTCAATATTCCACCCTGCTTCGGATTTACACTCCGCCAGCGTGATAAAAGGAAGATCTGTAATTGGTTGTTGCTCACACAAAGGGCCCTCACCAACCCTGTTATCTCGCCAGAAAGAAATATTTCCATTTTTTACCCTCCACAATGATTTTTTTTGCACAAAAGGAAGGCTCTTCATAATCATACGCCAAAATCGAGTAACCCTGCTAGAGTCAACTAGCAAAATATGGTCCGAACCCACATACTTGGCTAGGAAAAATTGAGACCAGAGAGAATTACCTTGGAGAAGATTCCAAGCAAGTTTCATATGGAGCAAACTTTGAACTTCATTAAGATTTCGAAGGCCCACACCCCCTTCCAAAACAGGTTTACACAAAGAATCCCATGAACTCCATTTTTTAATGAAGGCACCCTGTTCTGGAGAAATAAACCGATCAAGCAACAGAGAGACGATTTACCAAAATTTTGGAGCAAACCTTATAAATCACGGAACATAGACTAATGGGACGGAATTTATCAAAACTTCCCGGATTTTCAACCTTGGGAATAAGAACCAAATAAGAGGCAGTGTAAAACCGAGGCAGAACACCCCCTCTGAAAAATTCAGCCATAGCATCAAACACATCATTACCAACAATATGCCAGCAGGATCTAAAGAAACCCGAGTTGAAACCATCTGGTCCCGGACAACTATCCATAGGAATGGACCAAAGAGCATCATGCACCTCTTGAAGTAGCGGAACTTTACACAAAGCAATATTATCCTCTTCAGAAACAAAGTGTCCTAACATACCACCAAGATCCAGAAGCACTATACATGGTCGAGCCTCCAAAAATTTTTGAAAATATTATGCCGCATTCGCATGAATCTGTTCAAGTGAAGTAAGCATGGTCCCATCCCCAAGCCGCATCTTATTAATAACGAACCGATTCTTCTTACTTACAGCACGGAAAAATCCAATATTCGCCTCGCCCTTTTGCAACCAAGTCTGTTTTGCTTGCTGAGCCAGTCGATTTTCTTCCCTCTCCATCCAAACCGATAATTCCAATTGAGCAACCAATAAATTTGACTCCAATTCAACCGAATAACCTGCTTGCAACTCGGCCTCTAGCCCCTGAATACGAGCTTCCAATTCAGCAATATGCACTTGTGTCCGCCCAAAAACCTGTTTATTCCACACTTTCAAAGCAATTTTCAATCCTTTCAGTTTGCCAGCCAATCTAACAAGACCTAAACCATTAATATCCTCCAACCAAACTGATGAAACAAGTTCCATAAAACCTTCATGCGAAGTCCACATTTGTTGGAATTTAAAGGACGGATACCCATATGACGCTACACTCCTTTCCAAATTAATGACCATAGGAGCATGATCTGAAAAAGTACGGGGAAGGTACTGAAAAGAAGCCTCTGAGAACATATCCATGCCCCCACAATTTAAAAGAACACGGTCAAGCCGCGCTCAACTACGAGTGAGACTTTGATGCCCATTACACCAAGACAAGGAATTTCCCGTGTACCTCATCTCCATAAGACCACAGTGATCCACACAAACATTAAAATCTTCCATAGCAGCCACTAAACGAGGACGACCACCACATCTTTCACCATCATGCCGGATTATATTAAAATCACCCATAACAAACCACGGCTCTAAACAATTGAAAGCTTCTAATTGACTCCATAATCGCCGTCTCTCTTGATAATTACATTTAGCATAAACAAATGTCAAAAACATTGGTTGCAGGTTCTCAACAATGCGCACCGTAATATGTTGTTCACTCATACCATCAACAACTAGGTTCATCTCAGTCTTACACATAAACCATATTTTCCCACCAACCTCAATGTTAGAACCACAAGCATCAAAATCTAGACGATGTCTCCACCATTGTAATCTAGAACCATTTGACATAGGCTCAGCTAACGCAATGACTTTAGGACAAAACCGAGTGACCAACTTTCGTAATCGTTTTCTCGACGTACCCAAACCGCGAACATTCCAATAAAGGTAAGAACTCTTCATAAATCAAGGCGAGAAGGCTTATTTACAAACCTAGTAGAACCCCGTATTTTAATTTTCTTTCCTTTCTTAACAGACCCAAACAACAAACAACTATCATACATATTATCTTTATCACAAGACAACGACTATAAACCAACCTCAGAGTCAGAATCCGAACATACTTGGACATCATCCACTGCTGTGACATGGCCTATAAAAGGCGCAGGTCGAGACAAGTCCACCACCAAACTTTCAAATCGAGCTCCTTCCGAAGGCACCTACTGTACAACTATCTCCACATTCGGTGAGGCATTCTCTATTTCCTGCAAGACTGGGCTTAAGGGATCGCAAGCCTCCAACACCATCTTTCCACCAAAATCATGTGTATCCATATCACCAAAAGAGGTGGTCTCCTTCCCCATGCACGCTTCAAGAACGTTCGGTTCACATAGAGCTCGAGACGCATGACCAACTGGTACTGCAATTGGGACAACAACTAGGACCTGCACTTCAGCAACTGGAACACTTATATTCAGGGATGCCACCGGATCAACAACCGGTACATGTAACGTAGACGCCTGAACATCAATTGGGACATTCGGTTCACATAGGGCTTGAGAAGCATGAACAACTGGTACAACAACTGGGACGTGCAAAACAACACCCGGTATGCTTATAGCCAAGGACTCCTCCGTATCAGCAACTGGACCAAGCGACGAAGGCGGCTGAGCATGCAATGGTGCAGGTACATCCACCTCCCCAGCTTGAGTTTCTGGGATGTCTTTTTTTCCTTCCATATCCGGCAACACATTATTTCCATCATCCTCATATATCTCCTCAATCATAGGATCCCGAGATTGCCGAACCCACACCTTTTTTACTTTCTTCCCAACTTTCGGATTGTTTGGAGCTGAATCACAACGTTGCTTGTCTTTCTTGCAAGTCTTTAAGTTGTGACCTTGTACTTTGCAGTTCATACAATACGCCGGGAGTGTCTCGTAAACAACTTCTTGATAAAACCACTGCGGATTTTGCGGCGTACCAATCCACACTCCCATCAATGGCTCTCTAGAAATATCCATCTCTATACATATCCTAGCCCCATCAGTACGAGTAGCACATCTTGTAGGATTATCACGTTTAAGGAAACGACCCAGAGGAGCAGTAATATTACGGAGAAAAGACTCATGGTAGAAATTAGGGGGAAGACCCGTCATATAGATCCACACAGGGACCCTAGCAGGTTTGGCATCTTCATGAAACTCAGTATTCCAATGAAAGACGCGATAGAATGCTCCATCTATGTCACATGCATCCCTAGCAAAAGCTTTCAGAAAATCCTCTTCCGTAGACAAACGAATGAAGACGTGCCTTGGTTGTCTCATGGTAGAAACAATCGGATGATTTTTTAGCCCCCAACGAGCACGAATAAACGAACGTATGGCATCAAGGGAGGGCCTTTGACGTAGGAATTTGAGGACCAGTGAAAACTTGAAAGGCATAGCCGATTGATCAATCTCCTCCTTTGAGAAGAGCACACAAACCTCCCCATCCACAGACGTTGGGGCACAAAAAGGAACTGCTACCTCTGGGATTGGTTGTGGGGAATCGGACATCATGTCCGCAAGCGAACGCGGCCGCGCCATCGAGGCTCCTAGGAGAGCCTCAGCAGCAGCCATCACATGGGCTTTGCAGACCCCTAGCAGGAAGTCGCAATCCTTATGATCTTTGAAAGGATCAGAATTCTCCAAGAAAGAATCTTGAAAATTCTTGATAAATCTTGAACGCCTATCTATATAGAGAGAGAGAAGATATATGGAATTTGGCCGGTCTCATGTCATGGTCGCCTTCTGTGTGTGTTGTGTCAGAGTTAGTATCTGTATTTCTGCTTGCCCAAATATAATATAATATAAACATGAGATACCATGCTTCGTTCTTATTTTCATATTTTTTTGGTCTATGAATGGCTAGTTTGTGAATGTGCATGTGAGTTTCCTTAGGATTCAATGGCAGTCCCTTGGGGCCAACAAGGCATAATGTAAGTCATAAACAATAGAGGCAAGCATACTCTGTACTAATAAACAGATTAAAACATAAAATTCTAATCCTAATTGGGTGGGAATTACTGTATAATAGGATTCGTGAATTTAAAAAGCTGTCTTGATCGGAAAATGGGGATTGTGACAATGTTGCAGAGTTCAAGTCTTTATTCTTGTGTGTGTGTGTGTGTGGGCGCGCGCGCGTGTTAATGGAAGCCATTGTGGGTATATCTTGAGCTTTGATTGAATTGGTGACTGGTGAAGGGGTGGGCTGAGGACATCAAAAGCAGCATGAAAGGAGTATACTCTTTTGAACCAAAACATATAGTGATGTCTTGACTGCGTTTATGGTAATTTGCTTTTTGTTAACATTGCATTTGCTTGATTCCTCATTCTCATATTGTGACCTATCGAAAGCTAAATATAGTTGGTTGTTTTGATATAATATTTAAGAATTTAGGCAATTGTTTTAAATTCGAAATGGTAGAATGTGACGTGTGACCAGGAATTGAATTTTGAGTGTGTATTTATGTGTGCATGGGCGCCTGTGTGTTGATGGGGTGCTTCGTGCTGATTTTATTATAACTTGTGTGCTCCAGAGCTTGTCATGCATTTATGCTTTTGCATTTGCTTCCTCTTGATCACCATTCATTCTTTTAAGCTTTCCTCAACAGACATCATTTTTTTTTTTTTTTACAAGTAAAAGACATCACTTTCTTATTTCATTGTTAATTACTTGCCCCATATTTTTCAATATCTATAGCGCACATTAGACCAGCTAGAGCTGCTCATGCAAGGTTCTATTTAAGGCTTTTTATTCTTGGGACTTAAATCCTGCTCTTTTAGTTTCAAATTGCTGAAAATTTGCCTCATTTTCTTGTGAGCGCTGCTTAGCAATTTTTACAGCAGCGGTATCTCGTTGCTAACAATACTTCTATTCTGACGGTTTCAAAAAGCATGGGTTCAACCCTTTGTACCTGCGGTTCTGCTGATTGTTATCATTTTAGAGTGTCTCTCGTAGGCGCTATTTGTTCTTTTGTCACCTATTCTTTTAGGGTAAAATTTGTGTTGCACTCTCTATTTATCAAAACCGAGACAATGTACTAAAGAGTAGTTAAAAATTACAACGTGCCTCTCCCGTTTAGGATTCAATGTTTAAGATTATCTGTCACTTATCTGTTTCCACTCATCTTGATGTAAAAAATATGTAAAAGAGAGTATCATTTATCCAAATTTGATAGTCTGAGGGTGTAAGTGCTAGTTTTGATAGTATGGGAAGAAAAATTAATATCTTCATTACTTAAGAAAAGGGCTTAACATTCATAAAAACAGCATTCAAAGGGAAACAAATAATCGTGATGTTTATTTGGTGTCCCCAACATGATAACCGTCTTGCATATATAGCAGCGTAGGAGATGATACAGTGAAAGCAGCCCCATCCATCTTTCCGATCCACACATACTTTACAGTCTACAAATACACTACATCACAAGGCCTACAATCAAACCCCAAATAAAACATTTACATTGAAACTTAAGTCAGAAATTAAGGGTTTTGTGTGTTCCAAAGACATTGTTGATTGCACCTCATCTAGTAAAGTATGTCCGGGGAGAGAAGAGGCGACGTGGGGAGAACATCCCCATATACCTTGGCGAAGCAAGGCCATCAATGGACCGATAGTCGGGCATGATGAACCCATCACGGTCTTCGCGAGGGCCATGATGTCTTGTGTTCCCATTGAAGGTCCCATACTTGACCAACCTCCCAACCCACGATGATTTCTTCTTTTGCGGGCTCTTGTGGCCGGCATTCATCTTCTCACTTAGATACTCTCTCACAGCATGCATTCCTTGTTCCACCACGTCGCTAGGAGGTGAAGTGAGCGGGTTCCCATCCACACTGAGCTTCTGAAGCTTCTTGAGACAACCCATGGAGTCAGGGAGGGTTGTAATCTTGTTATAGCTGACATCCAGCTCGACAAGGTTGATGAGAAGACCTATGGAATAGGGTAAGGAGTCGAGGTACTGGAAGTTTTGGCTTACATTAAGGACTTCGAGGTTGATGAGGTTCTCGAGGTCTCTGGGGAGGGATCTGAGGCAATTGAGGCGAGCATCCAAGACGCGCAGGGAGGTCAAGTGGGAGGTGGAGCTTGGGAGAAAGACCAACTTGTTTGAGTTGACTGAGAGCTTCTTGAGGTTAATAAGCTCAAAGCCAATGGTGTCTGGGAGCATAATCAACTTGTTAAAGTTGGCATTCAGTTCTTCCAAGGATCTGGTTGGTAAAAATACAAAAATGTCAGCGGAAAAAAAAATAAAAAAATCATACAAATGTAATGTAAATTATACCAATCGGATGAGTCTCCCAAAAAAATATATGCATCCAAGAATTAGAAACATATTTTCAACATCAAGATTTCTATTAACCAATGATATATATTGCCTTTTTGTTTATCCTTTTTTTCACTGTTTTAACTCATGAATGATCTGGTTTGGCGTACATTTTCCAAAATACTACTCTGCCCCTCACGAATTTGCCTCTTCACTTTGCCCCTAGCACAAAAATATGTGTTTTGTTTTTTAAAAACTCCCTGAGAAGGTGATTTAAAAGAAAAAAGTTGGGTATGAAGAGGAAAAAGCAAAAAGAAATTCCCCCCCATAGCTCCCCCTTTTAGTAATAAGGGAATAAATATGATTGATCTATCTTAATTTCTTCCCCTATATCTTCTCTTTTATCTTTTCTTCTCATATATATATATATATATATATATATATATATATATATATATTATATATCGCATTAATTAATTTATTCGTTGCAAGAGTGGTCAAATAGTCTATTCACCTGTTTGAGCAAAAAAAAAAAAATAGTCTATTCACTTGTCGCCAAGAGCCTAATGATATATAATCTGATTTTTCAAATAAATAATTTAGGTTGGAATTGAAAACCCTCCTCATAAAAAAAAAAAAAAAACAAATAGCCTATTCAGTTGTCACATCTTTAAACAACTCTAATCTATCCCGTGTTCGTTGCAGATTGGAAGATCTCAAGATGCTAGATCTAAAAAGAGCCACTTGTTAATTGGCTAGATATTCATACAACAATAAATATATATTTTCTAATTTGTAGTCCTGAAAGTCAGATTCGCAAGTCATATGTATATATGTGCCGTTAACGTGTGATAACGTTTATCACACCCAAAACGAAGAATTTTCAACAATAAATGCTAGGATATGATTTATAGTTCACATGACAAAAATTATGAAAGCAACCCATATATATATATATATATATGTATGTATGTATGTTCTTCCCAAACAATTATATGTTCTCTAAGAAAAATAACACTCTTAATGGTACATGATGAGTCTTTAGAAAATCATGTTTCCCTATGAGAAGTAATTAATTAGCTGTTTTTATGTATATATATAATCATATTTAATAAGCTCAGAATATATATTCATGATGTAGTGAAGAGGAAAATATCTTTCTTTTTTCGTTTTTGTTTTTTTAATACATATGTGGACTTCGATCGATCATGCTTTGTACGCATGCGAGACAAATGCTGCCTCAGTAAATTAAAGATAATTTACTGGTGCATCTCTGTACGTCGTCATTAATAACTACTTTATTCGAGGGAAAGGAAAGAGTCAATGGAGCATATCGAATGCCAGTAAATGCATGCATGCATGGTTTATAAAAGTCAACAGAAGCCCCCATCCGAATATTTATTCACAGCCATTAATTTCATTCGTCTAACTGCATGTCGTTGAGCTTGCTCAGGAAAAAAAAATGTCTTCCGGCCTCACTGTTCTGATATTTTTTTATCAGTTTCTTATATATGAGTCCTTATCTATGAAAGATCTTAGCTAGAGACAAGTTTGCAGCTGTCATTTCTGCAAATTTTTTTCTTCAGTCTTTATTGTCCATTAATATTTACGGTTCCTAGCTATAATAAAATTACTTGATGTGCCGCATGTTAAAAGCTCACGAGGAAAGTACAAACCTGCAGTTTTCAATGGTTTTTGGTAGGGAATCAATAAGGTTGCCGGAGACATTCAGAACCTTGAGTTTAGAAAGACAACCGATCGAATTTGGGAGCGACTTAAGCTGATTTGAGTGCACGTCCAATATCATCAGATTAAGCAGTCTCGCAATTAAGGACTCCGGTATAGTCTGTAAAATATAGATCAACAAAATATAATTAGCTCGTAGAAGTTAGAAGTCTCGGATAAAGATTAAGAAGTTCCAATTAAATAATTTTTTTTTTTTTTTATCAATCTTCTCCAGGCTCCAGTACTCGAGCCATAACATAACTTGGGGGAGTTTTGCAAGCGATGGAGCATCTGGTTTTACCAGATTCTTAAAAAGAGTATTGCACAAAACAATAAACTATAATCCTTAATTTTGTACGTGGTCCCTTTTTTCTCCTTTAGAGATTGCTCAATCGATCAGAGAGAGAGAAGAGAGAGAGAGAGAGAGATCAGAGAGGTGGAGCTTAAGTCTTAACACATGCACAGTATTGCTAAAGGGAAAAGGATGCCAAAACAAGACGGAGAAGATGGAATTCAGTCTCATACGAGTTAAGGGAGGAAAATACTGGAGCCATATATATTATCCTACTTGCTTCAGATGAAAAGAGATATTCGTACGTACCAGCGGAAAACAAAAGAATTTGAGCTTTCCATTCATGTTGATTATTTCCAGTAACTAGAAGGCTTGTCATACTAAAATTTGTCTACTTCGAAACACGGTACAGAAGCATATATATATATATATATATGTATATATCATGAAGTACTGTAACTCCTCATGATGTACAGTCTCTACCGTTATAAAAGGTAAAGAATAAAGAATAGAATATTGGTGAAGGAAAATCTCTAGAATTTGGGCCAAAATAGCTGCCGAAAATACCTGAAGATTGTTGTTAGAAAGGTTGAGATTGCAAATAGTGCCTAAACTAAGAGAAGGAGTAGGGAGAGACTCCAAGGACATGCCACTCAAATCCACTATTTCCGATCTCTGATCTTCCTCTATGAATTTCCTTCTCTCCATCCTGTTCCTCATATGCTGCTGCTGTTCGTACATCATCCTTATAAACCCACCAAGATTTTCTTCTCTTTTTTTTTTTATCCCCCTAGAAAACGACTCAAAATTCTTATACAAGAGCCCAATTAGGAAGAGAGACAGAGAGAAATGGTCTACCTTACCTTAGTTTGCGTTTGTTTGGGAAGAAAGAAGGTGATTATATTCAAACAAAGGGAAGGACTGTACGTAAGGACGTACGGGATTGAGAACCTTGGGTAGCCGCCACGTAAGCCTGACGTTTGTTTTTGTGGGGGTTGGAAGTACAAGGCCGTATAACAAGGAGTTGCGTGGCCATGTTTCCCACTTGATTAAGTCAACCCCTCCTTTTGTGTCGAAAAGTTGAAACCCCTTCCACAACCCGTCGGCCGCACGCGAATCTCGCCCTACTTTTCTGCTCTCTGCAATTATTTTGTGTCAAGACTAAATCCAACTTGTAATTCTTTTACTTATTCATTCATTTTGGCAACATTAAGACAAGGACCGGAGTTGTAAGCAGATCGACGATGACAACAGCAGTCCTCTTTCCTTTTAATAATCGCCGGCATTATCTTTTTGCAGAATATTTGAAGCTTTTGAAGTGGAGTAACATGATCAAGAAGTCGTCATGAATGGCAATTTCCTTTTTTTTTTTTCTTTTTTCTTTTTGAAAGCGAAGTAACATGATCACTATCATGGAAAGCAGATATAGGTAGTCACATGAAGGTTTCAAAAGGTCATCATTCTAGTCCTCACATTTTCCACCACTTAAAAAAGATACTGCATGCATTTCCAACAGTTTCAAAGGAGCATTAGATCTCATCAAACCTATTCGATCGCCAAAATAAAAGATATATATGGACAACATGCTAATTAATTTAAGGTTGATAAAAAAGATAGCTTATGAAATACGGTCGAGATGCTTAATTCCAATATTGTATATAATTTATTCAGATCTTCCAGCTTGCAGGCACGAACATAAGGCTACGAACACAGATTAGCGTTTTGAGTAATAACAACATATATCAGGATTAACATAAGTGTAAGAAATATCGAGAAGGAAGAGGTAGATTTCATCACGGCAGACAAATAATGTTGGAAGCTGGGGCCGGCCGGGGGCTAGATTTCATCACTGCGATCTAGAAGGACCCTTCATGCAGCAAGTGGACATGAAGATATGCTTTGCTTGTCGAAATTGAAAAGGAATATTGAGAATATATATATATATATATATATATATATATATATATATGACAGCTGCAAAATTTGACTAAAAAGGCTTCATGTTCATGATGATGATTATCTTCTCATTTCAAAATTGTTTTTCTTTGGACATTCGTAAGCACCTTAATTCAGCCATCTAAATTTGGTTCTGATTCAACAGCTTACCAAAGAACATGACATGATATCCCCCAGATCTAACCATGCAAGACTAGAAATCTGAATGTAGCAACATGTAGTACTGCTGCGCATGAAAACAAAGTAGCTAGCAAAGAACAGGACAAACAGGTCGAAATGAAGATCTTGGTTTTTTATTTTCATTTAAAATGATATTCTATATGATATATATTAGGTCAAAATCACTCATTTTATTTTCCGCTCCACGACAAAAACCATTTCAGAGATCATTATATAATTTGGTGTAACTGCATGTGGAGCCATTTGACAAGGATATTGCTCTCATCTGCATCTGCAGGGACAAGTTTAGGATTAATGTTGTCTAAGAGCTATAGCTAGCTGAATTAATACATGTAAGGATCCGATTTATATATATAAGAGAAAAACTTATAAAAAAATATATATTATAAACCAAGAGTTTAAATGTATAAAATAAATCGTCTCCATTTACTTCTGTCAGCTGTGGGCCTGTATAAGCGGTTATGTAATATGTTTTCTTTTTAAGTCATCACGTATTCCGGAAAACTATTGGAAGAATTAAGAACTCCCCCTCGATGGGAAATGACTTTTGAAAGTCCACGACTCATTAGTACTTTACTTTAAGCTCTTCGTTTAGTTCCTACTGAAATGATGTAAAAATTTAAAATTGAATAAAATATAATTAGAATATAATTTTTATTTTAAAATTTTAAAAAAATTGAATTACATATTTTGTGTGAGAGTTTAAAAAAAATGTAATAATTAATTGAGATTAATCGATGAAATAAGATGAGACGATTTGTGTAATAGTCCTAACTCATAGTTGGTTAAAAGGTCGGGTATTTACTAAAAACTTGAGGCAATGGGCAGCTACAAAACATCTAGATTAAAAAAATAAAAAAAAAGGGGGGACTCGTTGGTTATATAGATGAGATGGAAAATTTATTAGTAGTAGTAAGATAATTTGTGAATTTATAGTAGTAAAATGATTTGAATTAATATTTTTATTGAATTTTAGAAAAGGAAATAAAAAAGTTTAATAAAAATTATAAAGTTAAAAGAGAGTTAGAATATAATTTTTTTAATATAATTTTTGTTTTGACATTTGAAAAAATTAAATTATTTTTATATTTTGATTGGAAGTTTCGAAAAGTTGTAATAATTAGGCAAAAAAGTTGAAAAACTAAAAATTAAAAATTAAAAATTAAAAAATGTTTGTGTTTAAATTGTATTTGAATACTAAGATGAGATGTGATAAAATAATTTGAAAGATTTGTGAAACCAAATCAAACCAAACTTAAGAGTATGTAAATAATGAGTGATACATGAATAATAACAATCATTAATGGTACGTAAATAGTAAAGAATGGTCAATTTTTTCTTTTGTTTTATTTCCCATACATTAGCATAAATAATTTGATAAAAATAGTAATATTATACATCACACTCTTATCCTATTTTTATCTCATTATGTAAGATATAACATATTAATTTCTATTGGATAATAAAGAATCATTTATTAAAGGATCATTCAATGATGATAAATATATCATATCTTACATAGTAGGATGACAGTATAATATATAGAATTTTTCAGATAAAAAATGAGAAACTGGTATAGTAAATGGATACCCCATCGTGTAATTTTTTTACCATATTGTTTTGGGGTGTCCGGACCCTTAGATTCGTACATCAACAACGTACATTTAAGAGTAGTTTAAATTAAAAGTTTTTTTTTTTTTAATTGTTTATTGTCAAGAGTTTTTCTAATAATCAGACACTGTTCATCAACAAACTCTCCACACCCAACGTGGCTTATTTATTTATTTATTTTTTGTTGTTGAATACAACACTTATTGAACCCAGAAGCTCCTGCACCCCTTACCTCCCTCTAGTCGCCCACCACCCTCGAGCGTCGTCATTTATGCTTTGTCCATCGCCACCCATCCCGCTCTCGCTCCTGCGCCCCCTCCCTCCCTCCCGTACCTCTCATCGCCCAGCACCCTTTACGGGAACCACTCGTCGCTTAGCACCAGCGTCGCCTTCCCTCCACCAGCACCACCGCACGAGCGACGCACCCTCAACTCGTAGTCATCCCTCTCGTCGCCCAGCACCCGCTACTCCTACCTCTGTTTTGCCGCTCGTTGTCCCTCTCTCTAAGCTTCTTCTCTTTGCTAAACCAAACTCTGAAATCAATCTTTTTCATCAGTCACTGATTCACAACTTTATTCAGTTGAACACTAGGTCTCTTTTGGTTTTAGAGATGATATAAGATTTTTTTAGATATGTGTGAATAATATTGAGATATGTCAACTATAGATGATATAAGATAAAATATATGTTTGTTTATAGAGATGAGATGAGATTAATTTGATTTTTTTGTGAAGTATTTATGGTTGTGGAATCCACAGCCGTTTATATCAATAATATTATTTTACATATGCGTTGAAACTAGATGAAGCCCGCGCATGAGCAATACAAATAATTTTTCCTAACATTTCGGCGTTTTCTTGGAATGTGTTGCGTTTTGTTTTTTGTATCCTTTATTAACCAATTATGTGTAATTATTTTTCATTTTTATCAAATATTTTGTCGAGTCATTATAAATATTTGTAAAAAGAAAAACACAACTTCATTTAAAAAATATTACACATAATTATTTCTAAAATATATTCCTTTTATCAAATATTTTACAGAGTCATTCTTAATATTTTGTAATGATTTTTGCTACTCGTTATTATTACACTAGACATTCGTTAAGAAAAAAGAGAAAAAAATAAAAATAAGTGTGTGATGTATGGATAATAAATAATTTTTTTAAATATCGGTGGGATCCATTTATAATTATATTAATTTTTTATAATAAAATACTATCAAAATGGTTGAAGTCCGTGCATGAACAGTAATAACAAATGGCTTGACTTTTTCCGACGTTTTCCTGAGTGTTGCTGTATTCTAACCGTACGTAACAACAATTACTAAGGGTCAGATCCACTTTTTTTTTTTTAATGTACAAAACAAGAACCGGGCATACCAACTCTTTTGGGGTATAGTATATTTTATAAACAGTAATAAATTAATGATAAATGAAATGAGATAAATGAAATTGAAAATGAATGTTTGTTTTCAGAGATAATCTAATTATACAAAACTTAAAAAAGTTTTCAGAATTTTTTATTTAATCCATGAAAACAAATGGGGCCTAAGCTCCTTTTTCTTGGCTGACACTGAGCTCTTCGATTTTGCAAGCTTTTCAGTTAAGCGTTTTCTTAAATTTTGAGCCGGAAGTAGCCTGTTTTTTCTAATGTGATTATGAATTTCAGTCTGGGTATTTACGGATCTCACGATTGTTCAACATAAGAGGGCTTTGGGGAGAGAGAGAGGGAGGGGCTGAGGTCAAAACGAGTAATGCAAGAGAGAAACCACTATAGCAGTGTACATTTTGTATTCACTACGTGGTTACTTCTAGTTAATTATTCCTAACACTCACTTGAAAAGATGCGTGGTCTAGATGATGCCACATCATATGTGCAAAATGAATGCTCCTAATAATAACTTCTATCTATATTTATTTGGTCAAAATTGGTTTGTTGATAGCTAATCTAGTCTGACACGTCAGGTGCAGGGTGTGTGTTTGGTTTCTATCTTTTTCTTATTGTCAATTAGTTTAGTTGGGTTTTAGCCGTTGGCCCCACATTTTAGCACACGTTCTTTTAATGGGTTTTTGTCTCCTAGTATGTATTTTTTTTTACTATTTATCATTTACCTTTATTATTAGAAAAATTATTTACATCAACTTACTGTTAGTTGTGTATGCTGATGTATACACAACTAAGGTGTGTGGAGAGTGCATGCTGATGTATAATCGGACTCTTATTATTAATAGAATAAATATAGATAGAAGTCACTATTGAGAACATTCATTTTACACACATGATGTGGCATCATCTAAACCACATCTTCCTAAATGAGTGTTGGGAACAATCAACTAGAAGCAGTCACGCAGTGAGTGCAAAGTGTGCATTGCTATAGTGGCTTCTCTCTAACAAGGTACCAACTGAATTACCCAAAAATTAACTTCAGAAATAAAAAAAACTCATCCTATGTATATGATTGGCTACATGCATAATTAATTGCCAAATTTGAACAATCGTTTTTTTATTTATAATATCAATCGTTTTATTTATTCACAATTATAGAGTTGACGTGAAAAAAATATACGTGATTTTGGTTTCGTTCGAATAATAAAATGTAATAATTTTATATGAAAGTTAAAAATTAAATAAAATATTATTTTTTAATATTATTATTATTTTAAAAATTTAAAAATTAAATTATTTATTATATTTTACGTAAAAATTTAAAAAAATTACTGTCAAAATTTGAGCTAGGATTCCGAGGATGTTCCTCTCCGGCTTCATAAATTCCGACCAGTAGAAACGATGGAACGGTGGTGCGAAATTAGTTTAATAATATATACATCCGAAACAAACGAGAAAAGAAACATATCGTATCATTGACTTGGAAAATACAAAGAGAAAGGGCGAAAAAATAATCATTTGCATGTAAATTACCTGCCTTGCCTCGCCAGTGACGACGAAGACGAAGATGGCGATGATCCTCAAACCCATCGGCACACACCTCATCCTCCGACGACCCAAATACCCAAATCCCAATATCCACTCCTGTAAACACAAACATCATCATCGGCCTCTCACCGCAGCCTCCTGCTCTATCCACGGACCAAACTCTTGTTCTGAGGATATCTCACTTCACCAAGCTCAAAAAATGGTCAATCAGTTCGACCCTAAAGTTCCTATAGAAGAGGCCGTAACCCCGCCCAGCTCATGGTACACACATCCTTCATTTCTGGAGCTCGAACTCCACCGCGTCTTCTACAGGGGCTGGCAGGCCGTAGGTTCGTCTGTATTTTCAGTTTTTTCATGACTGTAATTTGATACAATAGCAGATTCTTATGTTAGGATGTCAAATAGTGAGAAATTATAGGGTAAATTTTGCCACCTATATTTGTTTGGTGGATAAAAGGATTGGATGTAGTAAAAGGGAGTCAGAAAAGAAAACAAATTTGAAGGTTTAAAAAAAAATCCATTTTGTTTTTAAGAAATTAAAGCGAGGGTAAGTAAACCTTACGGTATGAACATTCACAATACTTCTTGTATTACATCTCCAAGTTTTATTATGTATAAGGTGTTATTTGTCACCGATGATTATCATCTGCTTTGCTTTGGGCTCTTGTTTTTAGGATACATTCAACAAATAAAAGATCCCCATGACTTTTTCACTGGCAGGTACACACTATTATTTGTCAACATTTTTCTATCCTGTATACGCTAATGTTTTGTTTGGTTGAAACTCTCCTCTTTTTCATCCTCTATTTCTCGAACACGTTGCCACTAGGAGTTTGCTGATTACTTGCCTCCATTTGGTTCTTGGAAGAGGAAAGGAATATGCTTAAGAGTAGCTTTCTTTTGTAAAGATTTTATCATTTTCCTTTCCTTTCTTCATTGTTTCTGAGAACCAAGTGGAGGAATTAATTTTCGCAGATTGGGAGATGTAGAATTTGTGGTTTGTCGAGATGATAGTGGGAAGATTCATGCTTTTCACAATGTTTGTCGCCATCATGCCTCTCTGCTTGCATCAGGAAGCGGGCAGAAGTCATGCTTTGTGTGCCCTTATCATGTAAGTTTCATGTATTTCTGAGGAAAGTCCTATTTTTACTATTGTTATTATCTTGGATTCTCTATTAAAGAAAAGCTAGTGACGCTCACTTATGCTACAACACCACTGGGTTCCTACAGGGCTGCATAGCCGTTTAAATGACAATTATTTGCACTTCTGTCATCTATAATGGCAATGGCAAATTTCAACCCTCGTCACGTCTTATAACATCATTCAAAATGTAGATTAATGATGTGTGACAAAAAAGGTACTCCTTAAAAAGCGTAACATTATGTGATTCAGGACAATAATTAACTCTCCAACTTAATTTTTTTTCCTACCAACGGGAAACAATCATTTGATCATATCTAGTTGGAGAATTTTGGTTAGCAAGATTTAGCACATCATTCTTAATTTCTGTGGTGAGAGACTCCATTAAGATGATTATTGTTAAAAGCTTGCATAGGCTCGCTTAAAGTGCAAAGGCAGGCACCAGAGATAAGCATTTCTTTATCCCTAAAGCGAAGTGCAAGAAATAAGGGCACCTAAAGCACAAAAGGTTATGGGTGAAATGGCAAGCCTAAGATTAAAACAATTCCGCCCACACACATGCAAACCTTTTGAGTCTCACCAAGGCTTCTAGGAGTTTTACCTAGAAGCCCCAGCACATCCCACTTTGAATAATAATAGAAGATTCCAACAATTTATCTAGGTTCTTTGTTTTTTATGTTGTCTCAACTCCAAATCCTTAATCTCCATATTGAAGGGCTTAATGTAAGTAGGATGAGACAACAAGGACGTCAGATTAAAAGGATTCATTTTTAATCTGAAATTGTAGGCTTACCATGTGGATGGTGTGAAGAGTCTTTTGAGACTGGTATGCAGTTTTCATCACCTAAAATAAATTTCAAACTTTTAGCCTTTCTTACGTCTCTTTGAACCCAAAAACTCATACTAAGACTTCAATCCCTTTGCAGTCTTTCTTTTAACCCAGAAACTCATGCTATCAATGTAATTCACGATAGAGTATTTTGTTTATTCTAGATTTTATTGGCTAATTTTAACAGGAAACCCTAATCTTTTTGACAGGCATGGACATATGGGTTAGATGGACACCTCGTCAAGGCAACTAGGATAATGGGAATTCAGAATTTCAATGTAAATGTATGCTGTGAAATTCCTGTTGTAGTTATTGCATTCCAATTCTTGTTATTGATCTTCCAAGCTGAGGGGTAATTTGGTTCATTTCTCTGGCTGTGGAGGGTAGGAGTTTGGCCTTACACCGATAAAAGTAGCTACTTGGGGGCCATTTATTCTTCTCAACTTGGACAAACGGATATCTCCTCTGAGAGAAGCTGATAGTGATACTGTGGCAGATGAATGGCTTGGTAGCTGTTCAGAGATACTGAGCACTAATGGAGTTGATTCTTTACTCAGTTATGTTTGTAGACGTGAATACACCATTGAATGTAACTGGAAGGTCTGTTCCTCTATCAATATTACTTTGAAATTAGGCTCCAAAAACATGAGTGTCTTTTGGAAACTTGGCCTCTTATGATGTCTCCAACAGTCCCAACTTCTAATGCATGGTAGATGCTCTTAGTGTTAAGAAACCATTTTCAATTTTAGTTCTTTGATGTGTTGGTTAATTTTTTATTCTAGACTCTTGACAAAGGTTTAGTCTTTCCAATATTAAGATTCTAATATTAAATGGTTCAGAGATTATAAGGGATCTATATCTACTCTGTTCAGTTTGATGACATTTTACACAGACTCAGTATTTTTAATTGGTACATTATTGTAGGTGTTTTGTGACAACTACTTAGATGGTGGATATCATGTGCCATATGCGCATAAAGGCCTAGCATTTGGTCTTCAGCTTCAATCCTACTCCACTACAGTATGATTCATCAATTATTACCTTCTGGAAATTGTACTCATGTTTTAAAAAATATGGCAGTGCTTCTCAAAGTCATGAAGACCTTCGCATGCTCTCTGATTTATTTATTTGAAGCTTCTAGCAATGGTTGTTTAATTACTCAGGCTTATTGATGGTAAGTCTTTTTATCTAATGGTTTGCTGTTGATGAGATAGATTTTCGAAAATGTTAGCATTCAAAGTTGTGAAGGTGGCACAATGGAGAGGAAAGATGAGTATGATAGGCTTGGATCAAAGGCTCTATATGCTTTCGTTTATCCAAATTTTATGATCAATAGGTACTGTATAGTCATTATAAGTAATGGTTGATCTATTTGTTACTTCCATGGATTGGTTCAGCTAGTCTGTTTTCTCTTATAATTTGGGCTCTATCTGTGGTCTTAGATATGGACCTTGGATGGATACCAATCTTGTTCTTCCACTAGGACCCAGGAAATGTAAAGTGGTATTTGACTACTTTATTGAAGCTTCTCGTAAGGTACTCTCTCTTAATCTTCAAATAGACTATTTGCTTATCCATAATTCGCACTAGTATGTATAAATTGAAGAAAGTTGCATCTAAAATCCATGATGGCATGTTGTAAGTTGGTTCTTCCCAAGCCCATAGATTTTTATCTCTTCATAGGTATTGGCTCTGCTGTGTCCTGTATTATATCGGATACTGAGTTGTTTTTTTCTGCATGCGCCGGTTTTTTTTTTTTTTTTTTTTTTTTTTTTTTTTTTTTTTGGGTGGGGGATTTATTGGGGATAGTCTTTAAATTTTATTTTTCAGACAAATTTTTAATTCTCGAGGCATGATATTTTTTAACGTATCTGATGTACATGCTTTATACATTTTACCTTGTTATATTAGCACACATTTATGTTCTCAAAAAGGCAACTCCGTATACCTTGATGTTCTCAAAAAGCTGAGATAGGTAAATCTGTAGTAGTGTCCGGCCTGGCATAGCCATCTTCTGGGGATGGATTGTCGAGTATGAGCTTAGTCTGTTCAAACAGAGACCACACTGAGATGCGTGTGAAATTTATGTGAAATGCTGTTTTCTGTTGCGTGTGGCTTTTGCCAGGGGACATTCAGTGCTCATAACCTTTTTAGGAACGTTGGCCAAAACCAAGAAAAGAAAAGAAAAGGCTGCAAGTCTGTTTTATATACGAAAAGGATTGCAATGTACCCTACCCTAATGAGATAAAACCTTTTTTCCCTCCACCTCAGGATGACAAAGCTTTCATAGAGAAAAGTTTAGAAGAGAGCGAAAGGGTACAGGTACAAACAATATGTTAAGTCCATCAAATTGGATATCATTTCTGGTGCAACAATGTTTTAGCCTAATGCAATTATTTGGCAGATAGAAGATATTGTGCTATGCGAAGGTGTTCAAAAGGGCCTCGAGTCACCGGCATATTCTACTGGCAGATTTGCTCCTACGGTTGAGAAGGCCATGTACCATTTTCATGGTCTACTTCATCAAAACCTGACAAATGATTGCCTGGTTTAGTAGATATCATCATGTAAGGACTTTTATTTATTTTTTATTTTTTTAAAATCTTCCATGTTAACTTCAAGCACGCAGTTGCATACTAATTGTTTACCCTCTTTATTTTCATGCATACATTATTTTAGTCAACGTAAAATCAGTTAGGGAAAATAAAGACACCCTTAGCAAATCATCAGGAAACATTAACACGGACGGATGGTTTGACCAGCTAACAAGCATCAGATCAATGGAAACAAGCTAATATGCAAAAGGATAATAATTTATTGCAGTTATGTACTTCAAGAATTACACTTATAAGTTCCAATCATGTATAACGGTATAAGATCCACTAGTCCCAAAACGCCTCACCGGGGAAAGTGACCTTTTTCTCATTCAGAAACACAACTACAGGTGTAGATCCAAGTCAGCAAAAACATTCCACGCTCATTCTTGTCAGAATTATTCAAGAAAAAGAAGGCGGATAGCTCATGAGCAACACCATGTTCCATCAAACGTAAATCACTGTCATCCTAGAAACCAAAAGAGAAAAGAATCCCACAAAGCAAATCTACAAGCGGGGCAGACAACTCCTCAAACCCTCTACCAACACACACTAGCCTGCAAGAGGAGAAATAATATAAGTAACAAAAAAAAGAATTAACCAAAACTACAAATCCGTTGACAGTTTGAATGCATCCTATTAAGGCGATAAAGATGAATACTTGAGCTTTCTTACTTCAAGAAGTTTGTCCTCGTCGGCAAGGATGGCATCTTGGACAAAACTTGTGGAACGGAGTTTCTGGAACAGGTATCAGTTTCCCAAGAACAGCTAGGGGCCAACTGAATGGAGAAAGAGAGAGAGTTCCATTAGTTTTAAGGGGAAAGATGAAGGTTAGCTCTTTAACCAGTAATGATGCATGCCTATCTATAGTTTTCACAAGGACGAATCTTTTCGAAGTAGTCAGATAGACCTTCCAAGATTGCTAATGACCGTGAAAATCATCTTAAAAAATTCACTTTGAAGGAAAACTTCCCAAACAAACATGGTTGAGACGCAAAGTGCACCAAAACATCTTGGAAGTACGACCCCCTAAACCACTTCATACCATTATTACCAACTCACCTCAAAAAACCAATAATGACGGATATCAGCCACTGTGACCAATTCAACTTCACTGTCGAAGTAAACTTCCCTAGAAACTCGATTATAATAACCTAAACAACAAGAAGAAATGCTTAGTCCAAGGAAGAAAATAAAGTGAACAAAGCAAATCAAAAAAGCCTACATGAGTATCACCTGAAGAATAACAGTTAGTCCTACTATCCCTACGAAAAGATAGTTTTTCGTAATTCCTTTGAAGATGTTATATTCATCTGGCTTCCGAGCATTAAATTCATTAAAAACCTGCAGTTGGACCAATCATATCATTCGCATGCTTAATCTCTTAACATATCAGTGTATAAATTTACTACCCTATGACACATCTAAGAAAAATTTAATATCCCATGGTAGTGAGCTCTGATTGTTCTGACAGCTTTATGGGCACAAATGAAACAAAATGGAAAACTTTTTGACAAGCAAAATGAATTTTTATTAATGATCAAAAGGGCACTATCCAAGTGCACAAGGAGTGCATATACACCTAGTTATAAAACGTTAAAAAAGATCAAACAATTTCTGGAAGCTGAGGCTAGGGAAACATAAATGGGCAGCCATCCAATACTAGTGTATTGAAGGAAAGAAAGATTTGAGTTCCTCCATTGTCTTTGCACTACCTTCAAAGCTACGACCATATCTTTTTTCTCTCTCTTTTTTATTTTTCTGATAAGTATAATTAAGATTTTATTAACAAAAAGGATTACTCATGAAGTATACAAAGAAAATACCTAACAACAACTCAGAACTAGAGTTTTTTTTTGTACCGGGTGTCTGTGAACACAGTACAGACTAATCCCGAGGGTGCACAAGCCCTCGGTAAGGAGTTTCCTGCAGTGCACCTCGGGTAATTCAAGGAGAAATTCCCCGAGTTTGATGGCCCTTTCAACTAGTATGTAATAAAACCTAGATTGTAGATCTATGAGAACTTGGCTATAGGACCGTATGGTAATAATGTTTCCATGAAATAACCAAATACCAATAAAAACTTAAGATAGTCAAAGACACAGAAGCTTAAATAATTTAACTTGCTTGTCCTATAAATTTAGCGAGTTAAAGGTTACCTGACAAAGGACAAAGGAATTGAATATTAAACTATTCTTCACTTTGTTGGCACGGTCGGGGGTGGAATCCTCCAACTTCAGTAGACTCCTACCTTGGAAATGGAGAATAAGCAAGACAGTCACTTGATATAGAGCCTGCAATTTTCCAATCAACATTTTTTTTTTATCAGTAAATAAGAATTTTATTACAATAGGTACATTAACACTGCAGACAGCTGAAACACACTGCGAGTGAACTATAGCCACAAAAGAAAAAAAAAAAAGAAGAAGCATTACCTGTATCAGCAAATTCCTCCACATGATATTTGTTATAAGAGGTTCTCTGGAAAAAAAAAAAAGGGATAAATCATCAGAGTATTTCAGAAAACCATCAAAGCAAATAAATGATACCTAATTGATTATTTTCATATAAAAGCTGAAAAATAAAGGAGACATGCCAGGCAATAAAAAATTGACAAGCTATGAATAACATTATCAGAGAAAATAAATGAAAAAGATAACACTTCCAGGCTGGTCCTGAAAAGCTATCGGTCCATATCCATTATAAAGGAATTAATAAGGGCATAAATTAATGGAATTATAACTTCAAAATCATTTCTTAAAAGCTTCCTCAGGAGTAAGAAATGATCATGAAGTTGCAATGGAAGCTTTCACAAGGTGGCCAGATTGGCATAGCATGGCACCACCTCAGAAAAGCTTCCTCAGGAGTAAGAAATGATCATGAAGTTGCAATGCCATTTAATTTATGAGTTTACAATTAGTTTAGAGATAATCAGAATAAAATTAAAGCTCCCATAACCGAAAAACTACCTTCGGCCTACTGGTGACCGGTGCATCAGGTGATCAGTTGGTGGTTCTGTAGCTAATGCTAGAGCTCCAAGAGTATCCATGATAAGATTAACCCATAGAAGCTATACAAAGAGAAAGGAATGTCAAGCCATCAGAGAGAGACAGACAGACAGACAGACAGACAGACAGAGACAGAGAGCACAAACCTGCACAGCATTTAGTGGGACAGCACCAGAGGAAACAGCTGCCACAACATTTATAATCAGAGCTGCTACGTTCACTGTAAGTTGGAACTGAATGAATTTTTGAATATTTGCATATACGGATCGGCCCCATCTGACAACCTACATTCAGTAGAAATGAATAATAAAAAAATCATTCGAGAGGAGAAACTCTGTCCCTGAAAATGGGGCACAAAATAAATCCACTTGTTTTCAGACTCGGTGCAACCCAGCACCCAAGGTCATCATTCTCTTTGGTTTGCACAACCACAAAATACCATTCTGCTTTTTGAGAATAACAAATTTGAAATTAATGATCTTGTGGCCAGGATAATATCAAAGACAAGCTCATGAACTAGTGGGTCCCAGTTCCATTCAAGTGACTTTTAACAGACATATTGGAGAATCTTATTGTTTAATTACAAGAACCTTCAAACAGAACAAAAGTCACTGATCACGAACACAAACTAACACAACGTCATTTACCCCAAGAAAGGAACTTGGAGGACAAAACTAACCTTCACAACAGAAGCAAAATTGTCATCCAAGATGATAATATCTGAGCTCTCTTTCGCAACCTCTGTCCCAGAAATGCCCATTGCAAGACCAATGTCTGCCTAAACTCCAAAATAATAGAACACCAATCAAGAACACTAAAATAGAAAATTAAGTTCTCGAAATTGAAAGGATATTATTTTATGTCTAATACGTTTCAAAGTTACAGGCAACACAACAGGGCTCAAACTGCTGTTGCATGATGGGAACAGCCACTTGGATCCACAGTTACTTTGTTCCACTTGAAACTTAGATGGTCATGACAAGGCATGGTAAAAGATTTGACCGTGAGAATTTATCCTCGTCACCTCCTCTCACTTGAGAAAATACAAAAGATGAAAGAACGAAGAAATTGACTCCATCCCCAAATCATGCACTGGTATAATAAAGGAGACATTCTACTTTATCATTACCAATAAACAGCATAAGCTTTGCTACCAAATCCTCCTGGTAGCAAGAGATACTAAACAACACTAGGAAAGCTGTTTCAAATACTGATCCCCACAAATCATACCAAAATCTGATCTTGGATCCATCATCCACCACAAATTCCACTATTGATAATACTACTTGTAGTAGAAACAGCTATATCAAAGGACAAATATAAGACAAGAAAAGGAAGATATAGAAGATGTTGTCAAACCTCATGTAGAGCAGGGGCATCATTAGTGCCATCCCCAGTTACGGCAACTACATGCCCCTTCTTTCTCAATGCTTGCACAAGCAAAAGCTTGTCAGTGGGAGAAGATCGCCCCATCACCTATATATTACACAAGAAGGTTAATCTTTATACCAGTTTGCCTTAGAGAAGTTAAACCAACAATTCTGAACATGTAGTAGAACATACAGATATCTTATCTACAATTTCTTCTCTTTCTTTATCTGACAAGGCACGGAATGTCTTTCCTTCAATGAGATTGGGCTCAGTGGAATCTGCATCAGAACCCAGTATTCCAGATTCCAAGGCAATTGCTTTTGCAGTTTGAAGATTGTCACCGGTTACCATGCGCACCTATAGGTCAGAAGAAAAGGTTACTTCTTTCACAACAGGTATCACAGTACACTCATACCACCATGATCAACGTAGACCAGTCAAGAAAATGAAAACCATAAACAGCACCAAACATGGGAAACAAAGGTTTTTAACGAACCTCTTCAAAAGTACACAGCAATAAATTCACATAACTGATAAAGCTAGCAGCATTTTAACATATTTGCTGTTACAGCAATCTTTAGACCAGAACTTTAACATCATATTATGAAATGTTCCAGATATGAAATGTTCCGGATATGAAATACAAACAAAGCACTAGATGAAGCAATGCTTAAGACATTGGGTATTATACTATTGAAATGTATATTGTAGTAATTGGTATCTCGCTTGGCGCACTTGCTCTCTCAAGATGACATCATAGAAAGATTTAGGTCTTCCTGATCCCAGTCTTGCGCATCTCTTCTTAGAGGGTAGTATCGAGAAGGCGTGGGCCCATTGAAAGCCCAGGGAATAATTCCTTAAACAGATAAAAAATAGTAAAGTCCAAGGGGGTATGATCCCAATAAAGATAGGATGGATTTTCAGTAATTGTGGACGAAGCAGCGGGCATACCAGAAATGGATTGTCAGGAATGGTAGATGGAACAAGGATGCATAGCAGGCTTAAAACACGACACAAGTAGGACGCGAATTGAAATAGAGTATTGAATTATGATTCAAGCCTTCATTGTAGATATTGGTACTAAGGGTTTGGAGACTTCGGTCCATTTGGAATTTGAACCAAGTAGGAGTTGAGGTCCAAATAGAGGATGCAATGTAGTAATTCTATCATGAAGAGGTCAGCATTCACTAGTGTTGCTAATTGTAAGGGGGCTTGTGGCTGAGAGAGTTTCTGGGGTTTTGGTAGTTGTGCAGGAGAGGAGACCAATGCCCTCCCCCAAGTGTAATCAGGTTGTCTATTATGGGCACTGCCCAATTTATTGTACAGCTTCTTTACAGAGAAATAAACTTGCATCTCAAAAATATGAATGATTGCGTTAACAGGTCCTCAACATTACAAGCAACTTAAATTTTAAAACACAGAAAGTACCTTAACACCAGCATTTTGGCATAGTTGCACAGCATCTTTCACACCAGGTCGACAAGGATCCTGCATTGCATTGTCTACATTAAGTACAGAAACTAAGAAGGGATTAACTTTCAAAAAGACAATACTAGAGTAATATTTTCTCCAGAAATTTTGGATGATGCCCCAAGACAAGCTCTCTAAATAGAAAAACTGAGTCAAAATTGTTGTTGGGACTTTGTGAACCATTAAAAGCACTACAACAAAGCTATGTGGACAAATTAAAAAAGAAAATGTATTAAACACGGGAAAGAGGTGAAATAAATTTAGACAAGAATTCTACAGAAGATACGCAGAGCAAGAGGCATTACAGCACAATGGCATTAACATATCTCAGGCCCAAAAAATGATACAATTTTTTTTTTCTGTTTTGCTCCACATACCCACCCAGTGGATCCCGAACCAACAAATTTTCCCTCACCCCATAGTTATTGGGGAGAAGGTGCCAATTGAGTTAAAGCTCAATGTCCAACAAGAACGTAAAACTACAAAAATGGAGAATTTAGAAAGAACTGTGACCAAGTCAATTACAGAAATTTTTCTGTATTCACAAACAAGTAAATGGCACCAAATACAAACCTTGCAATGTGTGAGTGTGTGTGATTTCTGTGAAAAGTTATACCTTGATGCCTACAAGAGCCAGCAATACAAGATCATTCTCAGGTAATGCCCACTGATCTAGTTGGTCTTCACCAGATGGAACCTCTTCCAATTTATATGTTCTATATGCTATGGCAACACAACGCAAACTACCAGCTGCCATATTCTCAATTGCTTTCTTAAAAAATATCGCCTGCAAACCAAATTGAATTTCACTAAAAGGATCAAAACTATAACAGAAACATGCAAAATACTTGTACTACCAGCTAAAAAACAGGTTTATGCACTACATAGTATATACGTTAAGAAAAGCAAAGTTGCAACTATATCTCATTCTTCACTTAACAGCATATCTATCGAGTGTAGATTCTATAAGACATCCAACTACTACCCAAGCTGAAAAGGAAAAAAGGAAAAAGAAAGAAAATTCACTCTCAAACCTTATCTTCATCCATCGGTACCAACTGATCAGTTGCATCAATGTACTGTGTGCACGATGCTAAAACTATTTCAGCGGCCCCTTTCCAGTGAATATGAACTTGAGCATCAGGCTGCAAAGACGACAAAGAAAATGATAAGTCACTAGTAATTATATTTCATCATAGATGCAACAAACGTGAATTTACACAAGGATTTCCTGAATGACAATTTTTTGGACCAAGAGTGTGATTTTACAGGTTCAATTGTGGACATTCCTCATGAAGCATGGCCTAGATTTTGATACTACTTTCGCAAGTAGAGCTTATCCAGGACACAATTCTGAGACACATTTCTTATCCAGCATAAGCAAAGGTATCGAGTCTTCTCCATTGCACTACTTTAATAACCCAATTGCTTATTGTAATCTTCTAGACTTTTTATAAGAAAGCATGCATCAAGCATGTTAGGAATTACTAAGTTGTATATTCACTACTTTCTCTAATGATGCTTGATATCACAATATCTAAGATGTATAAAACATATAGTCAAGCTACCCTAAACAATTCTCATCCAGAAAGGGAAATATAGTAATAAGCAAGCACAAAAGGTGAAATGACAATAAATGTCAGAAGGAATGGGATTAGTCGGGACGCTGTTCTCGGACACCCGGTGCCGATAAAAAAATGTCAAAGGGAATTACTCATCAAGCCCAGATGAAACACAATTAAAAAAAAAAATACTAATAATTTAATCAGCTACCTGCAATCTACTGTATTTATAAATACTGCTAAAGAGAATAAATAATATAGGATTTTACCAATAAAAAGAATAATATAGTATTTTGTTTCAGGGATCTTATTAGTATAAATAGTGCAGAAGATAATTACACTGGTTTATAAGATAGTAGTTATAGGATAAAACAAGAAAGTCAACTACTACCATTTTTTCTACTGACATGCGCCCATATGCAAGCACAAACACACACACACACACACAAACACACAGAATTGCGTAACCAGTAATCAACTTCCCAAGATGACACATCTCAAATTGAAAGTGGTAAGGCCCGTGGAAATAAGTTTGGAGAGATAAATTTTTTTTGGATGTGTGGGTGGGGTCAACTGAAACCATGCTAGGGAAGACAACTTTTGTGAGATGTATTTTTTGGGTTTTTGTGAATTGTTTTTTGTCATAAATAATATTTTAGTGCTTAAAAGATGCTTGGATGGAAATGAAAATCTTCCCTAGAAATATAAGAAATTTCTTTTTTGATAAGTAAAACAAGAATTTATTAAATCACCAAGTGTCAAGATACAAAGAAAAATGCCCTAATTATTAAGGCATATTAGAAACTAGGAAGTCATGAAGGTATACTGTCTACAACAATGGCCCAAGTACAAAGAGTCCAAAAGAATAACAATTTTAGCTCCTCCAAAGATCTCTCTGTCTTCAAAAGTCCTCTCATTGCGTTCCTGCCATAAACACCACATAATACAGATAGGGATCATCTTCAAAACTGCTTTGATCTGTCTCACCCCTCGAATTGAAATCCAGCACGCCAATACATCCAAAACTGTTTCCGGCATAACCCACGCTAAATCCATTCTTTTAAACACCTCGTCCCAAAGAGTCTTGGCTATCTCATAGTATAAAAGTAAATGACTCACCGACTCACCCCCGTTTTTACACATACAACACCAATCTGCAATAATTATCCTCCTCTTTCTTAATATTTCTTTCTTAATATTATCCGTGGTGAGAATCTTACCCAAAGACGCTGCCCACACAAAGAAAGAGGCTTTGGGAGGAGCCTTATGACCAATGTTTTGAATACCGTACCGGACGTCGTACCGGTCAAGGCACTGAAACGAAATATTTCGTGTTTCGGGATAGTCGATATATAAATAAATTATATATATATATAAATTATATTCCAAAATAATAGTCTATATATAAATAAATTATATATAAATACATATATATAAAAATTATAAATAGTCTAGTCTGAATTAGGGGTTAAAAAATAAGTTTGTAGTTTGAAAAAATGAAAAAAAAAAAAAAAACACAGGCCGAAATTTAGTCCGGTATGGCCGGTATTTTAGCCGGTACGGAACAGATATAGTACCTGTACCGACTGGACAGCTGAAACGAAAAATTTTGACCGTACCGGCCTGTACAGTACGAAATTTAAAACACTGCTTATGACGCCAAAGCTTTCTCCAGGGAAACTGTATCTCTGGACCTTGTGTGAGAACCTTATAGAAGGAGCGAACAGAGAACACCCCTTTCCCTGCAGGACGCCACCACAACTCATCTTCGTGCTGGATATTTGGACGAACAGAATATAAGAGACTATAAAAATCTACAAAACTCTCCATCTCCCAGTCCTGTGCCGCTCAGTTGAAATTGATGTTCCAGTGAATGTTCCTACCTAAGACTTCCATAACCTCCGCCACAATCAAGAAAAGAGACAGAAACAGATCTTGTAGAACACTGTTACTACACCAAGCATCCTTCCAAAAATCTGACCTTGGAACCTGTCCCCAATTGCAATCTAGTGTAACGATGGAAGACCTCCCATCCTCTTCTAATATGTTTCCATAGCCCCATTCCAGATGCTCCTCTAACTTCTCTAGTACACCACCCCTCCCCTAGATCACCATATTTGCTCTCAATCACAATCTTCCATAAGGCCTCTGGTTCCTTGGTATATCGCCACAACCATTTGCCAAGTAAAGCTCAATTAAATGACCTCAAATTTCTGACGGAGATAGGACGACATACCATCTCCCACTTGACTAAGTGGAATTTGAACTCATCTCCTAAGCCCCTCCACAGAAAATCTCTCTGTAACTTCTCAAGTCGACGCGCCACACTTGCCGGTAAAGGGAATAATGATAGAAAGTAGGTGAGTAGGTTAGAAAGTGTACTTTTGATTAATGTAGTCCGGCCCCCTTTCGACAAAGAAATATAAGAATTTTAAAGAACCCAAACAAGGTCCTATATTCAGTTCTTGGGACTTTCTTCTACTTACGGATTAATTGGTGCCTAAATCTGTAAATTTCTCAAACAGCCAACATAACTTATCACGCAGACAATAATATTCATCCAGTTCTTACAAGATTTACACTCGAGAGATCTGCAAATAGAAAATACATGAGCAATGAATATTTAATCCAGCTGCTGGCATGATTTTCTTAGCATCATACCCTTGATTTCTCGAGGTCATAACTCAAAAGATATCATGGCGAGGGGAAAAAAGTTTACAAATCCTTAAATCTTTTTTTTTTTTTTTTATATCGGTAAACAAAAACTTATTGATGATATTGATAGGCATAGCCCAAGTACACAGGACATATAATAGAGGGACACCTACGCATGAGTGAACACAAATCCTTAAATCTACTCCTGGTGTAACTCAATAATGCCTTGGTTCACTTTTCTTGATTATTACCACAACTTATTTGTTAAAAAAAAACTACTCATCCCTAAAAAAATTCAAAACCCAAAGTCAGAGCTTAGAATGCAAGATAATAAGGAGGCTAACGAGAAAAAGATTCCAAGCTTTACTTCCAAAATGATAAGATCCAAATCACAGTTTTTCTATCAAGTGCAAATTTCAATATGATAATCTATGGACAGGAGAATATCTCTAACCAGCAAGTTAATTCTATCCAGCACCAAAGAAATCCAAAGTTTTTTTGATAATTAATAAGAGAAATTTTATTCTAAGTAAATAGGTATAGCCCAAGTAAGTACGCAGGATGTATACAAATGAGAACACCTACTTACAAGCTAAGACAGAATACAACTAAAGCAAAACATTACAATCATTCCCATTCTTTACCAGATTCTTCACCCAAAGGCTTAATTGAAGTAATAAGGAAAAACTCCCCAAGTTCCCCTATAGAACGTTCACAGTTATCAAAGCACCTCACGTTCCTTTCTAACCATAAACACCAAACTAAACACAGGGGGATCATCTTCAACACTGCAGTGTTGTTACTTCTCCCCTCAATACCTTTCCAGCATGCAAAGAAATCCACCACATGCATAGGCATCACCCAGAAAATGCCAACTTTTTGCAAAAATCTCATTCCACAACGATGTCACCACCTCACAATGAAGGAAAAGATGATCAATAGATTCACCATCATTCTTACACATAAAAGACCATTCAGCCACCAGAAAACCTCTCTTCCTCAAGTTGTCTATGGTTAATATTTTCCCAAGGGACACCAGCCAGCAGAAGAAAGCAACACCTTGGCTCTCCAAATACATTTCCAAGGAAAATCTTTGACCCCATGACTGGTTAACTGAAAATCTGGAATTAACTGTATGCACCCACAGCAAACTGTCCTCCCTGTTCTGATCAAGCTTCATCTCATATAATCTTCCTAATAAATCTGAAACTTCACATACTTCCAATCCTGCACATCTCTAGTAAATTCCACAATCCAGCAAATCAGATTGTTAGAAAAGTGATAGGAATCAGCCACTGCAGCCCCTTTATCTCTAGAAATCCTGAAGAGATTAGGGAAAACAACCTTGACAGGTGAATCCCCACACCATGCCAAAAGTATATCTTTGCCCCTTCCCCCACCTTGAATTTAGTATTCTTGGCAAAGTCCCCCCATCCCAGCCGAATAGACTTCCACAAACCCACCCCAAACATCTCTCTTACTTCATTGGTACACCAACTCCCCCACATCCTCCCATATTTAACATCCAAAATATTTCTCCCATTATGATACCTCCAAAGCCATTTCCCAAGGAGAGCTTTGTTGAAAAGAACCCTCCACAGGAAACCGGAAGATAAACCTTATTCCAACTCACCAAATGAAACTTACTTTCCTCCCCATTACCATCCCACAGAAAATTCCTATAAATCCTCTCAATTGGTATAGGAAAGAGAGAGAGGAAATAAGTGGGGAGATTAGTCAAATGTGCTCTTAATCAAGGTAACTCTTTCCACCTTTAGACAAGTATAATTTTTTCCAGGCCAGTTAACCTCGTCTTAATCTTCTTAATCACCCCATCCCAAATAGAAACTGATTTGTGAGGAGTACCCAAAGGTAGTCCAAGGTACATCCCAAAATATTGGCCAGATCCAAAATATTTATGACCGTACCCACTGGAACAATTTCAGACTTGAAAAGATTAATTCTTAATCGAGATACAGCTTCGAAGCATAATAGTAAGTCTCAATCCAAGAAGTGATCTCAACTCAACCAATCTCATCATTACAACTTTCAAAAATTTTCACACAATATAATAAACAATTCAATTTTTTCAAATCCCAAAACAATAATAATATTAAAAAATAATATTCTAACAATATTTTATTCAACTTTCATCTCAACTCATTATCCAAACGACACCTAAGGCTCTCAAAACACGAAGGTGATCCCGATTGTTATCACATAGAATCAGAGTGTCGTCTACAAAAAGCAAATGTGATACTAAACACTATCCCGAGTCTCATCACCCACCATAAAACCCGACATAAATCTTCCTTCAACAGCCGCTTCAAGCATACGACTCAAAGCATCCATCACCATTACAAAAAGGAAAGGAGATAAGGGCTCTCCTTGCCTCAAACCCCGAGAGCCGTTAAAAAAGCCAACCAGATTGCCAATCACTAATATTGAAAATCTGGCCGTTGAAATACAATGTTTAATCCATGAACACCACTTCTCGCCAAAACCAAATCTCCCAAGAATGTAAAGAAGAAATTCCCAATTGACATGATCAAAAGCCTTTTCCATGTCCAATTTAACTAAAACTCTAGATTTACCCATTCTTATTCTATGTTCCAAGCATTTGTTTGCAATTAGAACTGAGTCAAGAATTTGTCTTCCCCTCAAAAATGCGTTCTGAGACTTTGATATAATCTTGTCCATAACCACGCTAATACGATTGGCTAACACCATAGCAATGATTTTATACACCCCATTTACCAAGCTAATAGGGCAAAAATCCCTCATCTCCACTGCACCCGCCTTTTAGGGATGAGAGCAATGAATGTAGTATTGATACTTTTCTCAAATTTCAGGATTGGCATGATGTCCCAACATGCTTGGAAAAACCATCCGGACCCGGAGCCTTGTCCTTAGTCATGCCTCTAACCACATCAAGAACTTCTTCCTCGAAAGTTCTCTCCAACCAATCTGCACTCAATTGATCAATGGGCTCAAACACCAGCCCATCTAACTTTGGTCTCCATGAATGTATTATAGCGAAATAAAAAACAGAAAAGTTCATGTACTAGTAATACAATCACCATTGAGTACCTAGCAATACAAATATGGATTACTAGACACAAACGACCATGCATTCACATTACCATTTTAAGTGCGACGCCACCTCGTTTTTTCTCTGAGTTGAACGGGAAGACTTGCATAACTGAAGATTTGGATCTAATGACCCCAAAATTCATCCCCAGCTGTGAAGAAAGATATCCATCATTAGTCTTAAAAGAAAAAAATTTACCTGAAAAGTGGCAAAAGTATATGGTTAGAAAAATGAACCTTGACTCCCCAGTAAAGAATGGCCTTTTCAGTTGGTGATCCAGAAACCTCCACATCTCCACCACTCTGCAAGGTGCCATTTGACAGCATTATCATACTGTTGACAGATTTCCTACTATATTTTCTGCAGAATTATTAAAAAAAAAAACATACCTCAGGCCCATACACACTGCCATTGGTATTCTGTGCAATGCCTTCGATAAGTAAAGAAGATAGCATGGGAGACAACTCTGAGTTGTTCTCAGCAAAATCAATTTTTTTCTCACCAACGTAAGCCTCAACCACAGTCATCTATTAATAAAAGGAGAGGTCAGAATTAAAAGACATGAAAAAAATTAATACCCACTGCCCAAAAAAAGAGTGGGGCTACTTGGAAAAAAGAAAAGATCGAGGAGAGCTTTTCCTCCCAAAACATCCAGCCGGAACTCAGTAGTTTCCTATCTCCACACCATCCAACATTAACTTATATCTATCTTTCTTTGGCCTTGTAATTAAAGTATTTAGACGTTCCCCATCTCAAAGTATTTCAACATTTCAACTCTGTCTGATCCCACAGATCCAGTGCACTCCAAAAGTCTATAATTAACTATCAACCAAAACAATTCTACCACCAAAAGGCACTTCTGAGCAGTAATAGATGAAATCACACAACTTAATAATTTTTATTTAATAGGTACCAACTACTTAGTAATTCACCTGATTCAAAGTTAAGGTTCCCGTCTTATCACTGCAAATAGTTGTGGCAGAGCCCATGGTCTCACATGCAGAAAGCCTTCGCACCTGAAACATGACTTCTGTTATGAAAATATACTAACAATCACACAACAGGTGTTTGGTGAAAAATATAACGTAAGCACAAGCATGGAAAATTCCATCATTGCATACCAAGGCTTTATCTGCCATCATTTTTCTCATTGAATAGGCAAGGCTGTGTCATAGTCAAAGAAAACAATACATTAGTTGCAAAATTTGGGAAGAGGAAAAGAAAGGCTGAACTTTTGATATGTTGAAAAGGGAGGTTGAGTTGTGCAAAGAGTGAAGGATTGTGGAAGATGATCTCATATTGTTTGTCGTATATGGAAAAATGTTAGTTGAAGATACTTAAGCATAAAGTGCCAAGGCCAAAGTGCTTCAGTCACCAAAAGAGTGCGTAAAGCACGGAATTTTTAGTGTGCAAAAAGCATGCTTTTTTAGTTTTTTGAAAAAACAAATATTAGAACAAAATTTTATTTTGAAATGCAGGGAGTAGTTTCCAATATGCACGTTTATATAGGATGCACCAATAGGAAACTAAAAGCAGCATCATCAGCTAGTTGATGGGAAATTAGGCTTAAACTGTCAACAACATGAGCCAAGAAGAAAATGGGCGATGTCGGCATTAGCGGCGATGTCGGCATTAGCAAGCTGTTATATATCCTAATTGGAAGGCACAAAAGGATCGAGGAAAAATATATAAAGAGCATGGGTCGAGATGAAGGAAAGATTGAAAAGGCAATGATTAGAGAGAAGGAACTAGATAAATAATATGAGGCATTCTGAGCTGGAAGTGATATAACTCCCACAAATATGGAAAAGAAACGAAATCAGGTTACACATAAATGAAGGCCAGGCAGATTTACGTTAACGTAACAGCTAACGGAAGCCCTTCAGGCACTGCAACTACTACGATGGTGACCTACAACATTGAAACATATGTTATAGATCAATAAATTTCTCTATACATTTTATAAGTACATATTTACCCATGAAACACTAAAAATTGGAAAAATAGAAAAACACACATACAGCAACAGTAACAATCTTAATGGCCCCATCTATTGCATCACCAAGTTTTGTTTTGCCTGCTTTAAACTGAACCGTTCCATTTGTGGTTTTGGTATGGCCGGTAAAATATCTGCATACATTTAATTTAAGAGGTCATCCATTATACTTCACTATCAGAGAGAGAAAGATATATATATATATATATATATATATATAGAGAGAGAGAGAGAGAGAGAAATCAGTCCCAATGTTTACCTGACTAAAAGTACAGCCAGGACAAAAACAGCTACCGAAAGTCCAATCATACCAATGAAAGTCGCAACACCATTTAGGCGTACCTATAGCAAGTCATTTAAAAGTAAACATAACATGCAAAGGATGCAGTTATGAGGAAAAACAATTTAATAAAATAGCAGACCTGCAATGGCGTCTCTTCACCAGTGTCTTCTGAAATACTGGCCATGAGTAATCCCCACTCAGTATTGATGCCAACACTAGTTACCTAAAACATATATAAATAATTAAATAAAAAGGAAAATATAAAATATGTAGGCGGCGAAGCAAGCTGACAGAAAATGGGAGAATGACAAGATATTTTATTTTAGCAAGTTGAACTTATCAAAAAAATTTACTTTAGCAAGTCAACTAAAAAGTAGGGGTGAATAGGAACCGGCCGGACTGACCTACGCCGACGGAGCCCGGCCGCCGGAGTCGTGAACTGGTCGGACGGCGGCATAGATAAAACCAATGTCGGCTGGTTCGGTTCTGGTTTCCGAACCTCTCGATTAAATAAATATATATATATTTTATATACCTAATTAAAACAATGTCGTTCCACTTAAGTTTAAGTGGAACGACGTCGTTTTATACCTAGTGTACAAAAAAAAAACACAAGTGAAACGACGTTGTTTTATACATAACATATTAAAAAATATGAGTGAAACGACGCCATTTGATTCTAAACCAAACGAGAATCAAACGGCGTCGTTTCGATTTGAGATCATCTTCTTCCCCTCCCCTCTCTCTCTCTCTCTCTCTCTCTCTCTCTCTCAGACGAACATTGCCGCTAGGGGGACGGGGAACCGCCAGAGAACCTCAGGAGTCGATACGGCCAATATTTCTCCCCATCGACCGGTACAATCAGTTGTTCCATACAAATCCCCTGCATCGGTCGGCGTCGATTTTGGTAAAAACCGTGCCGATAGCGTCGATTTTCACACCCTACTAAAAAGGTTTCATTGTTTGGAATGGCAAGTATAACTAGATATTTAATTTTAGAAGTGGTTTCTAAAACGAACAGCCATGCCGCTCTTTAAGAGAATAAGAACAATCATATATAAAATATATAGAAGCTAAAACCGACTCATCCATGTGAGATCATGATATACGTATGGCTTCATAAAAAGGGAATGCATGTAGCCATCCAAACATAGAGGGTGACTGATAGAGCAGCTTTTACTTGTCAGACTTTTTAGGAAACTGAGGACTTTTATTTTTCTACAAATGGTTTGATCTGGATATTGCACCATTGTTCCACATCGATCTATCTTGTTGATGGTCCTAAAAGTTATTAGGACATTTTTTTTCTTGACAAGTAAAAATTATATTAATAGGCGTAGCCAAGTATACTGGGAAAAAAGTTATTAGGACATACAGCATAAACTAATTAAAAGAGCTCGTTGTGACTTCACATATGGCTTGAGAAGATTAACACAACACACAATTAAGAATATCATGATAGTATTAAATAAAGAAAATGAAAGAGCTAAGTAAATCTTATTTTACCAGCATGGTGCCACTACCATCTGCAATTTTGCAGCCAGACATCAGAAATGGGTGTCCAGAATTCTTGTGAACCTGCAAAAAAGTACGTTTGAAAAACGAAAAAAATAGATTTATAAATTAAAACTATAGGATCGGTAGGAATGCTCACAATCTTGCTCTCTCCAGTCATACTTGATTCATCAACTGCAAGAGAGTGACCAGAAATTACTACTCCGTCAGCAGGGACCTAGAGAAAGAGTTAGAAGGTCACATCGACTAAAACTTTAAAGCACAATTGTAACACATAACAAGAAGAACAAAAGAGAAACATGTACCTGATCACCAATGTTGAGAGGCAAGACGTCGCCGACAACAATATCAAATATAGATATCTCAACTCTTCTGCCACCCCTGATAACCTATAAAAGTAATTTTTCGAATATAAATCCAAAATGAGAACAACCAAAAAAGGTAAGTGAAGCAAAGTATAGAGCACATAAAGCTATAAAAAAATACCTCCATACGGATATTTCTCTTCTCCTCATTTAGGTTTTGGAACTGAAGAGATTGTTTGTAATCACTTAAGGCTGTGTAACAAAGAATTAAGAAGAAAATGGGCCAAAGATTAAAATACTAAAAGTGAATGCAGAGGCGGCCACTATGGCGATTCTTAATCCCACCAGGTAGTAAAGAATAAAGAAATGACACATAATAATTGATTGGGAATTAGAGACTTTGTTGGTAACTGTTTCGTGCTTTGAACCAGTTACTGGAAAAGTTGTTTTTTTTTTTTTTTCTTTTTATAAGTAAACAATTGTATTGATGATAGGCATAGTCCCAAGTACACAAGTTGGTATACAAGAGATAAGACCTATCTAGGTCGCAGCAACGGAAGCAACAGCAACGGAAGCAAGAAAATCATGAAAATCTAGGCCATTAAAGTTTACAGCTATGGCCCATAAGAATAAAGTTCTAAAAAAGAAAAATCTAAGTTCCTCTATTGACCGCTCCTTATCTTCAAATGTCCAGTCATTACGCTCATGCCACAAGCACCAAATAATACAAATAGATACCATCTTCCAAACGGCTTTGATTTGTGGAATACCTCCTGGATGTGCCCAGCTAACCAAAAGGTCGACCACTGTGGCGGGCATAACCCAACCTTTACACGGCCAAACACTTCATTCCACAATGCTCTAGAAACCTTGCAGTGTAGCAAGAGATGGTCTAGTCTCTCCGGATTTCTTGCACATGCAACACCAGTCTAGTATAATCACCCTACGCTTCCTCAGGTTATCTCTTGTCAAAATCTTCCCAAGGAAGCTATCCAAATAAAGAATGCCGCTTTAGGAGGTGTCTCCACCAAATCATTCTCCATGGAAACTGATTATTTGGTAAGTGTGTGAGGGACTTGTAGAAGGATCGAACCAAGAATATGCCCTTACCTGCGGGTACCCATCACACCATGTCAGCTCATTGGCTAGTTGGTTTCGCGGAATACAATAGGCTAAAAAGGTCCTCGAAGCTACTAACTTCCCAATCTTGTGCCGCCCTATTGAACATGATTTGCCGATAACACTAAAAGATCCGCCACTGAAGCTTCTTGGTCACCTACAACCCAAAAAACTGAAGGAAATGAGTCCTTTAGCTCATTATTTTCACACCAAATATCGCTCCAAAATTTTATACTAGAGCCCGCTCCCAGCACAAGTTTGGTATGGGGAGTAAAAACCCCCCAACCTCATCTGATGTGCTTCCAAACTCCCACTCCATAAGCCCCCCTTCACTTCTTTAGTACACCAGCCCCCCCACAGATTTCCATATTTGCAATCAACCACCAACTTCCATATTATATCTCCATAACTATTTCCCAAGTAAGACCTGATTGAAAATTCTCATATTTCTAATTCCCAACCCACCAGAGGAGATTGCAGTGCATACCTTGTCCCAACAGACTAGATGGAATTTAACTTCATCCCCCATACCACTCTATAAGAAATCACGGTGAAATTTTCAATCCGGGCCGCCACGTTAGCTAGAATAGGGAATAAAGACAAAAAATAAGATGGTAAATTAGAAAGAGTACTCTTAATTAAAGTAATCTGGCCACATTTCGACAAGGAGTAATGCTAAATACAAGCCCAAAATAGACAAGCCCATACAAGCCTTTTGTAAAACAATGGGTCCCACTAATAAATAATAGTTTTTTTTACACTTTTTTAAGGTGGGGTCCACTTTTTTACAAGGGCTTGTATGGGGCTTGTCTATTTGGGGCTTATACAAATCATTTCTCTTTCAGTACAACCTCTTCCATCCTGCCAATCTTCGTTCTATCTTCTCGATCACTATATCCTAGATTGATATAGCCCTTGAGGCAGCTCCCAATGGAAGTCCAAGATAATCCATTGGAAGAGAAGAAACCTTACATCCAAGCGTGCTAGCCAATTGCCGAATGTTGCTTCCGACTTGCACTAACTCTGATTTATTAAAGTTCACTCTCAAACCGGACGCTGCTTCAAAACAGAGTAAAAGTGCCTTCAGTGCCCGTATATGGTTTTGCTCTGCCTCACAAAATGTTAATGTGTCATTTGCAAACAATAAGTGAGAAATGTTAATAAGACCCCTAATGGGATCACCCACCAAGAAGCCGGCCACAAAGCCATTCATGACCAAAGTCGATATCATCCTACTAAGCGCTTCCATAATAATGACAAAGAGGAGTGGGGACAACGGATCCCCTTGTCTTAGGCCTTGGGAACTGCTAAAGAAACCAACCGGACTGCCATTTATCAAAACTGAAAATCTCGCCATTGAAATGCACCATCCAATCCATGAACACTATCTCTCCCCAAATCCGCACCTCCCCAATAAGTAAGTAGGAAGTCCTAGTTTACATGATCGTAGACCTTCTCCATATCCAACTTACATAGGATCCCTGTGGTAGATTTTAATCTACTATCCAAACATTCATTGGCGATAAGAACCGAGTCCAGAATTTGCCTGCCCCTTATAAATGCATTTTGTAGTTTCGTGATGATTTTTCCCGAGACCTCCCCTAAGCGATTTGCAAGCACCTTGGAGATGATCTTGTATACCCCATTGACGAGACTAATGGGCCTAAAATCCTTTCACTTCGATGCCCCAATCTTCTTAGCAATCAATGTAATAAACATGGCATTTAGACTTTTTTCAAATTTTCAAGCGAGAATAGTTCATGGAACACGTTCATTATATCCTTCTTCACTACCTCTCAACAAGTTTGAAAGAATCCCATAGAGAAACCGTCCAGACCAGGCACTTTGTCTTTGACCATTTTCCTTGCTACACCATAAACATCTGCCTCCTCAAAAGGCCTCTCCAACTAAGAGGCGTTCTGCGGCTCAATAGACTCGAAACCTAGTCCATCAAAGCTTTGGCCTCCACCCCACTTGTTCTGTAAGCAAATGTTCAAAAAAATCAACATGTTCTCGAATCACGGGGGCCTCCATACAATCCACACCATCGATATTTAGCATTTCAATGGAATTAGTTCTCCAATGAGAGTTAGCTACTCTATGAAAGAACTTCATACTTCGGTCCCCTTCTTTCAACCACAATGCTCTTGATTTTTGGCACTTGATTTTTGGCACCATGAGATCTCCTCTAGAGAGATTACCCTCTCTAATTCTGAAACCACCTGTGTCTTTCTAGATACCTCTTTTGGAGAAAGAACCCTTCCTCATGTATCCTCTCTAACTCCTATAACTCTTCCAACAAGGTTTTCTTGTGTTCCCCTATGTCTCCAAAGGATAGAGTATTCCAAAACTTTAAATCATTCTTTAGAGCTTTTAGTTTACCTGCAAGGATGAGACTAGGGGTGCCTTGAAACTGACTTGAGAACCACCATTGCCTTACTCTATCCACAAAGCCTTCAGTTTTCAGCCACATGTTTTTGAACTTAAAATAACGACGCCCTCTTTGGATACCACCACAATCCAACAAGATGGGAAAATGGTCCGAGCAAATACGAGGCAGTCTCTTTTGGCAAACATCTAGATAATGCATTTCCCATTTGTTGAGACAAAAAATCTATCTAAACAGGACTACGTCTGAGTATACCCCTCATGAGAGGAAGGTCCACTAGATCCCAGTTGAAAGTATACTCTGAGAATTCTGTCATTACTGGACGCAGTCTACTATCTCCAAAGCGTTCACTTGGGAACCTTGTGATATTAAAATCACCACCTATGCACCAAGGAAGTTCCCACCAACTATGTACTCCCGCTAATTCTTCCCATAATAATCTTCTGGTACTGTCTAAATTCCACCCATAGATACCTGCAAAAGCCCACAAGAAATTGTCTTCCACTCTCTTAAAGGAGCATGCCACTGTGTACTCCCTCTATGAAGTCCTCCATTTTTTCCACCACCCTTCTATCTCACATCACCAATACTCCTCTTGAAGCCCCATTCGATGCAAGATACACTCAATCCACATATGGACAGCTCCAAATACTTCGCACTATTCTTGTTGGAATAAATTTCAACTTGGTTTCTTGTAAGCATACTAGGTCCGCCTTCCATTCATGAAGCAAATTTTTTATACGAAGCCGCTTGTTTGCCTTGTTAAGCCTACGGACATTCTAAGATACAATTTTAGGCTTCATATAGGATATACTATCTCCTTCCCTTTGGATCTATCCCAACTTGAACTACCCTCATAATTCAAAGACCACGTAAGCCTCTTTGGCTCCCTCAATTTTTTAGACCTGATTCATCACACCAATGATGGATCCTGCACCATCTGGGCCCTCTTAGCTCTAGTTTCCTCCCCACCCAAGCCCAAGCCGAGCCCATTGCTTTCCAAGATCTCACCTGATACTCTACCCCTCTACGCACCGTATCATCCATTCTATTTTATGCTGAAGCATCCCCAGCTATGTCTTCACATCCAACAACATACCAAGCACGTCTCCCTCTGCCAAGCAGACACCAGGCTTGTCACCGCCACCCTTCCACTGTGCAATGCGAGGAGCTTTGCCAATACCGTGTCCATTGCCCTTTCTTGTGTAGACACCTCTATGAGCTTCCATGCAGCCACCTGCCCCTTTTCTAGTTTTGTGCAGAGGCGCCAGAGCCTCCCTGTAGGAACCTTTTTGTGACCGAAACACCACCGCTGATGGTCTAATCAGTGCTCCTCCTCTGTAGTTGCTTCTATCTTCGTCTACAAACTCCCACAGTGCCTCCCCCATCTCCTCCATCCATTGCCTTCCTTTTCTTCAGGTATAAAAATGAAACTACACCTGCCACCACCACCATATTCCACCAAAGCCATATATCGGCCTCGAGAATTCAAGCACCGCTGCGCTATGAAGCTACGATTGCTCTCCCTAACCGTAGTGTAAAAATCCTTATTTTCTCCCTTCACAAAGTCCTCTAGTGCTTTAGCCAACCTATTCATCACCTTCTAGCTTCTCTCAGTAATAAGCAAGAGGTTGCCATCCTTCTCTAATGAAAAAACTTTTTGACTCCTATCACTGAATCTTTTGTAAATCCCATCCTGACCACTAAACTCAACCGTAGTCCCTTCGTCACAGGCCACCAAGCATCATCGAAGAAAAACAACTGTCATTTTTCATCATCTAATTTTGGTTGTACGGAGAGAAAAAGGCATTGCCCGAGTAGAAAAGTAATTTTTGCTTACAGTTTTAAAAAATTCATGGAAAATTTATGACACAAAGCATCAGAGAGTAAAGGAGTAAGATTTATAACTCAATTATAAAAGGTACCAAACATTTGGACAAATTTTCACAACAGCAATTTCATTTTATCTTTTGACAAGAAAAATTTATTAACGTGCAAAAGGCACTACCCAAGCACAAAGGAAGTATACAAGTGAAACACCTATCAAGAAGGAAGAAAAAATTACAACAGCAATTATCATATTTTTATGATAAGTAATTGAAATTCATTATAAATCAAAAGCACACCAACTACAAAGAATTCTGATTGGCACTGGGTGTCCAGAACAGACACCAAATACACAGATTTATACAATAGAACCAAACACCTAGGCAGAAAAAGGACAAGAAACACAAAACTAGAAAAATAAACTCCCCTGCACACTATTTATCCACCATCCAATCCCTAAAAGCTAAAACCGCCCGAAACTTAAACCAATCTTATATGAGCAGGTAAAGAAGGAAGAATGTCTAAATTTTTGTACCACTAAAAGAATGTCTAAATTCAATAAGGAAGAAGAAATAATAAAAACCTGCTACAGTTGAGAAAACATTACGTTCAAAGTAAACTACAGGTGTACCCCTCCAACAAAATAAAGTTATCCGTTGAAAATAGAACAACAATTCAAGGAAATACTTTTGCTGAAGCATTCAATTCAATACCTGTAACAACAATCACAAGAACCACTGCAAAAGCAATACTCCCTCCATCATACCACCCTTCCTTAATACCCTATAATAGAAAAATGAAAAATTGGCATATTATCTTGAGATAAATAAAGATAGAGATGTCTAATATATTTGAGAAGAACAGCAGACAGAGCCATCTAGCAACTCTTAAAATGAATCGCGATCTATTCTATGAACTACACACTATTAAGAATACTAAACGAGCACAACAAATCAGTACAGGATGAATTATAGAACAGCGTCAGGCAGGCAGGTTGGCTTTCAACTATACTTTTAAAGTATCCTGACATCCAACCTAAATCATATAAACCATCAAAGAAAGTGAAAGCCACAAGATTCAAATTGTAATAGGCTTTTATCATTGCCGGTTCACAAAACAAGACCACAATCTAAATTGCATAAATCATCAAACACAAACTGCAATCTGACTTGAGCATAAAAAGTATCCCTATGCAATATTATACCTCATTGAGTTGTAGAAATGCTTCAGTTCATACAAAAATTATGCTCTAAAACATCTAAACATATTTATGACGAAAGACAGCATTCATCCTAAAATTGTAATGTCTTAGCCAGTGTCACATAGCATGGAGATATCTTGCATTTCCTTAGAAAAAAAATACTCTGCTTTCATAAAATTGTAATATCTTAGCCAGCATTGGAGTTAAGTAGCCAACTCTGCTTCTATATAAAAAAATGCACAGTTTCCTTGGAAAGAAAAAGTTATGTGGCTCAAAACAAAGTTTAAGCCCGATCATACAGATCCAACTATACTCCTTTATGAAAATCACTTGGTTTGTTTACAAAGGAAAAAAAAAAGGATATAGCTAAAAAAAGCAAGTCTTTCATTTTTTTTAAAGACTATCATCTTGCAAGGAAAGAAGAGCACCACAAGTTACAGAAGTTAATGACTCAGACCCTTGTCGCATTCTCCTGCAATGCAAAGACCAGAAGGCATAATCTATCATGTCGCTGCCGAAGCTCACCTCGGTCTTTATACCCAGTGCCAAAGAGGCCACTGCTGCTATCATCAATATGATTAATGTGAGGTCTTGCCAAGCTTCCCAAAGAAACATCTAAGAGAAACAATAAAAAGGATATTTTATATTCGCTTCTTCAACAAAGGAAAGGTAATAATAGTACTTATAATACACAAGTTATAAAAGATCAAATTTCCGATGAACTTTACCCAGAAACTCCTCCCTTTTTTCCGGGGATACGTGTTTGATCCGAATGCATTCCTCCGCTTCAGTAAATCAGCCTCGTCTCCTTGAATCCCATTCTCTAAGCTTGTTTTTAGCAAATCTGATAGCCCACTAACCTGGTGTAAAGGTAGAGACAAAAGATACATAAGAAACTACAAATATTGAGAACCAACAAAACAGAAATCAGAGCAAAAAAAAAAAAATGGAAAACTTGCCCTTCCATATTGTTCTAGAGTTGAAACATCATGATCCCTTGACAATAAACCAAGTTGTTCTTGTCCAATTGCAAAATCGCCATTGGGGGGTAAAGGTGGTTTCAATGGTCCTGACAGTTGAATGCAGGATGTAAATCATCACAAGTACAAACAGCATATATAACATTTTTAGATGAATGACCACACCACAAGAATGCAATTAAAAAGTCGTTCTGTACCACAAATCAAGTTCACAAACAGGTAAAATAGTTAAACGATTAAAAAGGATGAGCATAAAAAAATGAATCAAAAGTTCAAAGAACATGTCCAACATGGATGATACTTAAGCTTAAACTTCAACCCTGCAACAGCACATGATCAGGCTGCAACTAAAACATCTCCAACCAGCATAGGATAGAGGAAGCAAGACCAACAGAATCAAGATAGTTATTAGAAAATAGTCACAGAAGAATACGAGTAATATCATATATGATACAAACAAAACCCCAAAAGAAGGTTGAATTCCAAAAGAAAGAAATGCCGACAGCAATACAGCTAACAAGGACCTCAATAGCACAGACAAGAAGAAAAATGGACAAAAGTAGGGGTAAATTTCAGGAAGGATTTGTAAAGCCAAATCCAAGAAATGGAAGCAGAGATCTGTCTATTGAGAAAAGAAAAAAATGAAGCAAGGTTTTGTCTGCTCAAATCCATTTTTCAGTTTCAATAATTGCATTTATGATCAACTGCCGAGCAGACCCTACTTGTTACTCCACATTAAATGGTTGGCAGTGTTGTGTAATTTTGTAACTTTGTCAAGAAGCAACAATGCTAAAGCAGGACAATATGGGCTCATATATTAAGAGTAATCTGAGACAAGATACAAAACCAACAAGAACAATAACGATGGAAATTTTAGAATTATTGTAACAGGTTATGAGTCAGTAAATATTTGAAAGGAAACAGAAGTAAACTGCTGATAAAAACCAAAAAATACATCATAGTAGAAGACATGAAACAGTAAAATTTTGTGTAAGCACAGCTCAAACATGATGAATATCATAATGTCACGTACACGAGCACAAATCTGGTGACAAGAGAACCAACAAAATGAGCTCGCTTTCAGATTTCATTAAAAATTATAAAAATAAAGGACAAGCACTACAGATGTACAAGTACCATTTTCTTGAGACAAGACCTTCTTGAAACGATATGCAGCCTGATATAGCAAATTTCATAGATTCAGAGATATATTCCAGCAATAAAAAGAGCACAAGAAAAATGAGGCCCAAGGAACTCTATTACTCGTATGGCTTGAATATTTGCTTTAACAGTCCTTATTATTTGCGTCCTCTCTTCTTCCCTTTTCAAATCCAAAGTGTAACGAAATCGTCGTGAAGCGTTTAGAACAAGTGCCGCTTGCTACAGATGAAAAGTTGAGTTAGTCCAAGCATTATAAAAGCAATGATGTCTTCAGATTACAACACAGTGAACTGACTAATCCTGAGAAAATTCTCAGTTAACAACCATTGAACATTAGAAAAAATATGATAAGTGCAGCACTAGACTTGTCATTATGCCCAATACAGCTAGATTACATAATGAAATTTAGGCTGAATTTATCTTGGGAGTAAAATATTTTTCTCTAATTCCAAGATTTGGAGCGGGCAAAAAATGTTGGTCAAGCAGCAAATGATTTCCGAGTCGGCATAAAAATTACACACCAACCCTAGAAACGCTGTAATCTTACGAATATTGTGCCCATCATTCCCATCCAATTGCGCCCCTGGACCACTGACCCAACCAAGCATCTCAATTTGTGACCGAATCCAACGGCTGCAACAAGGATTTCCCTACATCCTAGCAAACCGTAAGCTTCGGCAGTCATGCTAAGCCCATCTTGGAGTGCAAGTCAACAAGGTTGTTGACTTCATTTTCATCAATTGTCTATTTGTGGCATCTAATGTTGGTTTTGTGTACAGTTTTGTGACCTGAAGTGGGTCTGTGTGGGAAGAATTTTTCTTTTTTATGAATATAAGTTTTATTGAGACAAGTAACCAGGCAAAAGCCAAGTACACAGGAAGTAAACAAAAACTGAACCTATTACAAGTCAGGAGCTAGAAAAAGAAAGAAGAAAATAATGGACGGTAGTTCCATTAAATACCTTGTGTGGGTGTATTTGGATTGAGAGGAATGGTTGGTTGATGAACTTAGATGTTTTTTCTTTAATTCCTTATTTCAGTGAACCTCTCTAGCAAGCAAAAAGGTCCACCACCCTCCTACGCATCACCCAAGCCAAATCACAACTATTGAACACTTCATACCATAACCACCTGGTCACATCACAATGTAATAACAGATGATCCACTGATTCACCATATTTCTTGCAAAAGAAACACCAATCCAAAACAGTTAATCCACGCTTCCTGTGAGATTATCCAAAGTCAAAATCTTCCCTAAAGAAGCAGACTAGCCAAAGAATGCAACCTTTGAAGGCACCTTACTCTTCCAAATACTCTTCCAAGGAAAAGAGTGAACCCCATTCAAAAAGAGTGAACCCCATTCAGCCTAGACAGCGTCTTAGACCAAGAATGAACTGAACTTCTTGTTACCAGTAGGCATCCAGACCATCTTATCCCTCAAATCCCTCTCAATCTGAGTAGCATACGATAAACCAAACAATTCAGGAACAGCCCCCATTTCCCAATCATTCACAGCTCTAGAAAATAGAACATTCCAATGAGAAGAGCACTAGAACACTCCAAAAAGTCAGCCACAGGAGCATCCAGATTTTGAGAAATATGAAAAAGATCTGGAAAAGCAGCACAAAGAGCCCTACCACCACACCATGGATCATGCCAAAAATGAATTCTAGAACCGTCTCCAACCACAAAAATAACATGTTTAACAAAAGCATCCAACCTTTTCTAATACTTTCCCACACCCCCACACCATAAGTACCTTTTGCCTCCTTAAAACTCCATCCCCCCAAGCACTCTCATTTTTAGAATCACACTCCTGATGATACCTCGACAACCACTTTCCAAGTAAAGCCTTATTAAAAATACTCAACTTCTGAAACCCCAACCACCACATGTCAAAGGAGTACAAATCTTATCCCAACTAACCAAATGAAACTTAGCTTCCTCCCCTACACCTCCCACAAAAAGTCTCGAAATAATTTCTTTGTGAAGATTGTGGATTTGAAGCAACATTTGGGTGTGTAATTAAGAAGAAATTTCTAGCTTTGGTTTTAAGATCTGATTGTGGCGGTTGGTTTTGCTTTGTGATGGTCAGAGTTGGTCAAATATGGTGTTTGTGCTAGTTTGTAGTTGCTGATGTCGTGGTGAGTTAAATTTTCATTTCTTTTTACTTTTCTGCTGCAGGATACAGCGATTTCCAGTCACTTTCATGTGGCTCCCAGTTCAAATATCTTATTCTTTACTAATGAAACCCAAATAAATAAGAAAAGACGAGGGAAACACCCACCAAAGGAGGGGAAAGTTTGAAAATTTTTCAACATGCCGCCAAAATCAGACAACCTATCTTTCAATGCTAGGGAAACACAACCTTTCCAAACAAAGAAAAAGTATAGTTTTCGGTGTTTATCATTATCGGTAAAAAAAAATTATTGATATATAGAAAAGATATAGTTTGCCGCGCACACAACCATCTGATGAAAAAACAGTCCGTTAATAGACTTGGGCCTTGTTTACTTATTTCATCTCATCTAATCATAATAATTTTCTCAAATTTCCACACAATATATAATAAACAATTCAACTTTTCAAATCCCAAAACAAATATAATATTAAAAAATAATATTCTAACAATATTTTATTTAACTTTCTATTGGGTTGTATGTGGAGAATAGTTTGTGAGCAAAAAATCGATAAACAGAGAATTTGCTCAACTGTTACTCGACCTAGCACTCGAATGAAACTCAACCCGTGAGTTCACTTGAGGTTCACTCGATAGTGGGCTCGAGCGAAGCTAAACTCGAGAGTCCACTCAAGTCTCGCGCGACAGGAGGCTCTAGCGAGTCACAAACCCTAGTGTTCGCTCAAGATACGCTCGACACACCGCTCGAGTCAATGTTGATTGGTTGTTCCTTGAGGCGCGTTGACATACCGCTCAAGTGAAGGACCCAGTTTTTTCCAATTAGGATTTCCAGTGCCATTTACTATAAATATGTAATATTCAACTTAGTGTACAATTTTCAACATATTTTTCAAAAAAAACAATAGTCAAGTGAGTTGAGATTGAGTGATTGTAATTTTCTATGTTAATAAGATTTATGTAGCTCTGTGAACGTAGGCAAGTTGCCCCGAACCACATGCAACTGACTGGGTGCCCCGCCCCCGCATGGACAGAGGCGGATTACGGGCAAAAAATCCCCACCCCCACCCATGAGGGGGCGGGGGACGGGGAAGGGGTGGCAGGTAGCACCCCTATTGTGAATCACCCAGTGGATATGCTAACTAAGGGCGATGTACATAAGAGACTGAAATCTAGCTCGACTTCAGTGTGTCTTCTGGCTTGAAAACGGGATCTATGAGCTACAGAGGTGGTAGGGCTTGGGCTGGAAACTGTGGATGGCATATGGAGAACCAGCCTCCAAGTGAGAGATTGTTAGATTGTATGTGAAGACTGATTTGTGAGCATAAAATCAAGAACTTATAGTTCACTCGACTGTCGCTCAAGCAAAACTCAACCGGTAAGTTCGCTCGAGGTGCGCTCGACAATGGGCTCGTGCGAAGCTTAACCCAATAGTTTGCTCAAGTCTTGTACGGCAGTGAGCTCGAGCGAGACACAAACCCTAGTGTTCGCTCGAGCCAATATTGATTGGTTGTTTGCTCGAGGCACACTCGACACGCCGCTCGAGTGAAGGACCCAGTCTTTTCCAATTAGGATTTCTAACGCCGTTTACTATAAATATGTAATATTTGACTTATTGTGTACAATTTTCAACATATTTTTCAAAGAGAACAATAGTCAAGCGAATGCATATTGTATGAGAGAGTAAAAGCCCTAGTGAGAGTGAGTTGAGATTGAGTTATTATAATCTCTTCTAATTAGTAAGATTGTGTGTTGTATTTGTTTGATCGTGTGCTTGTTTACTTTGGTTGTCATCGTTGGTGTGTGTGTTTGCACAATACTTTCAACTCATCTCATTTCAACTCACTATGCAAAGGACCAAACCTCCCCTAGACACTAGCATGGCGTCACAGTATTAAAGCCCTTACCAGTTTATACATACCTTATTGGACCAATAAAGAAAAAAAAGAAAATACGGACCATATTGGAGTACTAAACTAAGAAACCAAAAGATTGGTCACTACAAGTCAAAACAAAAATAATATAGACGCAATTATTTTACAAGTTCTGCATAAATTCATTAAAATATATTATTTTTAATTTATTTGAATTGTTTTGACTTTGATGGGACTGAATTAAAAATAATTGTTCCGCTATATGTGAACAATTAAGAAAAAAAAAACCAAATTACTGCTAGTGACACTGTACATTTCTTGATTCCAAGTATAATGCTGCTTTAGGCATATAGTTAGATATTAAAATGCGATGAGTTAGACAAATTTATAAATAATATTAAAATAATATGTAAATAGTAAATTATTTGAAATAAAATATTTTATGAGATTTTAAGAAATGTGAGAAAAAGTTGGAATACAATTTTTTAATATTATTTTTATTTTAGATTTAAAAAAATGAATTGTTTTTTTGTATTTTATTTAGAAGTTTTGGAAAATTGTGATGGTTAGATAATTATTAAATGAAAATGTTGAAATTTTGAAATTGAATTTTTTTGTGTTGAGTGGTGTTTGAGATTGTGTTTAGTTGTTGAATCAAACTCAACTCATTTCAAATCAATTATTAATAAGATTCACTACTTTTTTAAATTCTCATATAAAAGTTAAACTCATTTCAACCTACTTTATACATTTCAATCTAAAAAGTTACACTATCTCAATCTAAAAAGTTAAATCCATCTCAATGAGACCCACAAATAATATTATTCACAACTTAACTCAACTTAAATCATCTAAACGTAACAGAGATGAGATCGATCGCGACCATCTAAACATCCAAACGGACCGGGGCATTCTGGTTTCAAAAAGAATCGGTTGACAAAAATCCAAAATAGAAACCCAGCAAAGCAGTCAGATGTCAATAATAAACCGATAAGGTACAGAACAATAGGCAAAACATCTTTGATGAAAAGGCAGATCAGAGAAGATTAATGAAAAATACACAGAGGACTGAAATGCGAAAACGTACCCTCCACCGGCGAAGACGCTCGATTGAAGCATTCTTAGTGCTGGTAATATCGAAAGGACCACCCGACTCCTCGTCGCGGTTTTGGTGGCCTCCGGAACGGCTTCCCCCGGCCTCCAAATCGGTGTTAGGTGGGCCGGGAGACGAGCTCTTGTGAATACTCATTTCTGTCGCAGGAGAGATGGTACAGTCAGTCTAATCTGTATAATCAGTACGCATAAAAAATCAACAAACAATCCTTCTCTTTCTCTATCTCTCAATCTCAACGGTCTCTTCAGCACGCTCCAGTACCAGTAATCCCCCTCTTTCTTTAAAAAAAAAATGTCAAGGGTTTAAAAAAAAAACAAAAGAAAAAATTGTCCGTTCTTTTATTTCAAATCCACTGCCAGTCCGCCGGTTCGTTTTTTGTTTGTTTTTTCTTTTGACTTGAACAATAATCATGGGACACAAGAGTCAACAGACCCAACAAACCCCGTTCTGCGTTTGAAAAATTACACTTTCTGCAGTTCTTGTCTGACCTTTTGCCTCTAGAGTCTAGACATTTTTTTCCACTCGAACTGACATCACAGTTTATTTACCGCTTTAAAAAAATCCAAAAGATTCATAGTTGATTCTCTCTGGAAGAGGACAAAAATCTTCAAATTTTGTCATTATCTCGTTCGCCAGAAATGAGGCCCAGATAGATATTAGGGTTTCGCAGTAAAAGGTCCAAGAAAGATAAAATTAGAAACACAACAAAAATTTGCAAGGTCGAGTAGTACCTTTGTCCGTAGTTGAAAGAGCGATGTACCAAAGTAATTAATTAAGCCCACCGGGGGTGGGTGAAGTAAACTAAATTCTCCTTCCGGCCCTACAGAGTCTCCCTCCGTCTTCCTCAGTCTTCTTTTTGTCTTCCTCTTCCTTAAGTTATCTTGCAAGATCCTGCTGAAAATAATTAGCTAATAAAAATACAACAAACTGTCTTGAAAAATCTCGCAGAAAATAAAGATGATCTTGATAAACAGGTCTAGATTCAACTATGCTTTTTCCATTCTACACGACTCAACTACCGATGGGTTTGGAATCGAAACGCACGTCCTCGTAACGTTTTATTCTGTTTTTTTATTAGTTTTTAAAGGAAGAGATATTTCTTCTTTTGGTGATAAAAGCTTGTGGATGAGTCTTAAAGAAGATATTTACATCTTCTAGTAATATTGTGACAAGTAAATTTTGTTTTTTTTGCTAAAAGACAAATAGAAAGAAGATATTTACACCTTCTAATAATATTGTTACACGTATACTTTTTTTATAAAAAACAAATAGAACTGATAGTCGGCAAATTCTCTCAGATGTAAATAGGAATTCTTCATTAAATCTTCTGAAAGTTTCGTTTTGACATTTTTTATTTTTTTTATTTTTTTTGATATTTTTTGTTGTGAAATGATCTTTTGTTGTCCCAAGCATAACGTATATTTCTTCATCAATTGGTTGGCAATACGTTTTTTAGTTCCCTTTCTTTTCTTTATTTATTGCGTATCACATGATGCACGATGGCGTAATTATCAGTTTCGTCTCCGCGTGAAGTTTAATTTGGCCCCACACACATTGATGAGAAATGCCACTAGGTAGGTTTGGATGGTCGGAGTTGATATATTATTAAATGAGTTGAAAGTTGATTAAAAATAATGTTTTAATAATATTATAATTGTTTTAAAATTTGAAAAATTTGAATTATTTATTATATTTTGTATAAAAATTTAAAAAAATTATAATAATTAGATAAGATGAAATGAGATGATTTTTATATCCAAATCTTCATATCGTGATGTGGTGTCAATAAGTGCTTTGTTAAAAAGTTAAAAAAATCAACATAAATGAGATAAAGGAAATCTAGGAATTCATATTCCTCCTTTTGTACTTTTTAACTCTATTTTTTTAAAATATATATATTTTTTTTTTAATAAACTACATAGTACCTTGTAATAGTGTCACATCAATAGGACAAATTGAATTATATAATTGAGCCGACGTAATAATAATACTCATATAGTGTGAGGGTAATTGCTTGGAAAATAAATAAGTTTACAGGTATTATCACAAGAAAATTACTTATTTGTGATAAGTTATTTTTAGTAAAAATGATTATTTTTTATCAAAATGAATCTATTTTTATTAAAAATAATTCGACATAAATATTTATTTTTCTTGGGTTGATCTCAACTTTTATAATGAGTTTCATTTTCTTTTTCAAAAGAGGTACAAATAATTTTCCTTTCCAATATGTACGTCTGTCTTGTTTTGTTGGCTTCAAATCAGTATGAAGATATTTAATTCAGGAGGATGTCGCTTCGTTTGTTTTGAGATGAGTTGAGTTTAGATAAAAGTTTAGTGTTGAATAACATATTATTAAAATATATTTTTTTTAATCTTATTTTTATTTTGAGATATGAAAATTTTGAATTGTTTATTTTATTTTATGTAAAAATTTAAAAAATTATAATTATTAAATAAAATAAGTTGAGATGAGATAAAAATAGTTATGAAAATAAATAAAGCGAGTTTTGAGTTTTTGGTTCGATCGATCTCGTCATTAAAATGTTCACAAGCGAGAGTACGTGTGTTTGAAGTTTTGAACAAGAGGTTTGCTAGCTGCGTGATTCAAAAGGCCAGCATGATGATCAGGAAGATCACGAGCATGTAGATCAAATACTATTAATTATTCTAAATTCTGTTTAGAAATATAATTATTTTTAAATATTTTTATATTATTTTATTATTATTTATAGATAATATATATTCTTAACGTCGAAACCTAAAAAGACATAAAGACAAGAAATGAAGATAACGAAGGCACGAATAATGGACCCGTGCGGTAAATGCAGAGGCATGGTGGAATATATATACATGCAGTTGCACGGAGGGAGTTCCCTCGCGTTGTACGGATGGATAATATATAAGTAAGCAGGTGTACGAAAATAGTACCTTGATATGCAGCACAAATATCGAAGGAATCCTCTTGACAACGATCTCTATCTCTACTACTTCAACGTCAAAGCCGTATCCTCGCGTCCACTCGCCATATATGCTCTTGGTATATATAACCTTAAGTCACTTTCCGAATTAATAATAATAGGGTAATGATTAACCTTTGCAACAGGTTAACTATTTATTTACTACTTATATTATATTTAAAATTATTATTTTTTTATTATTATTTTTTAATATTTTTTAACATTCTTAATTATTAAAAATATATATATAATTTTACTAATAGTCACTTCCTTAAATATTAAATAAAATAAAATATTAAAAAAACGTTAAATATAAAAATAATAATAAATAAATAGTAGAAGAATAGTAATTCTATCATTTTTCATAATAATAAGCCCAATGATTGACTTGGAAAGGAGAAAAAGTACGTGGGCTGTGGCCAATAATTGTCTGGATATTTTCCTAGCTACTAAGATAGTACTAGGACTGGGGTCCACCCTAGCTCCTAGGAGCAGGGAACGAGATTGGTAACCCTCCCCCGCATGCGGGTAGCACCCATAGAGAATATTTGAAAGGAAAAATACAAAATAAGAGTAATTTGTTTGTTATCAATAGGGGCTATTTCATGTCATTTCAATATTTTTAATAATTCTATTTTCAAATATTATTCAAATAAAAAATATTTTTTTAATTTTAAATATTTAATATTTTTTATTTAATCATTACAACTCTTCTAAACTTTCAAACAAAAATAAAAAAATAATACAAATTTTGGAAGTTTTAACACAAAAATTATATTCAAATAATTTTTTTAACTTTATAATATTTTTATTCAAATTTTTTTCTTTTATTCCTTAAAACTCAATAAACATATTAATTCAAATCATTTAACTACCATTTACAAATTATTTCATTATTATTAACAAAATTATAATTTCATCTCATTATCCAAATATGTCTTAACCTATGCTAAAAGAAAATATCTCTTTTTAAGTAATTTATTTATTGACAATACTCTAAAAAAATATTTATGTTTCGGTTTCTTTCATAATTAGAATGACCAGTCCCGTAATAAGAGTCGTTGAAGTTTGGTGACAAGGGCTGGACATAAAGTTGACCAAATATTCTTACAAGTTACAAATAGGGGTGGAGGCCCGCAGCCTGCAGGGTCATTTGGACCCATGCATGACCTCGCCTGTCGAATTTCCTATCACTAGGGGACAGGTGTCCGGCTTCATATAAATCGAAAATTCCTTGATCTATATGTTTATCATCCGTACACCCTATCATCTTCTTCTCTACTGTGTGTCTGCCTACTCACCCGCATATATCTAAGTACTAGTATAAATTAAAACAAACAAAAAAAATCATAAATATAGATGATTCTTAGCAGCACAGCCTCCTCCACCTCATCTTCTCTCGTAAAGTTTTTGAGAGATTGTGATAGTGAATTGAGATGATATAAAAATTAATATTTAAATAAAATATTATTAAAATATTATTTTTATTTTGATATTTAAATTATTTATTATATTTTATGTTGTAGTTTATAAATGTTGTTATAATTAGATGAGATGCATTGATGTTCTTTCAATCCAAACAATCCCTTAAAGAAGAGACCTGCGGTGACCATGGTTATGGCTCTAGATCTCTACTTTGTCTTTAGCATCTCACACGTACACTCGGTCACGGGTTGATTTCACTTCACTTGGATTCATATGTTCATATCATTTTTAGGTTTTTTTTTAATGTTTATTGTTGGGGATGGTATTAGCTAAGAGGCCGGATATGGATGGTAGGCTGCTCAACCCAGTCCACCTCATCACCATATATGGGACAAAAAAGCTATCTGCATGCAGGAGGCATAACCGCGGGGGAGTCAGTGCCCACATGGAAAATGAAATGACCTCGTTTGGACAGTGTGACTATTATGAAACAGACTCCTAAGAGAAAATCTGAAACCACTTAGTCCATTGACAGAATTAGGGACCAACGACAATAGTGTATCGAGAGCCGCAATGGTACAAAAGCATCGCCTCTAATCAAAATTCTTCAAGTGGCTAGTGTTCGTAACAGACCTAATAAAATGTTTCAGACTGCCTTTGGAGGTCGACATGAATGGCGACGTCGTTAATAACTTAATTATGATAATGTGAGAACGCCCAAGATGTTGGTTAGTCTCGGGAGCTGCAAATTTTTTGGAGAAATGAAACAAAATTAATGGCTAGTTTTTAACATATTTCTTTGTTTACTTTTCGGCCATAAAATTCAGAGATCAGAAGCAAACAAACCTAGACCAAACGTCTCCGAGAATTGTGGGTCTCATCCATGAGAGAGAGAGAGAGAGAGAGGTGGAGGCCGGGGGATCGAAAGTGAACGAAGACCCACGAAGACAATAATAACCAACGAAGATGAGAGACCCCTCCCTTCGAAGAATAAGAGGTATGAATGCAGCTCTGGCCTTTCTATTTTCATATGTTTTCGTTTTTGTTTTTGTTTTTTTTTTTTTTTAAATGACAAGCTAACATGGCAGGATGACTCCCCTGCAGTTATGCCCCTGATTGTATGTAGAAGAGCTGATATGGGACAAGCAGGGCCAAGCACAAGGAGAGGTGGAAGGCTATAGGGTGGGTAGCAGAAAGAGCTCTGGCCTTTCTCATCTTCATTTGTTTCTCATAAGAACATCCACAACGGCTTATTCAAAGTACATTTCATCTTCAAATTTAACTAATTTTATCAATAGTTGGTCCACATTGAATTAGCCAAACCCATTTCATCTAAAATATGATCTACAGTATTTTCATCTTTTTTTCAAAGATAAAAAGGACTGTATCAAGTCTAAATGCATTGTTTACTAATTTTGGCTCCCTCTCCCTTGATTTCTCTTCTTCTTCCCTCTTTGGATTCTTCTAGTATTTTTTTTTCTCTTATTCTTCCCTCTCCCGCATATCTTCCTTCATTCTCTTATTCTAGTTTTTTATTTCTCTTCTTCCATCTTTCTCTCCCGCAGCTAAAAAAGCTTCCATCTTTCTCTCCCACGACTATTCTCTCCAGCACGGCACCGCGGGAGCTTCTCTTCAGAATGACAAGCAATAACACAGTAAAATTTGAAACCCTAGTCTTGATTTTATTGTTTGTGTTTGATTTTGTTGATGTTGTTTGGGTTGGACATTGTTTTCAGCAAGAGTTTTTCAATTTCTAGTTTTGATTTTAACACGATAGGGTTTAATTTCATTTTTGTCTCCTAGTTTTGATGCTTGTATACAAGTAATTAAAATTTCATTGGCTTCTGTAAACTGTTGTTAGTGTTGGTGTTTGCTCTGTAAACTAATGTAAATTTCATTTTCGTGTGTTAGTTTGAACACGGAGTGCTCTGTAAATTGGAGATTGTGCATGATTCCTCATTACTCTGAAAAGTAGAAGAAAAAAGTTGGAGGGAAAAAGTGCTTATGCTCTTTGCTTTTGGTCTTATTTTGGGTCATATGCCAACCATACCATAATGCTTTTGCTATGGTAAAATTGTTTGATTGACTGAGGGTGATGTAACCCAGAAGAAAAGTAACCCAGAAGAAAAGAAAAAAGTAGGAAAAAAAAGATTAGGGAGATGGAGAAGAAACTTTGACAAAAAAGAACAAAAAAATAGTATGGGCATTTTTGTATCTTTTTTAGAAAGAAAGGATTATATCCTGGGTACTCGGTTAAGTTTTAAGCATTGCATTTTGAAGCTTGAATTGTGTACAAAGATTATATAGAAGAAAGAAGAAGTAAGATCCAAAAACTAGCAAAAGCATCCAGCTTTATTCTCTCTATTCAATTGCTCTACAGCATGCATGCTTTATTGTTGGGTGTTATAATTCTCTTTTTTGTCTCTGCCAATTTTTAAGGCACTGTTGTGGGTGGCTGTGATGATTTATCTAGCTGCATCATTTTTGGGGACCTTGAAATGTTGGGATTACGTTGGATGAGTACTATAAGTGGTGGACGACTGGTCTCCTTTTTAAGACCAATCTTGTTTCATTTGTTGGGTTATTCATGAGGATGAGAGGCCAGTACAACCCCACATAGCGATTTTGGCTGCTGCCCAAGGCCTTTTCTGGTCTTTAGGAGTTCTTTAAGAGATTCCAAAAAATATTAAGGCTTTTATTGTAGGTTCTTAATTTCTATGTCGGTAATGTTGTGATGTTTTGTTATCCCTTACAAGTGTTACTGATGATAAAATAAAGTTATCAGAATTTCATATAGTTTTCAGGGTTTGATCATAGATATTACATATTTGTATAACTTGAAGAAGTTCAAAAAGCCATCAGCCATGTATTTAGAGGTTACTAATTGAAGGATAAAAGCTAATCCCACCCTTTGAAGGATAAAACATTCATATATGCTCCTGTAATATTCATAATGAAAACATGAACTATTCTCATGATGTGAAATAGGTAGCACTTGTAATGTTGGGTAACTTTTTCAGATATGCTCCATTCATCTCAATACAAAATGAAAATTTTTAAAGGAAGTATTGTCTTTAAGCAATCCAATATTAGACCTACTTGCATGAGATTATGTGTGAATACTTGAGATTGTGGCTGTTGTTTCAATAGCACTGTTTATGAGTCTAGTCCCGATTTTCTACAATTATACTTGAATCAAGGATGAACACCACATTTGATGAAGATCCATTCTTTACCACTCTATTGCAAAGTGATGAACAAGGTATCTCCAATACCCTAATGACTAGTAGCGATGATAATGTTGGACTCCAAGCAACACAATTGGAAGGTAAAAAAAGGTCACCTAGTAAGAAAACACAACGAGATGTGTCTTTCACCATAGAGGAGGACAATCTCCTCGTGTCGGCTTGGCTCAATATTAGCATGGATGCTATACGGGGGACGAATAAAAAATATTCACAAATGTGGGATAGAATTAGCAAGTATTACAATGAGCATAAAAAACCTAGCATGGCAAATCGTTCTGGGGGGTCATTGATCAATCGATGGTCGGTGATCCAAAAATGCACAAATAAATTTTGTGCTACTGTGGCTCAAGTAGAATCATTGCATCCAAGTGATGCGACAGAGCAAGACAATATATGAGTTTCTAACTACATTTCATTCTAAATTTTCTTGCTGAAATTCTATTATCACATTCTTGTTACATTCGCAAATTTAGATTGAAAGAGTTAAAATAATGTATAGAGAGACTGAGAATGCCACATACAATATGGAACATTGCTGGTGTCTATTGAAACACCAACCAAAATGGCAGCAACATTTGTCTATGTTGTTAACAAGAAGGAAACCACATGGGAAATGCCCTGCTATGGCGGAGTCGACTCCACTAGGAGACGACACGATAGATGACAACATAGATGTCATTTTTGAGAGACCTCCAGGCAAGAAGATTGAGAAAGAAATGAAGAGAGAAATGAAGGTTACAGAATCTTCCGATGCATAATTTATTGAGGCCTTAACTTGCATGAGAAATGATAGAGCTGTCTTCATAACTGAAAGAAGACAAACGACCAGCAATTTGGATGCTGATAGGGCTCAATTACTAGTGGAGAAAAAGATGAAGAATGATATGGAAAATAGGAAGATCGGTATGGAGATAATGAAGATGGATCTTGCTAACATGAATGGAATGCAGCAATCTTGAATCTTCAAAAAGAGATTTTCAAGAAATCAAGGAAGTTATTTTCATCTTCATCTCTATCTTCATCTTTTGAAGATGTGTAGACTTTTATTGGTGTAATGTTTTGGGGCTGTTTTTATCTTGTGGTTGTATTTGTTTTGGGGCAGTCGCTTATGCTATTTTGTGGTTTTTATTTTTTCCTTGTTTCCTTAGAGTACCAAAAAATTCCATGCCTTATGGACCATCCCTGACTACTTGAGACCGTACTATAAGTGCGTACGTCAACTAGATTAATGCATGAATAAGTGATCATGATGTACCTCTATCAATTATAGAAGAAAGATTATAAATTAAGTAAAAGGATATACTTTAGAATTTTTATATAATTATGTTTAAATGAGTGATTTTTTGTAATATAATTTATAAAAATAACATCACTACTTTATATAAATACTCTCATTTTAACATATGATCATTGTATAAAAATGATAAATAAATAAAAAAAATTGTACGTGTATCGTTACTCAATTATTAAAAAGAAAATGAAATTTATATAAGCTTAGAACATGTAAATCCAGTGCAATGTCTATGAAAAAAAGTAATTCTTAAAGCGGATCGATCCCATTATTTTTAAAGGGTACTATAGAGTACTAGTGTTTAATTTTGGGACTTTCACGTCTCAAACTTATACCTATCATTGCATTTGCTAAAAAAATAGATTGAATGGAAGTATATATGTGCACAAAACCGAAATAGAACATGGAAAATAATGAAGCACGTCAATTGCAATATATAGTTTCTAATTTCTATAGCTTTTCCTCCCAGCTAGCTCAAGTTTCATCTATTAAAGAAAGAAATATATGTGTATTTTTACTCCTACCTTCCCTCTCCATTGATACGATCATCATCATGTCAAGTACCCTTACTGGCTTAATTTGGAAAGGAAGATTAATAAAGCAAAGAAAAAAGTCCATAAAGGTACGTACCGAGAGATTTCGGATCGATGCTAGCTTGAGTTGATTATCCTGACGATTGTGAAAGACTCGAATGAGCTTAGGCAGTTAGAAATTTAGAATAGCCGCCTCTGCATCACCAAGAATTCATGACATCATATCATAAGATGGTTCTTCCTGATCTCTGATGATCATCAGTACTTATATATATCCAGCATATATATATATATATATATAGTTAGTTGTTCTTTACATATTATTTGCAAAGACGCGTGCATCTTGCCGACGATTGAGGAGAAAAATTAATACATTATATAAATCGATCAAATAATACAAGTGAATGCATGATCTACGACGGTATATATGTACACGCGTGCGCGCTTTGAGAAAGCTGCCGACGAGGAGGTTCCGTCGAAACTTCCAATATATATATAAAAATTTAATAAAAAATTTACTTATTTGCATGTCATTAATACGTTAAAAATTATAAAATTTAAATTTTAAATTAAAAAAAACTAATAAAATAAATATTATAAATAAAAAAATAAGTAAAACTATAATTAACACTATATTATATTCCGCGCCCCATAGGTACTAGGTAGCTATTAAATTCAGACCCTCTCTCTCAACACCGTTTCTAAAGCTAGCTTTCTTTATAGTCGGCGCGCATGCTCTAGCTAGGTAGTTACTATATATATATTTTCGTTCGGTCTTAATTAAAAATATTGTAGATCCAATATAAAAAGTTTTGAGTCGAGTTAAGTTTAATAATTTAAGAATTAAATATTTAGATGTTAGATTCAATTTAATTAAATTGAATTAAGTTAAATTTACAACCAAACGAAATCTTACCGTTGAAAAACAATGATTGATTAGTAATGGCACACGTTTTCATTTTTTTTAAAATTGTTATTTTAATAATAAAGAGGTGAGCAGCTGGCATATTATGTCGACTGTATCCTTTTCGACCCGTTGAGACGACGACTTAGTAGCTTTACAGCTTGCTAGAAGGGATTCGTTGCTGATTGTCCCTTGGGAGGAAAATGAAATTAAAACCATAAATATGATGTGTATATGAAGCTGCCTTTTCGTCGTACCTCTTGATCATATGCAATAAAGGTTATAATATCCCAATATTTAGTAATATTACACAGTGGAAGCTGAGTTTTCAATGAAAAAACTATATTGATGTCGTGTTTCGCGGGCTTAGGCAACTGCACGCCCCTGGTACCATGATGTGAATTTTTTGGAGTCCCCGACAGTGTTTTGGTGCGGCTGTACGGTGGGGTTTCGTATGTCCATAGTGGTGAATGAAAAATAAGTACTGTGAAAGTAAAAGAGATGACACCAAGATTTACGTGGTTCAGCAATATACCTACGTCCACGGGAGTTTGGGGAGGGAAGTCTCCAATATAATATATATGTTTACAATCACTCATGGATCCTCATATCTCACTATATAAAAAAGGCTTGTTGATCGTCTTTTTGATCTCTCGATGTGTTTTTCCGTCCCAATCTCCCTATTTCATTAGTCTGAAAAGTCTCATTTAATGTTGTCTGGGCATCCCTTTTTATAGGCTTGTCTGACCCCCTATTGTACATGACAGCCTACCTTAAGTTGGCAAATCTCCCTTACGTGAACCCTCTGCCTTCTTCCCCTAATCCTCTGACACTTTACAGCCCTAATATCTCTTTTGTCCCCTTCTTACCTCCCTATGACATTTGCAGCCCTCATGTCTCACATATGTTCATTTTTATCTCTTCCTGGTCCCCCTTTTTATCCTTAGTAATAGCTTTGTGGGTTGGACTCTAATTTTATGGGCTATGTGTGTTTTTTTCCCTCACATAAGCCTGCTAATTTTTAGCACAATCTTGTGGCTGAAAATTATAAAGAAAATTTATTGTGTTCCTATTTCCTATGCTTCTTTTTGCTCCTATTTTCTCAGTTTTTATTTTCGCTCTTATTTCTTTAGCTTTCTTTTCGCTTCTATTTCCTTAGTTTCTTTTTGCTCATATTTCCTTAGTTTCTTTTTGCTCCTATTTCCTCAACTTTATTTTTCCACTCCTATTTCCTCAACTTTGTTTTTCCACTCCTATTTCCTCAGCTTTGTTTGTCCGCTCCTATTTCCTCAGCTTTCTTTTCGCTCCTATTTCCTTAGCTTTCTTTTCGCTCCTATATACTCAGCTTCTTTTTTCTCTTATTTCCTCAATTTCTTTTCGCTCATATTTCCTCATATTTGTTTTCACTCATATTTCCTCAGCTTTGTTTTTCCACTCCTATTTCCTCTGCTTCGTTTCGCTCCTATGGAGATTCTGTTTGATGGAGATTCGATCTTTGATGGAGATTTCATTCGATGGAGATCTTTGCACAAAACTCGACAAGTCATTTAGACTGAGTTGAGAATAGTTGTTAGCAGGTCAGAGCTCATGGCTCGGTTCCTTTGTTTTATACTTCGTAGATTGGCACTTATAAGTTGGCAAAATTCGATGGCACTTCTCCCTCACCAACACATCTCATATTGCACAAAACTCGGCAAGTCATTTAGACTGCGTTGAGAATAGCTATTAGCAGGTCATAGCTCATGGCTCGGTTCCTGTGCTTTATATTTCGTGAATTGGCACTTATAGGTTGGCAAAGCCCGAGAGCCCTGCTCCCTCACCAACGCATCTCATATTGCACGAAGCTCGGCAAGTTATTTAAACTGCATTTAGAATAACTGTTAGCAGGTCAGAGCTCATGGCTCGGTTCCTGTGCTTTATACTTCGTAGCCGATCTAGAGACCGGACTTGTTTCTAGTAGGTTGGACGGTTCTTGACTTTTCGCTCCCTGCAGTTCGTTCCAATTATAGAAATAACTTTGTTAGTATAAACATAATTTCACATGAATTTTTTGAGTAATGAACCTGGAATTGTTGATTAGTCAAGGAGAGTCTGTGCTTGCATGCGCAGTAGTGCAGAGCAGAATAGCTCAGCAAGGCAGATAAGTCGAGCCGAGCCGAGCAGGAAAGCCGAGCCGAGTAGAAAATCTGAGCCATGCAGAACAAAATAGCGCAATAGAGCAGAGCAGAATAGCCGAACCGAGCAGAGAAGCCGAACTGAGAGGGAAAATCGAGCCGAGCAGGAAAATTGAGCCAAGCAGGAAAACCGATTCGAGTAGAAAATCCGAGTCGTGCAAAACAAAATAGCGCAGCAGAGCAGAGCAGAATAGCCGAACTGAGCAGGAAAATTGAGCCGAGCAGGAAAACTGATCCGAGTAGAAAATCCGAGCCGTGCATAACAAAATAGTGCAGCTGAGCAGAACAAAATAGTGCAGTAGAGCAAAATTGTCGAGCCGAGCAAAAAATCCGAGCTGAGCAGAAATACCGAAAGGAGCAAAAACTCAGAGCCGAGCAGAAATACCGAACCAAGCAGAAAATCCAAACCGTGTAGAATAAAATAGTGCAGCATAGCAGAGCAGAATAACTGAACCGAGCAGAAAATCTGAACCGAGCAAGAAATCCCAACCGAGCAGAACAAAAAAGTCTAATGCAAGTTGTGCAATTTTATCGATTTTGTTTGTGCGACTGGTCTGGTCTGCCATAGGCTTCCCGTGCATGTAATTGTCGGGCTGAGGAGTCTGCACAATGAAGTGTATGCTCCGTGCGGTGATTTTTCAGTCTTGGTGGTTTCCGTTGTTTTATGTTTCCGAGCTAGTGCTTCCCGTATATTGCGAATATCGCGCATGTCTTTACGTGCTGGTGAAGTGTCATCCCGTGCAATAGCTTCCTGTGTTGGTGCTTTGAACTGAGGGACTCCGTGCAGGTTCTTCTCGTGTAGTGCTTTTTGGACTTGGTGATTTCCCATGCTTGTAGTTACCGAGCTGAGTCTCTGAGCTAAGGAGCCCTTGCATGTGATTACCGAGTTGAGGAGCCCGTGCAGGTACTTACCGAGCTGGGGAGTTCATGCATGTAGGTAGTTTGACGAACTGAGTAGTTCGTGCATATGGCTACCTCTGTCTGCATAGCTTTATCGAGCCGAGGGACCCCATGTAGGTGGTTACTATGCTGAGGAGCCTGTGTATGTATTTTACCGAGTAATGTTTCCCTATGCTGAGTCTCCGAACTTGTAGTTACTAAGTTGAGTTTCATGCAAGTTTTGTTGCCTCCGTGCATGTATTCCGGGCAGGTGGGTCTTCATGCTAGTGAGTAATGTCGAGTAGATGACTGCCATGGTCATGGCAGATTATGCCAGTGGTCATTATGGTTGTTGGCTATCACCACTGTCCACCGTGCATGATCCAGGATCATCTTGGGTGCATAAAACCGTGCACTCGCATATGTGTTTTGTGCGCGGCCACTGCAGGAGGTGGCCACTGAGGCGGTCACAGAGGTGGTTAGCAGACCACCTGGTTGCCGCCGTAGTGCCCATTATGCCATGACAGTTTTTGGGCCGAGCCCCTTGTCCTGCGCAGGCTGACCACTCGACTTCTTCGTCGGAGCTGCCTTCCCCTAGGGGAGGAGGATGGTTTCCGCCAGAAACTGCCGGCGAGCCACTTGTGTATTGTAAAATAAAATATTTTTTAAAATATTATTTTTTAAATATTATTATTGTTTTAGAATTTAAAAAAGTTGAATTATTTATTATATTTTGTGTGAAAATTTAGAAAAGTTGTTTTAAAATTTGAAAAAGTTGAATTGTTTATTATATTTGTGTAAAAAATTGAAAATTTTGTAATAATGAATATGAGATGAGTTGGGGTGGGGTGGGGTGGGTTTTGAATTCAAACAGCTCCTTAATTTTTAACAACTAAGGAATTTCGGTAACTGCATGAGCATAAAAACTATTGATCAGGAAGAAGAATTAGCTAGCACAAGCTAGTCGGCCAGCTGCATGCTACCTATATTTGGGTATATGTGGAGACTAGTTTTAGAGCTGAAAAGATGTTTGATGAAAGTTGGCTCGACAGTTGGCTCGAGCCAAAGTTCGCTCGACATACCACTCGAGCGAAGATCAATTTTGAGAGTTCGCTCGACACTCCGCTCGAGCGAGACACAAATCCTAGTATTCGCTCGACACTCTGCTTGAACCAATGTTCATTTGGTTGTTCACTCAAATCGCGCTCGACACTCCGCTCGAGCGAAGTATGCGATTTTTACTATATTAGAGTTTCCAACGCCACTTACTATATATATGTCATATTGGATTTGTGTTGGACGACCTCAAGCATATTTTGAGAGAGATCAATTATCTAATAAGTGTATATTGTGTGAGAGAGCAAAAAGTCCTAAAGAGTGTGAGTTGAGATTGAGTGATTGTAATCTCATCTGGTTAATAAGATTTCTGCAACTCCGTGGATGTAGACAATTTGCCGAATCACATATATTGTGCGTCGTGTTCTTGATTGTGTTACTTTTACTTTATAATTTGTCATTGTTGGTGTATGTTTGCATAACTTTCCACAACAAAATGTAGATAAGCTAGCCCTCGACCGCCGTCAACAAGTTTTTTACTAGCTAGCTAGATTTTAAAATATGAGAAATGATACTTGCAGTCGTAAGTGCGCAAACGCCATGCAATCGTTTTGAAAAAAGTGAATAAATACGGGACTCACATGAAAAGAAATTAATTGTAAATTTCACTCTTTTTCAAAATGACTGCACGATGCTTACACACTCACAACTTCAAATATCATTTTTATTAAAATATATATATTCTCGATCGTCCGGTGCAGTGAAACAGAGCGTCGAACGAACTGATATAATTGACAACCCAGAATATAGCAGTGAAAAAAGTTTGAAGCTGGATTCGGGGCTCGATCGAATAGAAATTGCGAGTTTCGTGTGTGCAGTAGATTCATGCAATCTGAAAAGAACCAAAGCTTTAGAAAATAAAAACATAAAGAGAAAGGATATATACCGTAAATTCGGATTGATTGACGGATAGATTGCCGACATTGGGCCGACATTGGGCCGACATAATTCGGTGCTGTGATATTAGTGGACAGTCGTTCATACCCTACCCATGACTCATGAGATTTTGACTCGGCGTAGAAAACTGGCTTTCGATGAAATTATATAATTTAATTTTTTTTAAAATTAAAAAAGCTAAATTTTATAATTTTTTTTATATATAAAAAGGGAGGATTCGATTATTAATTCTTTTAATAAAAAATTAAAGTGTTGTGAATGGACCTAAATCACCTTAACAATATGTTATAAATGAGTAAAGAAGCAGTAACACCTCGAACGCCAGGCAGGGAAGAATGAAACAAGATGAAATTAAAGTATGGAAACTAATGAATACTATGGAAGTGATAATGAAAAGACTACACGATAGATAGTAGTGCGTAATGCATTGCCGACTAGTACCGGCCAGTTGATACCATTATTCCAGTAGATCTAAATGAAGAGTCGACATGACACGTCTATTAATTACAGCATGGCGCATGGCGGCCGGTGGGGGCTAAAATTGATGTGTGAGTACTCTCTGTCCTTTATTTATTGTCTTCTTTAATTTGCTTTTTCTTCTTTACTTACCTTCAACGACACTGATTGAAAATGCATATATTCACCAAAGGGAAATGCTATTTCCATCTAGAAGGTTACCGACGACAAAGTTTACATTGATTGGAATTTTTTATATAATGGCTTAAGAAATGTTTTTTTAATAAATTTATTATTTTTTTAAGAGTAGTACTCCATCTGTCGGGGTGTCGAGAGACCAAATAAATCTTTAATTTTTTTTGTTATATATATTTTTTATATCTTTAAATATTTTTTTAAAAAAATTACATCATTAAAAAAATAAAAAAATATATATTAGGACCCAACTCTCGATAACTCTATCATTTTATTTTTAAAGTATTTAAAAAATTTAAAAAATATTTAAAATAGATATAGTATAAATTTTTGAGCAGTTTTTGTCGGTGACTATAACATTTACCCTCTCACCAAAAGACCCTTCAAAACAGGACCGACAAAAGGAACCGACGAAGGGAAAAGTAACCTCGGTTCACTTAACATTTTCCTTCACTAAAATGACTTGTTGCCGACTGCTAATTACTGTGAATGATCTTTTTAAGAAATTGTGTTAATAAATCAGAGTGAAGAATGTACGTACCATTTTACATTTATACTGTTAACACACAGACATACGTAGAATTTGAATTATTAGAGAGGTTTAAATTATATTTATTTTTCAAATCAATGCTACATACCATTTATATATATATATATATATATATATATATACTCTATTATAATAAATGACTATCTAACTTCAGTGATTTTTCTTATTTTTTTATTAATTTTTATTCTCTTTCCATTAGCTTTAGTCTTTCCATTCACATGTAATAGTGAATAAGATGTGAAGCAATTGACCTACAACTCCAAGGGCCACATCGTGCACGCCATGGCAGAGCTGCTACTGGCCAGATTCTTATGTTATATGCCCTTTGGTTGAGCAAGAAGGCCATTTAAATTTTGCAAGCACTTCTTTTCTAAGCACTTCTTAAGTGTTGATTATTGTAATATTTCTATGTTTGCAGGGATGGTGACTGGGGGAAAGGGATGAGGCTGGTGAGGGAAGCTGGTGACGCCGTCGGTGTGGGCTGACTATGACGGTGCTGGGTTCTGCGGGGTGAACCCGAGAGAGAGATAGAGAGAGAGACCTGCGGGGAGATGGAGGAGGACGAGGTGGGGTGGGGGTGCCGAGGCGAGGTGAGGCGGCAACAGCCCGAGGTGGTGGATGGCGTGCAGGGTTCTCTTCACCAGGAAAAAAAAAAGGGGAGAGAAAGGGAAGACACAAGCTGGGCTGGGCTCACTTGCCACGGGCTAGGCTTGTACTCTACCCTCTTTGGCCCAAAATAGATTACAACACAAGAAAACCCTATCCTAACCCACTACACAAAAGGCCCAAATCTAAAAAGCGATTAATAAAAATAAAATAAAATAAAAAATAAAAATACTAATAAATAAATTAAAATACACTAATTTTTGGGGCTTCACATTTTGCATCATTCATCAAATTGTCTCCAATTTAATTTACCTCTTGAGTTCAATAAATATCACTTGTGTGTGATTCATGTCAACAAGCAAAAAATCATTGTCCTTTTACTTTATTCCTTTCTGCTTGTTATCTTTATTCAAGTGTCTTTCCTGAAACTAAGCCCATAGGTGCCACTTTTTATTAATTTTTTCAGGATAGTAGGTCGAGCAGCATTTACAGGAAACCATCAATGGATTCTTTCAAATAATTACACTGGGGTTGTCCATCCACCAAAGGTACATGATAGAATTTTGGCTTCATGATTGAATAGAAGAGAGTTTAATGTTTAATCTGGATGACATGTTTTTAATTTATGAGTGGTTGAGTTTCCTTTCTTAAGCCAGTGTTTGTGAATATATTGTAATTTGGGTGTTTTTAAAATGATGTCTGCATTTGGTAGTACCAAACTTTTATTTAGCCTTTTGAGAGATCTTTGCTAGGGCACAAGTTTTTGATGAGTAAAAATGAGTTCAAAACTTTATTTTGTGAATATATGGTAGTTTTCTATAAAACTTGACATAACATTTCCCGTCCAACAAACAAATATAACTATGGAAATACCTCTAACTCACACAATTAAATAAAAACCATTTAAAACCAGAAATGAGCAGAATATATAACTTTACGTTGCATCTCCCCCCCCATTCTTCTAAAAACAAGGAAAAAAGTCTGGAAGTCCCATCTAATATATCACTGATCAATAAATAGCATTTCAAAATTTAACTCATAATTGAATACATTTTTCATTTGTTATAAGTGACGATTATTTAACAAAAGTTATTGTGATCACGTGATTATTGAGTTATCTCTTCTTTCGAAGTTAATGTGCTGCATTGCATAATGCACAAAAGTGGCCGGTAATAAACATATATAAAATTAACATATTTGGAGAACATTGCAAAACAAACTTCACAAAAAAAAAAAAAAAGGTGATTCAATTTGGTGCAGACCTTGATCAACTCAAGCAACAATGTCACAAAAAAATGAATATGCTCTAAATTAATCCCATAGAAGATTGAATGATCAAATCTTTTGTTTTCTTTTGAACAAAAGATTTGAACAAATTTTTTTATTTTCTAATCTATCAAAACATGTAATTATTAACCTTCACTAACTTATCATTATCCAAAGATATTTCTTAAAATTTCTTTTTTTTTATGCATTAATTAGTTTATTTTTTTTGTAAATAATCATTTTTTTCATTAAAAATCTTATCTCACACAACTAAACAAACGTGCTTTGTAAGTTGCTCCAACCTAGTGTGTATATATTTATATATATATATATAGATCATGACGTATTTTCCGTATGGGCTTACAAATACAAAGACTTAACTTATCTATATTACAAGCCAATTAAAAAGCCCAAAAGATAAAACATAAGGAGAGAAAACCAGTTTTATTGTGGTTGGTAAAAAGAAAGTCGAGATATTGTGGTTTTTTTTCCGTATTTTTTAAGAAATGTTTTAATTAACGGAAAACCAGTGTTAATTTTAACATGAAACTTAACGGAAAACAAAAAGGCCAGGCCGGGAAAACAGGAAAATCTTCCCAAACAAGGTACACGGGATAGGAAATTGCTTTTCATTGACGTGCGCGAATAAAGTTTGCACATGATCTTTGCATATTCGACAAAACTAATAATAATAATAAGGTAAAACAACAGCTTTCTATTCCAGTTGCGCCCAGATTCCTCTGTTTTTTTGTTTTTTTTTTAGGGGTTAGACGTGGTATCGATGCCCAGAATCAAAGAGGAGGATCATGATCTAGTTGTTATGGTAATATATATATATATATATATATATGATTTTATTCTTTCTCCCACCATTTAGAGTACTGGGGAATTAAGGAATTTCATTAAAGGTGGAGTAGGAACTGAGATTGTAGAAATTAATTAACATGACGATCGATGAGGATATGGAAAAGGAATAGCTAGCTAGATAGATAGATAGATAGATCATTCAAATCATGTAAAAGAATTTACAAATACCTGATTGAAAGCCCGCGCTGCCATGAAACATCGATCGGCTCTGCACTTGTATCCGATTCATCCCAAAGAAACTTACGAGAATCTATGATTTTCAGCTGCCGGACTCTGGAAAAATCCTATGTACTGTCAAAACACAGAACAAAGTAATGAAGTACCGATATATAAAGAACAATGTAAAGAAAAAAAAAAACAATTATGTTGTAGCACCACTCCAACAAACACGATGATCATACTATTTTCATTACTCTCGGGGTTCGGCATTATGCTCTTGGAATGGGGTAATTAGTTGAGCTGATCATTAATCATATTTCATGTAGTTGTTGACCCCGTGAAATTTCCACGAAAGTACTCTCCGTATCATGACTCAGACATACGGTTTGTTCTCATCTTATTTCATTATTATAATTTTTTTAAATTTTCATATAAAATATAATAAATAATTTAATTTTTTCAAATCTCAAAACAATAATAATATTATAATAATCTTTTATTTAATTTTTAATTTTAACCTAAATCGTCTCATCATATCTCACTATTCAAACGGGACCTTAGTATTATTATTTTTTATAAAGCTGATATCCCAACCACTAATTAAAATAGAGTAATGCTATATACAAGTTTCAAATGTACAATTGTTTTGTAAAAATGTGGGCCCAATCAAGAAAAAGTGAGTTTTTTACATTTTTCTATGATTGGATCTATTTTTTTTATAAAAAGAGATTTGTGCATTTGTACCCTAAAAAGGTTGAAATAACTCCCTTATTCGCAATAATAACAATTGTTTTTCATTTAAAACAATTTTTTTTTCCATGAATTTTGATGGTTTTTTTAGTGTAATGCCTGCCTACAGTATATTTGATCCGTTAATCTCCAAAAGTAGATAAGAAGTTTCCAAAAAATATTAAATTTAAAATATATGAGTTTTTGATATCGGAAAATGATAGAGCCACCACTGGTAGCTCCCGCTGGGAGTCATCGATGGCTCTATCATGTGTTTTTCTATGTGTTTTTTTATAATTATTTTTATATAGATGTTTTTAACAATTTTAAATATTAAAAAATAAATTAAAAAATTATAATATTATTAAAAAATACTTTCTTAATTATGAAGTAAAAAAAAATTATTTTTTTATTTTACTTCATGATTAAGGAAATATTTTTTAATAATTTTTTTTACTTCATGATTAAAGAAATTTTTTTTAATAATATTATAAATTTATTTTATTTTTTTAAAATATTTAAAATTGTTAAAAATATCTATATAAAAATAATTATAAAAAACATATAAAAAAACACATATCAGAAGGCTGTAGCATTCCTCGTTGACATCACTTTGGTAGACATAGCTTTCTTACCTGTCTGATTCCTGACAGGAGTGTACTATATAAGCTTCCGCAGTTAGCATTACGATGAAGCTTCTCCAAAGTATACACTATGTTTGCTGGCATTTCTTTATCCATGTATAATTTGTATTAGTGATAACCTCCTACTTTATTATTATTCATTTAATATTTATAGTTTATTGGAAGTTTTTTTTATTCTTTTATCATTTTTTTAAATATTTTTGTAACATCCTTGATCATTAAGAAAAAATTAAAAAAATATATAATTTTAGTAATAGTTATTTCTTTAACCATTAACTAAAATAAAAAATTAAAAAAAATCAAATACAAAAAATATAGTAAATGACTAATAACCTATCATTTTTCATAATTTGGTGGTCCTCTCTGAATTCACATGATCTCAAATTCTATGCCTTTCAACACACACCAAAAGAAATCAAGAATTTATATATCTCCTTTAACTTAAAAGTCGCTATAACTTGAATAGTAATAAACAGTATTACAGTAATAAACAGTGTTGAATAGTGCTACAGTAATGTGTTACAGTGATGATCAGTGCTACATGAACAATAATGAACAGTGCTACGTGCATCCGCGTTCCTCTTCATCCTCACAGTAAAATCACAACCAAATCACCACACAAATCACAAAAATTACCACACAAATCACAAAATCACCACACAGATCATCACATAAATCACAAAATCACCACGCATGCGTGTAGAGGAAGAGAGAGGGCTACGGGCTTCGGCCTGTTACGCCGGGGGGGGGGGGGGGGGGGAGAGAGAGAGAGGTCTGTGGGGACGAGATCGGCGGGCTGGTGGTGGTGGTGCGGTGCCGTATGGGTGGCTAACGGCGACGCTACAGGGAGAAACCCATCCATATAGAGGAAGAGAGGGCTACGGGCTTCGGCCTGTTGCGGGGGGAGAGAGAGAGAGAGATTTGTTGGGACGAGATTGGCGTGGAGAAGGTCGCCAGTGATTGGGCTTGGTGGTGGCGCGGTAGCGGGGACCGATGGCACTGGGAGGAGCCGAGGAGAAGAGAGATCGAGAGGGAGAGGGGCGTGTGGCTAGAGGGAGAGAGGAGGGAAAAGTTAGGATTTGAGATTTTAAATCTCAACCATTCATCTTCAATCTCCAGATTTGATCTAACAGTGGAGGTTAAACTAACTTAAAATAGATAATTAAAATATAAACTCAACTTTAATTTATAAAATACTAATATTTTATCATTAAATAAATGATAGAGTTTTGTTAAATATTTTTAAGAGAGTAAAATCATATAAATAATTAGAGTTTTTAATATAATTTAAATATCATAATATTCTTAATTAACTAAAATCATTTAGATAAAATGATTTTCTACCATTATAATATTTTTGAAATTTCCAAAATAGAAGAGAACTTTAATGATGAAAAAAATGTGAGAGAAATATAGAAATAAAAGATTATGTATTTTTTCAGTGCTTTTAATTTTCATATTAATCATATTATTGTAACGTTTTGTTATCATTATGATGCTGTTAAAATTTATTTTTCTGTTCCTGTGCATTAAATTATTAACTAATTAATTTTAAAAAAAAACATATTATTTTTACACATCATTTTCAATTAATGGTCAAACTTGCTTTGCACGTTATATATGAGTGAGAGTAAAGATAAAGATGACAATGATCAATATGTCTACAACAGTACAGCTGGTAGCATGGGCCATTTTTGTACCTAACTCATAATGCTGTACTCTGCATTCAGTTTTGCCACGATATTCATCAGCTCAACTGGGCCATAGAATGTTTCATTTAAACTGGGCCTAATTTGTTTTTGTACATAAAATAAGATGAATTAAAGTAAAAGTTAAAAATTAAATAAAATATTATTAAAATATATATTTATAATATTATTTTTGTTTTAGAATTTAAAAATTTTGAAATTTTATTTTATTTTATGTAAAAATTTAACAAAATTATAATGATTAGATGAGATGAGATGAAATAACATAATATGAGATGAAAATAGTTGTAAAAATAAAGAAGACCTTGCGTACAATTAAAAAAACAATTCAGTCCCTTGTAAAAAATAAAATAAAATGCACCCGAAATGCTGGTAGACCTGCCATTTCTCTTGATAATGATAATCTTTTCACCTAAAACTGACAACAAAGCTCACCCGTGAAGCCACGTGCATCACGTGATCTTCTCTTCCGTTCACATGAGATTGTCGCTAGGTTGTGACCAGATGCATGCTGCACGCAAGCATGCACCGGCGTGCCCAACTCACTCACACGTCAACCCGCGTGCGGGATTTATAATTGATAAGTGCTAGCTGGCTCAAAGAATTGGATGAATCATAAAGCCATTAATCTCGTGGCTTGAAGTTTCATCTCATTCCTTTCAACGTTGAATGTAGCACAGTAGCAGAGCACAGACATGTTACTAACATATCTTTCCGTGCCGGATTTGCTTTTCCCCATTCTTTTTTTTTTTTCCTTTTCGGTTCTTTCAAACCATTGTCACGTTCCCATTCCCCCAACTTTGAGTAAAAAATGTTGAAAGAAAGTTTAGCAGATACAACAATTTTTAAAAAAATTAAATGCAACTTTGAGGTGTATGATCCGCCTAAGCATTGTGACTGTTTGGCCCATGTCTCAAGTCCATGCCCTCAAAATCAACATACCTTTACTACTAGGCCATGCATCTTTATTGTGCTAATGATTCCACAAGAATATATAATACGCCCACATTAAAAAAATTCACATATTTTATATCACAATTTACAATAATTATAACAATCCCACACTTGCTAAAATTTCAATCAAATACCGACATCCTCATGCATATATGTTAACAATAGAAATACTACACATGATTCTATCCAATTTTAATGAGATAACTCACCAATTAGTTTGCATTAATCCATGTATTTCATCATGACTTTCATAAATATTTACATAAGTAAATCTTAAACTTTTGCACTAATCCACATCTTATGTTTTATATTCAATCACACTCGAGAATAAGAAAAATGTAGCTATCAAAGTTTCTCTCCCTCCTCTCTTTTCCATCTTCTGTTCTATTATATTAATGTAACACCCCACCTAATTAACCATTAGAATTAAACCTTAAACGCTTTAGATTAAGTTTTTAATTTTGGTTTCAATTTTTATTTATTACTTACATCAATGTTGATAATGAGGTTAGCCTTAACCTTGGCACTTAATATCATTAAGCAAAGTATTAGAGAAGCAAGTCCATTAGTGAATTTAGTGACGCTTTTAGAACCTTAGAACATTCATGGGTCTAGCCCAAGAAGCCTTGAACCAAGCCCTTAGGGAACTCAAAACTTAATAGCTAGCTTTGACCCAAACATAAGGAAGGCTTAAGGCCTTTGGGCCAAACTTGGTATAGAGTTGACCCATGGCCCAATTAGGCCAAGTCAAGCCAATCTTAGTGGATCTTGAGGTCTCTTTTAATCTCTAAAAATCTGGAAATAAGGCCCCCTCTCATTCAAGCCCAAAAACCTATAAGCTATCAACTTACACACTTGGTCCTTTTAAGCCCACAAGGCCCAATGCCATGTTTGAGTTTATTTCACTATTCAAATTGAAAGCCCAATACACCATACCATGGGTTTTCTTAAGCCCATATCATACCCTAAATGCTCAAATTAAGTTTTGAAAGTTGGCTCAGACCATTAATCAACATACATGAGATTAGTGATCTTTAAGCCATGCTTTGAAGCTTAATTTTGTCTTAATCTTTTCTTAACCTTTTAATCCAAAATTTTCTTGATTTATTATTCCATTTCATCATATTTAGACCTTACTAATACCCTAGATAAACCTCCTCAAATGTCATTAGGGGAAATGACATATCAAACCCCAAACTTGCATCAATCAGCTCATATGTATTCCTTTGAGTGCATAGACTGTTTTGCCCTTAGACCTAATATTTTTGTGCCATTTCCTCAAGGGTAACATGGTCCTTAGATACCTCATTAGACCCCTTCAAACCCAGACTAAGCCTTGGACGAAATTGGTTTCACAAACCAATTCAAGTGACCAAACCGATTGCACTCTTAGGCTAGTTGTGTGGGAACCGGTTGAGTTGAGATTTAACCAACCATCTTCCTTGGTTGAGCTACCACCCCACACCACCTTTATCACCACCCAATTCCCAAGAGGCCCCATGGCCATCATGAGAAATTTGACTCAGTTTTCCCACCTAACCAAAATCGAAGCCCCAAAACTGCCAAATGAAACCACTTGAACCCGCCGGTTAGCATAGGTGGCTTGCTTGACTTTTTGTCAACTAAACCATGCCCCACGACCTGGCCACCTCTATAGGACCATTGTAGCCACAGTAAGGAGGAAATCATGGTGGTTTCAGGTCACTATTCCTCCTGCACAAGGTGACATAAGATAACGAAGGCAAGTTGGAAAATTCAGCCTCTTACACACTGCCCACCTCCACCAATCACCTTAGACCAAAGCCAACGTCTCCACCCCCTTGGCCACCTATAAATACCTCCCTCACTTCCTCATTTCTTCCACACCTCATCTCCAAGCTTTCTCTTAAGTCTTGAGAGCACTTCTCCCCCTTAGAGAGCAATATAGTGAAACCAAGTAGGTTTTTGTAAGTTCTTCAGTGTTATTGAACAAGGTTGTCTTGAGAGCTTTGAAGGCTACAAAATCTATAAGTTTTCTTGTCCTTAATCTTAGTCTACATGCAAAGTTGAGGTTTTAAGTGTTGGAGTAATTTTTGGTTTAGTTTAGAGAAGATTATCTTGCTGAGTTCAAAACCTGGTCATTAAAGGATAGTTTGAGTGTTTAAATGATTTTAAGTGAAAATTTAGCTATAACATGTCTTAAGTATGATTTGATATGATTTATCATTGTCTTAGAATGATTATAGAAGGTTTTAATTTTTTATTAAAAGCATGCCATGATAGGCTTTAACTTTATCGTGTTTTGATCATCAAAGCATGTATCGATTTTGAATAAGTTGGAGATTATGGATTCTTATCCATGATTAAGTGTTGGGATGAACTTGATTATCCAAGAATTAGCCTTCATCATGTTATTAAAGACTTTAGTGATTGGTTTTTATTAAAGAAAATCTCATATGCATGCATTCATAGGGATCAATAGTTGAAAACACACTTAGGCATCAACTAGTGTGCATGCCACGGGTTGGGACTGTTTGAGCTAGCTCCACTTTGATTTTTAAAATTCCAAGGGCATAGATGGTTTTAAAATGCCAAAAATATGGACACTATGAAATTTGGCTGAATTTGAAATTTGTTTGCAATTAGTAAAAAATTAGGGCCTTAGCGGTACTTTTTGAAAGATTATGGGTATTTTTGTAAATATCTATTTTTGAAACCTTTGCTTATGAACCTCATCCATAGTAGTATTAATCCTAACTTAGTACACACTTGATTTCAGCAGCTACGGCATTTTTTTCGATTACTCAAGAAGTTTATACGTTGATCTCTAATTTACACCTTGATAGATTATTTATAAATTATTGATAAATGTTTCATTCATATTAAATGTCATTTTGAGCATAAGATATCATGTTATATGATACATCGAGTGCATACTTACAATACATGTGAAAGTTTTAACATTTTTAGCATATTGCATAAAAATTTCATTTTTCACATGAAAAGTTTGCTACATATGCACATGTTATGAAATACATTTTTCAAGCATAGCATGAAAATTAATTTTGTCACGACCCCAAAGTCTAGGATGAGGAATTATCCTAGTGAAACTCCTCTGTCTACTCTGGAGTGAGTAAAAATGGAGTGGTAACTATCAAAACACTTCAAAAAACGAAGAATATTTAGAAAAAACTGGCTCTCTGATTTCAGCCTTCCCATTCACAACATAAAAAAACCGCTATATAAGGAAAATGGATAATATGCTATACATGGGAAAACATCTAACTGATTCCTAATAATCAGCCTATATACATGGTAATATATCTATATAGCTAATATTAAAAGAGGAGTCCTAAATTGTATAACTTCCTAAATGGTATACGTTAACATCCCCTCTGAAATTGATGCTGGTAAGTCAATCAGTAACAATTTGCCAACCAAAAATTGATGTCGCTGTCGAGTCATTGCTTTGGTGAAGACATCGGCCACTTCGAGATCCGAAGAAATGTAAGGAAGAGATATCACCCGACTTTCCAAGGTATCTCAGATAGAATGACAATCAACCTCAATGTGCTTGGTCCATTTATGAAAAACGGGATTAGCACTAGTGTTATAATCATGAAAAGGGGTAGAAGTAGTCTGAGGAAACCCAAGCTCCTAAAAAACAAGCAGTAGACATGGCACGATACTAGGCCTTAGTAAAGGATTTAGAAACACGATCCTGTTTCTTACATCTTCAAGAAATTAAGGCATCACCTAAAAACATATACCAACTCATAATAGATCGATGCATATCCGGACACCCAGCCCAATCAGCATCACTATAAGCAACAAGTTGAAGAGATGAGCCTGTAGAAAAGAATAACCCACGAGTAGGCCTTTCAGGTCGAATGGGACAAACAGAGGTGATAGGACCCTATTTCTTGCAATAGTTATAGAACTTTTTGGGACAATCCCAAGCAATATGACCAAAAGCATTACAACTAAAGCACTAGACAACACGTATGTCTCTACCCTTATTCCTCCCCTGTGCTGCATAAGCTATAGAAACAAGTGCACTGGCAGGAGCCTGATGTGCCATGGAAGCGTGAGTGAGTAGACGTTGCTTCTCATGAAGAAATTCACTCAAACAAGCATCTAGAGATGGAACAGGAGCACGATTCATCAAATTAGAACATGCAATGTCAAAGTCGGGTCGTAGCTTCATCAAGAATTGATCTCTCTTGCTAGTTGCATGCACTGCTTGGACAACAGTGAGATCTTCAGAGGGAACACTAGCATAAACAATATAAGAATAGTCAGCCCAAAGGTTTTGAAAACCATAATAATATTCCTCAATGGAAAGACTTCCTTGTGTGAAATTAGCCATCTCATATTCTAATTGAAATCGCCTAGCGGAGTCATCTTGATTGTAAACCATGTTGAGATAATTCCACATGTCAGCAGCAGTTTTATAAGGCCGCAGATTGAGAACAAGGTGAGACTCAACGGAGCCAAGGATCCAGGCCGTGACTCTAGTATCCTTGATTTCCCACTTTGACAAAGCCTCGACATCGCGAGGTGCGGGATCACTCCCATCAATATGACCTTACAATTCTTTTCCTTTGACAAATAATTGAAATTGAAACGCCCAAGCAGAATAATTTTTGACAAATAACTTATCAGATGACATGATGCAACCCAGAGAAGAAATATATATAGTGCCGAGAACACCCAACCAGAAAAGGCAAACAAAGTTGTCGAAAAAGTGACGCACGTAAGAAGCAGATAAAAAAAATTGTACCAAAACATGCAAAAGCCAGACGTAAAACAGAGGCATCGAGACTGAAGAAGTCAGAAACCATGACAAAAGGCACCGACAAGAGGCCATAAATAGCAACAGAGGCCAAAAACCTCTCCTTAGCAACACGACAGAGTACGCCGAAGTGTAGAACACGACTAGAAATACCAAAAACAACAACAGATGGCGTCGATACCCACAACCCTAGCAATAGAAAAAATTGAAACCCACAAAGGCACCCACAGAAATCGCCGAAAGCTATAAACACACCAACAGAAATCCAAACATCCACAAACTCAAACTTAAACGGCGCCGACAATCTCCAAGATCCACTCAGATGGCACCGAAACCCACAAGAACCCCAGAAGAAAACTCAGACAGCACCGATAGCCAAGAACACGAACTCAGACAGCGCCAATAATGTAGAAAAGGTAAAAAAAAATTCAAAACTATGAACCTTGCTCTTGATACCATGTCAAAACACTTCAGAAAACTAAGAATATTTGATAAAAAACTGGCTCTTTGATTTCAGCCTTCGCATTCACAACGCAAAAAAATGCTATACAAGGAAAATGGATAATATGCTATACACGGCAAAACATCTAATTGATTCCTAATAATCAACCTATATACACGGTAATATATTTGTACAGCTAATATTAAAAGAGGAGTCCTAAATTGTATAACTTCCTAAATGGTATACTTGAAAGAGGATGAACTCGCTCTCATTTCCATTCCATCTGGAGCGCACGGTGACGCACCAGATCTATTCCACCACTCAGCCCGTTGTCATGCGTCTAATGCTCCAAGAATCAATGGCATCGACGACGGCAGTCCGTAGCCCACTTTCTCCACGCCAGTAGATATGCACTATTTTCCTCTCCTCGATCGGTCTCGCAACTCAGAAAAACAAATCCCTCTACTACCATCTATCTAACCCATATGATATTTTGGTGGCAGAGGAGGCCCTGAACCAGTTATCACCACCTAGATTACAAGATGAAAAGCTAGTGAAGTACGTCGAAGGAGTAGTCTTCGTGCCCACTGTTCCCAGCAAAGGTACCACACAGCAGATTGACTTTCAAGTGACGAAAATACAATGTGTTCGCAAGCCCCTTCCAACCGTACCCATCAATCTTGAAAATCTGATAGATTGCTTTGAGCCTAATATGTATGATGAAATGCTGGAAAAGTTTAGCTTGGGTTGGTGCATCTCATTTTTTAGAAAGCTCCGGGCTAAACAAACAAAGAGTGAGGAAAATGTAGTAGAGGAGGGGCCTTTCGTAATTGATGGCTCAAGGAAAAATAAAGAAAGTGGGGATACCCATGATGATGTTGATGGTGCCATGGTGGTTGGTAGGCCTCACTTGGGAATAGAGAGATTGAATTTTTTGGCAAAAAATGTTCAACCCGGATTTTTTTATTTTTATTATTATTATTACAACACAAATACATGTAAAATAAGAGATGTACAAATATTGTGTCTCACGCTGAAACTAAAAGTGCATATCAATGAAACTAAAATAGGAGGTAAGGAGGGGCAGTTCTCATTCATGTTGGCATATGGCTCTAGCGTGTTATACTTAGGCAATTCCATCCAATACTTCACCCAGAACCTGGCAGAATGGGAGCCGTCCAAAAATTCCAGCTTCTTTATACATTGCAAGGATAAATGCAACACAGCACTATATACCCACTCATCACTATACATTGCAAGGATAAACAGACAGAAACTGCTTGAAATTTCTATCCTATGTATAATCATCTGCTTGAAAAATAAGGCCAACCCGGGTGCATCTTGATCATCTAATACATCTATGTGTCAGCTTTGGTGGCCTCCATATTGAGGTTGTGGCTTAGCATCCATGATCCATAGAAAAAAAATCTTCACAGCAAAACAAGAAAGTTTATCTTTAGAATGCTTTTGATTTTGCAACAATATCAAGTATGATGAGATTTGAATATTGACTCAGAAATCTTATTGCTTCAATATCAGAATATTTTCCAAATAAATAATATATATATGTATGCATCATGTATAGGTTCGTAGCTACCCGACGTACCCGTGGCATATAAAGGATTTGTGGTGTCCTTAAAGCCTCGGAATACCCCTTGCATGGCCAAGGAAAGAAGAACCGCAGGAGAACCAAGTGCTCTTATTGTCAAGTACTGTCTTGCTGGTATATACATAGGGGAATCCTATTCATGAATAGAGATGATCAGTGAACAGGTTAACCAAGAGGCTATTTGGGTTTAAAGAAGTGGTTTCAAAATACATCTTAAATCATTTAAGAAAGTATGATTATGCAAACAAATAAATAATCAAACACTAATAAAAACAGAACATTAAACAAACATGTGAAAAAAATATATATATATATATACTGTTCATAATTACTGTTTATAAACAGTAGCAAACGGCAAAAAACATATAATATGCATGCTACGTACATATTGGATGCAACAAATACCATAAAATCAAGCAGTACTTGACAACACAATACAAAAGAGTAGGTATTTCTTTGTGTATTAATTTCCAAAGATGGAAGGACATATTCCATTCCTAAAAGAAAATTAAGAATATCAAGGAACCATGTGCTGGTTGATGATGATGGCAATTGGCAATTCCAATCTATTAGCTTCCATTGGGGCCAACACCATTTATGTGACTAAATAGCTAACTGCCCTACGGACAACTCATTGCTTATAATAATCTTTATGCACATGCCTACCACAAAGTTCTGGATATCAAAATCTGATTAAGGGCGAGTGGATTCCAAATCACATCATTGTCAATTACCCAAATCATAAAATAGAATATGTCTCTATGAGATGTAAACACAAGTACAAAATGCATTCATTCTATATCAATCAGATTAGAAATAGTCTTAAAACTATTATATAATTAATATGTAGTAATTCTAAGATTAACTTGGTTTATTCAAAATTTGCAGACCTGGGCTTATATATTTCATCTCTGTCCCACTCCCATCCAATTGCACTTATTTGGACTGCCTATCAATCTGTGGAGTAGCTCTTTAAAAAAAAAAAAAAAAAATCAAAAATCAAAAGTTGAAGTTGATTGGCTATGCCACATCAATATAATGGTATATAAGTGGAATGAGGATGTAGCAACTTCTAATGTGAGTTCTTGCAATATTTTAAAAGGAAAAAAGACTTTAAAAGAATGGCATTGTGTTTTGCACTGCAAATCAAATTCTGCGCCATGAACAAAAAGCATTAACCAAAAGAATAATTTGGACTGTCACTTCACCACAGCATAATATCCAAATGGGGACAGTCACTTCACCACAGCAGTAAGCCTGAATATGAAGTATGAACAACACACCACATGCATACACCTCCAAGATACAACACGTAATAAAGGCTGAACAGATTGCACTAACAGCTTAACAGATATGGAAAATATGAAATGCCTAGGTCTTTCAAGGAAAATTTACACCTCCATGTGCACTGGTGAACCAATCAATCTAAGGAATAGGTGAACCCAAACCCAGATCAAGCCGAGTCCTAGAATCGGGCTCTCTCCGAAGTGTGAAAATGTTTAGTGAGCTCAAAATGTTCCTAGAATCCCATTCATTCACATCGTATTCCCTCTCCCTTGAAACTACCAAGAATTTGCAATAATATTTTATATACACGGACTGAACTAGAAAATAAGAACAAAACCCATCCACCCTTTTCAAATTTCACCTCCACTAGTTGCTACACCAGAAATGGAGCTATGCTTAGCTCTGAATTTCATTTTTCGTAATACGATGCCTTTACTAAAACAGTACTGTATTCCCACAATATAAGAGAGAGAGAGAGTGAGAGAGACAGACTCACGGGGTCACGGTGACGGAGATGCGGCGACGAAGATGCGGCGGAGGCAATGGGGTCGCGGCGAGAAGGCACGGATTTAGAGTTTTCATAACGAGAGAGAGAGAGATAGCGAGACTGCGAGAGAGACAGACTCGGGGGGGGGGGGTGTTTTTAAAAGGAAAAAAGACTTTAAAAGAATGGCATTGTGTTTTGCACTGCAAATCAAATTCTGCGCCATGAACAAAAAGCATTAACCAAAAGAATAATTTGGACTATCACTTCACCACAGCATAATATCCAAATGGGGACAGTCACTTCACCACAGCAGTAAGCCTGAATATGAAGTATGAACACACCACATGCATACACCTCCAAGATACAACACGTAATAAAGGCTGAACAGATTGCACTAACAGCTTAACAGATATGGAAAAGATGAAATGCCTAGGTCTTTCAAGGAAAATTTACACCTCCATGTGCACTGGTGAACCAATCAATCTAAGGAATAGGTGAACCCAAACCCAGATCAAGCCGAGTCCAAGAATCGGGCTCTCTCCGAAGTGTGAAAATGTTTAGTGAGCTCAAAATGTTCCTAGAATCCCATTCATTCACATCGTATTCCCTCTCCCTTGAAACTACCAAGAGTTCGCAATAATATTTTATATACACGGACTGAACTAGAAAATAAGAACAAAACCCATCCACCCTTTTCAAATTTCACCTCCACTAGTTGCTACACCAGAAATGGAGCTATGCTTAGCTCTGAATTTCATTTTTCGTAATACGATGCCTTTACTAAAACAGTACTGTATTCCCACAATATAAGAGAGAGAGAGAGTGAGAGACAGACAGACTCATGGGGTCACGGTGACGGAGATGCGGCGACGGCAATGGGGTCGCGGCGAGGAGGCATGGATTTAGGGTTTTCGTAACGAGAGAGAGAGAGATAGCGAGACTGCGAGAGAGACGGACTCGGGGGGGGGGGGGTGTTTTCGTTTAGACCCGGGTACCGGGTTTAAAACCCGGTACCCGGATTTGTAACCGTATCCGGGCCGGATAGATCCGGGTTTTTCAACCCGGATTTCGGCCCGGATTTAATCCGGGCCGAAACCCGGAACCGGATCCCGGTTTTCCGGGTTTCGGACCGGGCCGGGAAAAAACCCGGCCCAGTTGAACAGTCCTAGCTCCAAGGAAGTTTCAGCTTATCACACCTTCGCCATAATACATTTATAAGCCTCGCATCAGCGAATACCACATCTCATTAGCTTTTACCAGCCGAAATGCATCAACAGTCTTTGTCGTGATAAAATAACCCATCAACATGAATATTATCATGAATCTACAAATATCATTATCATAAAAAAACATCAGAAAGAAAATCAATGAACCACAAACATCAAGAAAACCATATCATCAACCCAGCAACAAGACCAACATGAACCTCTATCATAACCAGAAAGGAATAAGGAAGGAGAAAAAAGAAAATGAAAAAAAACGGAAGAGGAAAGGAAATAGAAACGAACATCAAGCACAAAACCAGTGCACCAATTGAATATAAAAATTTAAGTATAAAATAAATTGATGCCAAACAACCCACCAGAAGAGATCCATGCTAAAAGAACAACTGTTAGTCGTCACAACATCCTACAGAATATGCCCCCAACTTGGCAGTAAATAGGTCCATTTTTAACAAAAGTAAACAAGTCTCCACTTCCTTGAGCGTTGCAGCAATGCCCCCAACCATCTTCCCTAAAGATGGCTGTGGCCATAAAATCATAGGATCTCGAAGGCATTCTAAAACTAGGTAAAAAAGATCTTTAACGGCTTAAGGATTACATATAGGGAGGTATTCCGCATTAGGCAAATTATAGAATTACCATAAATAGTGCAACCAGTTCTAAATTTGTTTTCAAGAATTTTGCAACAAGGAAAGGGTTCTCTTTTCCACAAACTACCAATCATAACCTTCACAGTTTGTTGTCAGTTTTGGATGCAAAGATTAGAATCCATGAATTTTACATTTACTATACCTCTCTCTTTTCCACATACTACCAATCATAATCTTTAGCAGTGAGTAAAATGTGCCTTAATTTTCAGATGCACCTTGAATTCCATAGATAAAGATAAACCCCTACCTACAATAACAATCGATGTGATGAGTATCTTAAATATATAGGAAGTATGATAGAGAAGAAGAAAGTCTAAAACAATGTTGGTAAACATGGTGAAGAAGGGTACGACAAACAGAGATAAGGCACGATATATGATATTGGATAAGATATCACAAGCTCAATTAGTTGAAAAATGGTCAATAAAATCAACCTCGATTTAATTAAGACAAAGGCTTAATAGAGTTAATTATTATTACATAACTGAAAGGACACCTAAATGAAACCGATGTGAAACGTGGAAAATATCATTCCCAACCACTTTGCGTACGTAACATAGTGGAAAATTAACAAAATACTTTTCTTGATGGAGAAGATGATCAGAAACATTTTGAACCTAATTCCAAGTAACCACTCCTATGTGTGCACAAAATATAAATGAGGTGCCCTTGTGACTGCAAGTGCATACTACAAACAGTGGAAATTTGATACAGTAAATAGTCTCTCATGCATGCCAGATAAAGGCACATATTATGCTCAAGACGGTTACTAAGGAGGTGTTGTTAGTATTCAGGGAACAAATCAAACTGTGGTGGCAACAAATAAATTCAAGGATTTTCTTTTTAATTTGAAGATGGCCCACTTATGTGCTTCACTCATATAGTAAGATTGATTGAGAAGGTAGTCAGAAATACCTCAACAGAACCACTACGTTGCCTCTTCAATTGCGCAAAGACAGGTTTCTCTCCATTTGTTTCTCAAGGTTTCCATTTGCCTGCCCATTAATCTGTCAGTTAGATGGCTTTAGAAAATCTTCTGAACTAACTTGACCACTTTCACCTTGACCTAACTTAACAGCACTCCCATTACTTCCAAGTGATCCATTCACCATCACTTGTTGCTCATTTCTCTCGTATGATTCCAAACCTTCTGTTGAGTTTCAGTTCTTCAGGGGGCATTTCTGTCGATAACCTGGAAAATTTCTTTTCTTGGGGCCTTTTTTCCCTGTTGTTACCCACGTTCTGATCTGGTTCCTTTCATTCTTTTTAGAACTGTTTCCATTTACATCTCCTATCTCAATATTCTCTGAATTCTTTTTGATGAGATCCTCCAAAATTCCAGCAAGTGAACTTTCAGAACTGAACCATCCTCATCTAAATTTTAGATTTGACACCGCCACTTTCTGGAGTGGTGCCAAAACTATTGGTTTCAGGGATCTTCCTACCACTCCACATCCTTAAATTTAGATATAACTGCCCCTTGCTTATCATCCAAGCTGCATTGCTTGGCATCATCTACAGAATCAGAAATTGACTTATATTTCTTTTTTCTTGTAATTCCTTCAACCTCTTCAATGTGACAGAACCACCAAAACTTTGGCCTTCTGGAAGTACCATTTTCTTTAAATTATTCTCAAGTTGGTAGGCATTGATTCCAATTGGGGACATCCAATGGTATTTATAAAAGATCCAGAATCCATCCCACTTGCTTTTCTTATCAAGTCTCCCTATAAAAGACTCATTTCCTTGCACAAGAAATTACAAATTTTCTTGCTCTTTTTTGTGCCTTCACATCTTACATTTGATTATGGGGCTGCATCCTTTGCTGTTTCCTTCTTGAAAATTTTAGGCCATGTTTGGATGTGAAAAGTTTTCAATTTTATATTATTTGTTACAAAATATTGCAGATTTGTTGTTCTGGGAGTTTTGTGAAAGAGTTGGAGCTGGTTGAAAATATGTTTAGGACGAGAAAGATTTCATATGTCGTTTTGGTGTGAAATTGGTAGGGTCAATAAAAATGGTGGAGAAGAGAATTTTTGCTAGATGCATTTTTTTGGGTTCAGTGGAAGAGGCATTGCTCAGACTCCTTAAAGCATTCTATCAACTAACATTAACCTGTAAGTCAAGAAAGAGAAAATTAACCAAATCTAAGAAGCTGACTTTGAATGGAACATATAAAGACCATGAACATAAATAGTTACGCTTTCGTACCTTGAGACATTCATCGTCGCTGGAATCTTGGGAAAAACTTACTTAAGGGAGTTTTTGGTACAGGTATCAGTTTTCCAATAACAGCTAGGGGCCAACTGAGAGAGAGAGAGAGAGAGAGAGAGAGAGAGAGAGAGACAGAGAGTTCTGTCAGCCATAAGGGGAAAACGTAGAGATAAGGTCTTTAATCTATAATCAGACAGCCTATGTTTTCACATGGACAAGTCTTTCAAAGTTGTTGGTTAGACCTTCCAAGTCTGCTAATGATCATCAAGCAAAAAAATTCACTTTGAGGGCAAAGTTCCCAAACAAACAGAGTTGAGATTCAAGATGCTCAAAAACATCTTGGAAGTACTACCTCTTAAACTATTCATACCATAACAAACTGACCTCATAAAACCAATAACAATGGAGATCAGCCACTTTGACCAGCTCAACTTTACTGTTGAGGAAAACTTCCCAAGAAACTCAATGATAATCACCTAAACAACAGCAACAAATACTTAGTCCAAGCAAGATAGTAAAGCATAACCAGCAAATAAAAATACCATACAAATCTCACCTGAAGCACAACAGTTAATCCAACTATTCCTATAAAAAGATAGTTTTTAGTAATTCCTTTGAATACATTAAATTCATCCGGCTTCCGAGCATTAAATTCATTGAAAACCTGCAGTTGGACCAATCATGTCATTCATGTGCTTAAATGTTAAAAGATAACAGTCATGACATAGCAACATACCACCCAAAGTTTATCGGTAAAAAAGAACAAGTTCTCTATCCCCTGGGAGTGAGATCAGCTCAGCCAGTAAAATTTAAAGGCATAAACGAATCATACTGGAAAACTACCATGCATAACTATGAAACATAGTCTAGACAGTTTTCCCAAACAAGTGTAAAAGTACTTGATTGGATTGCGAATGGAGTTTTGGCAGAAGCACTGTGCCATCAATACCCTAAGAAGCTTTCAATGACCTGTACGGTATTCACGTAATGCAAGTGTGCATGCAATTTTTATACACCTACACAGCCTCACAGGCTAGTCAGTGGCTACTAACTTCTGACTTCAAGCTTGTGTAAAAGAATAGAGAGAGAGAGAGAGAGAGAGAGAGAGAGAGAGAGAGAGAGGAGGAGGAGGAGATATACACAAAATAAGAAAAGGAATTACAAGAGCAGCCTTTTCCTTAGCAACAAAAGAACTATTTTTATTTATAAGACAGAAAGATTTGATCAACATCTGTCTGATCACTTCAAATGAAGCATGAAAGACTTTTAAGCGCATGAGGAAGAGCTTCACCTAGGAAGGCAAGAGTGAAACCATTTCATCTCACTTCTCTAAAAGACCAGATCCAGTCATCCACGAAGTCTAATGATATTATGATAATGTTGTTTTAAATAAATTTAAGTACCAAAAAATATATAAAGATCAAACAGTCAGAGTAAGAGAAATTAAATTATTTAAATTTCTTTCCCTATTAATTTCACGTGTTAAAACTTACCTGACAGAAAACAAAGGAATTGAATATTAAAGTGTTCTTCACTTTGTTGGCATGCTCCGAAGTGTCACCCTTCAAATTCAGCACACTCCTACCTCCGAAATGGAGAACAAGCAGGATGGTCACTTGATATAGAGCCTACAATTTCCCAACCACCATTATCAACGGCATACATCACCGACAGCTGAAACACACTGCTAATGAACTACAGACCACAAAAGAAACATGAAAAGCCTTGTACCTGTATCAGCAAGTTCCTCCACATGATATTTGTTATAAGAGACTCTCTGGGAAGCACACAAGTCATCAGTATATTTCACAAAACTATCAAAGAAGCAAGCACAAGATACTCAATCTAATTATTTTTACATAAGAGTTCAAGATACAGGAGACATGCCGGCCAAGGAAAATTTGACAAGCTCTGAATGAAGTTGATAGAGAAAAGAAAGGATAGAAAAGGGAGCATAATTCCAGGCTGGTCTTAAAAAGCTGTTGGTCAATATGACCACTATTAGAGTTTGATCTATCATTTTCCTGAGTTCTTAGGCTATGCCTTCAACGTTTTTTTAAAAATATTTGATTACTAATAAAACCTTTTTTGATATTCCATCGAGAACTAGTTAGTGAACTTCTAGATGAATTGAGTGCATAAATTAAATGACATTACAGCATCAACATCCATTCCCACTCCCAAGGAAAGCATAGCTTTTCAAAGATGGCCAGATCAGCATAGCATGAGACTCAATTGAGATAAAATACTGGGTAAAATCTGTTTTGAAGTAAACCAGAATAGAATAAAAGCCCCCATAATTGAAAATTTGAGTACATAACTTAAATGACATTACAACATCAAAATTCTTTCCCACTCCCAAGGAAAGCATAGGTTTTCCAAGATGGCCAGATCAGCATAGCAAGACACTTAAAATTGAGAAAAAGTACTTGGGTAAATCTGTTTTGAAGAAAACCAGAATAAAATAAAAGCTCCCATAATCGAAAAATTACTACCTTCGACCAACTGGTGGCCTCTGCATCAGGTGATCAGTTGGTGGTTCTGTAGCCAAGGCTAGAGCTCCAAGAGTATCCATGATAAGATTAACCCAGAGAAGCTATACAAAGAGCAAAGAATGTCAAGCCATCAGTATGGTACACAAACCAATGTGCAGAGAGAGAGGAAGAGAGAGAGAGCAAACCTGGACAGCATTTAGTGGGACATCACCAGAGGAAACAGCCGCCACAACATTTATAATCAGAGCTGCTACGTTCACTGTAAGTTGGAACTGAATGAATTTCTGAATATTTGCATACACAGATCGGCCCCACCTGACAACCTACATTAGTAGGAAAAATAATAATAATAATAATAATAATAATTCTCCTCTTAAAAATAAAAAAGGCAAAATTGATTATATAGTGACCAGGATAATCTCAAATACATGCATGCCAAATAAGTAGGGTCACAGATTAGTAGGTCCCTGTCAATGCAATTGTGTCTTTTAACAACGAACATAAGAGAATCTTTCAGATTAATTAGAAGAACCTTCTATAAGAAGAAAAGTCAGTGACTACAAACACAAACTACCGCAACATCATTTACCCCAAAAAAGGCACTAGAGGACAAGACATACCTTCACAACAGAAGCAAAATTGTCATCCAAGATAATGATATCGGAGCTCTCTTTAGCAACCTCTGTGCCAGCAATACCCATTGCAAGACCAACGTCTGCCTGAACTCCAAAATAATTGAACAGTGAACACCAATCAAGACTAACAAAATAGAAAATTGTGTTCTAGAAAATAAAAAGGAGATTATTTCATTTCTAATAAATTTCAAAGTTTACAGGCAAGACAACAAGACTCAAACCGGCAGGTACAGGATTTACAGCCAAATCACCATCGCATGATGGAAACAGCCACCTGGATCCACAATTAGTTTATTCCACTCCCATAGTCAACATGATCAAAGTTTCAAAGGATCCCTTTTCTCCTTCATTGAAGAAAAAGCACATTTAAACAAGGCATTTTGAGGATAGGGAACCACTCAAGCAGACAGCATTGAATGGTCTATGCCACAGCAGTATCAACATATGTACGATCAATTAGATTCACTACAGGCTTCATCACGTGTATGTTAACACTACAGACAACTACAGACTTCATCACATGTATGTTAACACTACAGACAACACTACAAGTAGGCAAAATTATAGCAAAGGACATGGCCAAACTTATGACTCCATAAAACAAAAGGAAAAACAAAAACAAAAACAAAAAGAAAAGAAAAGAAAATAAGAAGAAATAACGGAGAAATAGGAAAATTAGTTGTCAAACCTCATGTAGAGCAGGGGCATCATTAGTGCCATCCCCAGTTACAGCAACTACATGTCCTTTCCTTCTCAATGCTTGCACGAGCAAAAGCTTGTCATTGGGAGACGACCGCCCCATCACCTATTTATTGGACAAGAATGGTTCTTTCTATCAGTTTTCCCACAAGAATTTAATTAGTGGATGTAAACATAAAAAAGAATTTAATCTAGTGATTATGCAACTGTAGCAGATCGTACAGATATCTTCTCTGCAATTTCTTCTCTTTGGGCATCTGTATAGGCACGAAATGTTTTTCCTTCAATGAGATTTGGTTCAGTAGCATCTGCATCCGAACCCAGTATTCCAGATTCCAAGGCAATTGCTTTCGCAGTTTGAACATTATCACCAGTGACCATCCGCACCTACAGGTCAGGAAAAAAAACAATTGTTCACACAGGGTACTGCAATAATCAACAGTTATCAAGAAAATGAAGACCAAAAACAGCACCAAGCATTGGAAAAAAAGAAAAAAAAATCTTTCAATGAACCACTTTAAAAGTAAGCAACAAAAAAATAATTTGATAGATAAAACTAGAGTAATCTCACATATTTTCTGCTATGGAAATCCTTAGACCAGAATTTTAACCTATTTATATGAAGCAGTGCCATTGCTTTAGAAGGTAAGGTAATGTATCATAATAATACATATGGATAGTATTATGAGAAACCATTATGTATAAAAATACCTGTAGATAAATAAAAACACTAGATGAACCAAAACTGAGAACCTGAGGATTTCATACAATCGATGTCTAGTATGTGCTCAGACATGGTGCTTGTATTCTATACGTAATTATTTCAATATGTGAACTAAATTTATCAAATTCCACTAAATCCCACATTAAAAAAACAACAAAAATAAGCAAGCAAAAAATTCCTGTAGAAGGTAATACGAGATTTGTAAAAAAAGAGTGATGAATTAGAATTCAAGCCATCAATGTCGATGTTGGTATAAGGGTTTGGTACTACAATCCAATTAGAGTTCGAACTAAGTAGGATTTGCAGTCCAAATGGTGGCTGTAATGCAGTAAGACTATCATCTAACTATTTCTGGGGTGTTTGCAGATCCAACAAGGTGATTGGGAATTAGGGGTTGAATTATGGAAGAACATTCAAGGGGCCTCGTATGGATAGTGAGATGAGATGAGATGTGACTAGTAGTGAAATGGTTTGTGAATAGTGGTGAAATGGTTTGAATTAATATGTTTTATGGGGTTTTGGGAAATGAGAGAGAAAAAGTTGAATAAAAATACTATAGAGTTAAAATATTATTAGAATATAATTTTTGTTTTGAGATTTGAAAAAGTTGAATTGTTTTTTGTATTTTGTTTGGAAGTTGTAATGATTAGGTAATGATTAGACGAAAAAGTTGAAGATTTGAAATTGAAAAGTATTTGTGTTTGTGGTGTTTGGATATTGAGATGAGATGGGATGCGAATCACAAGATGAGATGAGATGAGATGGGATGAGTTGGGAGGACTTTGAAATTTTCTCTCTTTTTCTTTTCCTGATAAGTCTGAAGGAAATTTTCTCGACACATCAGATATGAGATGGAGAATGGAAACAAGATGAAGAATGGGATAGTGTATGGTGCGACAGTAAGCCTCTCAAATGGGCTTCCTCAGATACTGAATACAGCTAGGGAGAAGAACACATCGGTGGCAGACAACTCACATCTGTCCAATGACTCCCCCCCAATCGGAAGTGGAGCTTGTTTGAGTGCCATAAGATTAGGAGGTAGACTAATTCATCTCCTTGTATGCTAGGCTGTATTCTCTTCAACTAAGACTGGGTGGGGTAGACAAGATGCATAGGAGTTTATCAAAGGGGTAATTTTAAGTAAATCGTTTTATAATGTCATGGCCTCTAAAAACAGCACTACTTTTCCATGGAAGACGATTTGGAAGAGAGAGGCTCCCTTGAGAGCCGTTTTCTTTGCTTGGATGGCAATACATGGGAAGATCCTTATCTTGGACAAGATACAAAAGCATCATGTCACGATGGTCAAACAGTGTTGTATGTGTATGACAGTATGAGGATTGGGAAATCTGTTGATCATTTCTTACTGCGTCATGAGTTAGCAAGAACTTTATGGAAGTTTCAGAGTTATGGAAGACGATTCCGATTTACTTGAGGTGGTGGATATGAAAGGAAGTACCAATGCTTCCCCTTTAGCATTACCAAGTTATATATTATGGGCATTGCCAATTTATTGTATAGTTTCTTTACAGAGGAATAAACTTGCTTGCCTCCTAAAAAAGACATGAATGATTTCACCTGCAAGCAATATCGCAAGAAACTGACACATGCATTTCTTTTATAACATCGAAGATCCCAAATGACAATGAAATGCAACATATTTATCCCACACTAGGACTCTAAAGATTGGCAATGATAGCGTAAACTACAGGATCGATTGCAGAAACAGACCTTCAACAAGTAGTACTTGGGTTGCACCCTAGTGCTTATCAATAAATACATTTTTTTTTTTTGTTAAAAGAAAAAAATCACAAGCAACTAAAAGTTTAGAACTCAAAAGGTACCTTAACACCAGCATTTTGGCATAATCGCACAGCATCTTTGACACCGGGCCGACAAGGATCCTGCATTACATTGTCTACATGAGTGAAAAAACCAAGACAAGATTAACTTTCAAAAGTGAAATTTTCTCCAGAAATTTCAGATAATGACCCAAAGGCAAGCCTTTTAAGTAGATATACCTAAGTGTCGAGATCATTGTTGGACTTTGAACATTAAGAGCACCACAATAAAGCAATGCAGCCAAATTACATAAATGTATTACACAGAAGGGAAGAGATGAAATAAATATAGATACGAATTCTACAAAATTGATATTAACGCAACTCCTCAAGGCAGAGTGCAAAGCCTGTGAGTGGGAATAACAACCAATTGGCATGTCCATATCTCATCCAAACTCTCCGACCATACAATCCCGATAATGATATAGAATGTGTCTTTTTGCTCCATGTACCCACCCAGTGGATCCTGAACTAAAAACCAGCCCCTCACCCATCACTATAGGGGAGAAGGTGCCAATGGATCTAAAGCTAATTGGCTAAGAAGGATGTAAAACTATGAAAAGAAACAATGATGTAAAATCAAGAAGAAACTGCAACCAAATTCATTAGAGAAATAATGCACAAAGGCCAAATGATGTCAAAATCTAGAAACTGCAACCAAATACAGACAATATAACTCTCAATATGAATCTATATTGAATTTCTGAGGAAATTCTACCTTGATACCTACAATAGCCAGCAGTACAAGATCATTCTCAGGCAACGCCCACTGAGCTAGTTGTTCTTCATCAGATGGAACCTCCTTCGATTCATATGATCTATATGCAATGGCAACACAACGCAAGCTACCAGTGGCCATGTTTTCAATAGCATTTTTAAAAAATTTCATCTGCAAAACAAATTGAATTTCACTAAAATACTTTGACTACAAGCATACATGCAGGTTTTACATTCTAGCATAGAATATACACTAAGAAAAGCAAAAGTATTATTATATCTGTAGATAAAACTCTTAACAACATTTCTTTCAAGATATACATATTATAACATGCCAGGACAATACCAAGCTGGTTAAAGAAAAAAGGGGCAAAGAAAGAGACACAAAGGTAAAACCCAGTTAACTACTAAAATACAAACTGTACTTGAAAAGCTATTACACTGTCATACCTTATCTTCATCCATCATTACCACCTGATCAGTTGCATCAATATACAGTGTGCATGACGCCAAAACTATTTCAGCTGCCCCTTTCCAGTGAATATGAACTTGACCATCAGGCTGAAAATATGGCAAAGAAAATTATGAACAGTCACTATTAATAACATTTCATTGTATATACAAAACACACAGTATATCTAGACTTCTTTCTGAACCTCCAAACAAAGATTCCTGACTCACAAAAATTAAGGACCAAGAAAGTAGTTTTAAAGGTTCAGCTGTATGAAGCAATCACCCTTTTCTTGAAAAATAACAATGATAAGCAAAAAAAATAAATGTCAAGGGAATTACTCACCTAGCCCAGATGCAATACAGGTCGATAAATATTAATAATATAAATCAGCTACATAAAATATGATATTGTTCAATATGAAACAAACTTAAAATTATACAGTTGATTTAACAAAACTAAACATCTTTAAATTCTTGCTACTGAAGTGAAATCCAAACTCTCTAGCAACCAAAATATTTTATCACGCAGGCAACAATACATGTGGTGCATTAGTGCAGTTCAAACAAGAGATATTTGATCCAGTTTCTGCCATGATTCCTCTCAGCATCATAACCTTGACCTTTCAAGGTAATAACTCCGACGTTGAGACAAAACCAATCTGCAAATCCTTAAATCTACTCACCCATTAATTCAAACCCCAAAGTCAGAGATAAGAATGAAGGAAGATTAAGGAAAGCAACAACAGAAAGATTCAAAGCTTTACTTCCCGGTAAAGAAATTCTGAGTCCCAAAAATGACAACAAAACCAGAAATAGAAAGATCACTTTGTAGTGATACCATCACCATTGAGATTGCAATACTTCTATGATCACTAGACACAAAGGACTGTGCATTCACATTACCAGCTGAAGCGCAACGCCACCTCGTTTTTTCTCTGAGTTGAATGGGAAGACATGAATAACTGAAGATTCAGATCTGACAGCCTCGAAATTCATCCCCAGCTGTGAAGAAAGAGACCAGTTTTGTTAGTCTAAGATAAATAAATTTACCTGAGAACTGGAAAATGGTGTGCGGTTAGAATATGTACCCTGACTCCCCAAAAAAGAATGGCCTTTTCTGTTGGTGATCCAGAAACCTCCACATCACCACCACCCTGCAGGGAACCAGCAACAGCATCATCATACTGTGTGCGGATTGCTACTTGTTTTTCCAGGATAATTTATCAAGAAAAAGCATACCTCAGGCATATACACACTGCCAGTTGTGTTCTGTGCAATGCCTTCAATAAGTAAAGTGGAAAGCATGGGAGAAAACTCTGACTTATCAGAAGGATCAATTTTTTTCTCACCAACATAAGCCTCAACCACAGTCATCTATCAATAAAAGGAAATGTCACAATTAAAAAAATGCATAACTGAAAGAAAAAGAAAAGTGATAACTCCCCCTCCTCCTCCCCCCAAAAAAAAAAGTGGGGTGCAAGGAAAGAAGGATCTAGTTGAGCTTTTTTCCCCAAAACATCCAGCTAGCACTCAGAGTAGTTCCCTACCACCAGGCCCACGCAACATTATGTGCACTCCCAAAATCTACAATTAACTATCAGCCAAAACAAGCATACCACCCTCCTGAAAAAGGAAAAGATTGATCAAGCAACTTATTAATAATTCACCTGATTTAAAGTTAAGGTTCCGGTCTTATCACTGCAAATAGTTGTGGCAGAGCCCATGGTCTCACATGCAGAGAGCCTTCGCACCTGCAGCATAACTTCGGTTATGAACAGTATACTTCCAATCGCACAACAGGCATGTGTGTGTGCCTCAGCGTCTGTGAGTAAGGTCTCCCATAAGCACAAGGATGGAAAATCCCCAACATTACATACCAGGGCCTTGTCTGCCATCATTTTTCTCATGGAATAGGCAAGGCTGTATCATAGTAAAACAAATAATAAGTCCGTGGTAACATATGGGAACATTGAAAAATTAAAACATTTTCAGCCACGCAATCAATAATGTCTCAGATGATCAACAAGAAATAAGCAGCCAAGACTGTGGGAATACATGTATAAGAATTACACTCCTGCCAGAAAATAAATGGGTTTAAAATTAGAATATTTGACCATTTAATATCCCAAGTAACAGCCTAAAGGAACTTTAAGAAGATTTTTATTTTATTTTACAAAAACGTTCATCATTTGCCAACTCAGATATATAAGTATATACATTCCAATATGCACATCGATTTGGATTGCACTAATAAGAAATTAGAAGCAGCACCATCTGCAAGTTAATGGGAAAGTAGGCTTAGAATATCTCAACTGCTTGAGCCACGAAGAAATTGGTGATGTTGGTAATACCAATCTGAGCTATATATAAATTGAAGGTAATACAAGAACTACGGAAAGAAAATAATAAAATGAAAGAACATGGGTTGACATGTAGGAGAGATTAAGAAAGTCAAGAATCTGAACAAAATTATATATAAGACCAGGCAAACTTACGTTAAGGTAACAGCCAAGGGAAGCCCTTCGGGTACTGCAACTACTACTATGGTGACCTACAAGATTTCAACAAAGGTAATAGGAAAATAAAATTCTCCACACAATAATAAATATATATCTACATACAAAAGAAACACATACAGCAACAGTAGCAATTTTAATGGCAGCATCTATGGCATCACCAGCTTTTGTTTTGCCTGCTATAAACTTCGGATTTTCAACTGAGTTTTTGGAATGGCCAGTAAAATATCTGCATATATTCAATTTATGAGGTCATCCACAATAATTCACTATCAGAGAGAGAGAGAGAGAGAGAGAGAGAGCAGTCCCAAGTTTAATTTACCTGGCCAAAAGAACAACCAAGACAGAGACAGCTACTGAAAGTCCAACTATACCAACGAGAGTTGCAACCCCATTTAGGCGTACCTAAAACAAATGATTTAAAAGTAAACATAATGTGCAAAATATGAGTTTCAAGAGAAAACATCGAAAAGATAACAGACCTGCAATGGTGTCTCTTCACCAGTGTCTTCTGAAATACTAGACATGAGCAATCCCCACTCAGTATTCATCCCAACACTAGTCACCTAGCACGTAAATAAATAAAAGGAACATATATAACTTGGGTATGCCACAAAGCAAGTTGGCTCAATGTGAGAGACTGACCAGATATAAAATTTTTTAAATACATGTATAGATTCATAAAGAAAAGTGATTTCCATCAACAGTAAGAGAAAGGTAAACCCCTAAAAAGAATAGCATTTTTTATAAAAGTGAAAACAATCATGTATGAAATATAGAGACATCAAAATAACTGATCCATATATGAAAATTATACACTTATGCTTTCAGGGGATAAAAATAAACTCCAACGTATGTGTTTTTTTCAAAACAAGCTTCCCTTTTCCTGAAAATTGTTTAATCTAGGCAATCACATCAATGTTTCATATCCCACTATCTTTTATATGGTGCTAATAGATATTAGAATATATATAAGATATACTTCCTAAAAAAGCTAAGAAAATCCTATATTACCAGCATGGTGCCACTACCATCTGCAATTTTGCAGCCAGACATCAGAAACGGATTTCTGGAATCCTTGTGAACCTGGAAAAAAGTTCACTCTTCAAAAAAGAAAAAAGAAATATTAATTGATAAATTAAAACGACAAGACGGGTAGGAATGCTCACAATCTTGCTCTCTCCAGTCATACTTGATTCATCAACTGCGAGAGAATGACCAGAAATTAAAATTCCATCGGCAGGGACCTGCAGACAGAATTAGAAGGTCAAGTCAACTTTAAATAACAATGGTAATATATTATTTTTTATTGGTAAAAACAAAATTTTACTGAATAAAGTAAATAGGCAAAGCCCAAGTACACAGGAAGTACACAAAGAGAACACCTAGTTACAAGTTAGGAGCTAGATATGAATACAAGAGAATCATGAAAACTAGCCCCATTGGGGACAATAACAGAAGCCCAAAGGAATAGGGTGTGAAAGAAGAAACATCTAAAATCATCCAAAGAGCGTTCCCGATTTTCAAAGCTCCAACGAAAATATATATATAATAAGAACAACAAAAAAGAAACATGTACCTGATTACCAATGTTAAGAGGTACAACATCACCAACAACAATGTCATATATAGATATCTCAATTCTTCTGCCACCTCTAATAACCTATAAAGTGAATCTTCAAATAAAAATTCTAAGATAAAATAACCAAGCAATGTGAAAATGAAAAAGAGAAGAATAAAGCACATAAACCCATAAAGTATACCTCCATATGGATATTTCTTTTCTCCTGATTTAAATTTTGGAACTGAAGAGATTGTTTGTAATCACTTATAGCTGTACAAGAAAGAATTACAAAGACAATGGGCCAAAACTTAAAATAATGCAAATAAAGGAGACCACAATGACACAATTCTTAAATCCCTCCGAGTTGTAAGGAATAAATAAATGACATTTCACAATCAGGTTGAGAATTAAAGATTCATAGAGAATTTCAGATATGGTACATCAAAGTAGAACAGACTAAGATTTAAATACTTAATTATAACAGCTCTCAGGCATTCAGGTAATAATTTTTACTTAAGAAATTATACACAGAGCAATAATGCACATGAGGGAATTTATAACATGCCATAAAAATAAAGCTCTCAAATAAACGATACACGACCAGGTAAGTAAAATCTGCATATGTCAACAAATACTACTTAAATATTTACCCTTTTTTTGGCCAACAAGATCTTAAAAGCTCAATGCATGGCGTCGGATTAGTTCTTTTATCAGCTATAGTTATCCTAGGCCCATGATTACAAAGATAATTACAAGGCTTTCAGGTCCTCTTGTTTATACTTGTAAAAAAAAAGGTACTCATGTTTACATGTCCCTACCAAGATCTTGTCCAAAATTAAGGAATAATGTCTAAAAACAATAAAGAAGAAATAATAATAAAACTCAGTACAGTTGAGCAAACTATGGGTGTAACAATACACCATATCAAAGTTACGCACAAAAAATAGAACAATCGTTGAAGGAAATAAAACTTTGATCAAACATTTAATTCAATACCTGTAACAACAATGACAAGAATAACTGCAAAAGCAATACTTCCTCCATCATACCACCCTTCCTTGATACCCTATAATACAAAAAATGAAGAATAAGGCATAATGTCATGAGATAAGCAAAAAGATCTTGTCTCAGATATTTTAAGAGAAAAGCAGTGTAAGAACACAAGGCTAAGAGAGAAAGGAAAGAAAATCTGAAATAAAATCAAACCAGAAAGTGAATCTCACTAACAAACAGTGATCAAAACCACAACAGATATAGCCAGAAGCACTGAAAATGACTCTTTATCTATTCAGACTTTAGCAGAGGGGCACAACCAGCGGGTACAGAAGGAAAAGTAGAACAGCAACAGGCGGGAAGGATGGCTTTCTGCACTACTATTCTGCCTCCACACCTCTTGTTGTCGGAACAAAATCTCATCCTCAGTGACATATAACCTAAATCTTACAAACTATCGAGCACGTGGGTTAAAGTGAAAGCCATAGGATTCAACTTGTAATAGGCTACTAGTACTACTTTACAAGATTCTTATGACAAGAGAATGAAAGAAAACCACATCCTCAGTTGGCTATATAAGGAATGACACTAAAATTTTATTAGGAAAAAAAAAAGCGTAAGGGGCATTACTCATGTACACTGAGAAAATACATAGGAAAACACCTAGCTAAGAAGGGAAAAGAGAACAAGAGAATCACAAAAGAAGAAACATAAGTATTGTGTGGACTGTTAACAATTCATACAAAGACTTGACCATAGAGGTTTTCAGCTCTGGTAGCGTTCTCTCATGGCCTTCAAAATTGCAGGCACTGCGTGCAGTCCAAATACACCACGTTAAGCACATAAGAGCCATACTCCAAATATCTATGTTCAAATTGTCTCCCAATTTACCTCCCCAAAGCACCAATAACTCCACCACTCTGCGGAATCGCCTACTCAATTTCAAGAAGGTGATGAAAAATAGATGCCCACAAAGCCCTAGTCGCATTACAATGAGCAACAAATTGTTGATAGTTTCCCCACCCTTCTTGCACATAGAACGCCAATCCTTGACCATAAGATGCCTCTCTTCCTTAAGTTTTCCAAAGTCAAGATCTTATCTTGAGCCATTGTCTATACAAAGAAAGCTACCCATGTTATAATTCAAATTTTTAGATCATCATCATGTGTGACTGGAGCATTTGTCCAACTTAATGAGTCAAACGTCAATTTCAGTGTCTTGCCACATTGTAGTCACATGGCATAAAGATGTATTTTGTCTCCAAAGCCAATCATGCATAGCCAACTCTTAGCTTTTGTAAAAAAACATTTGATTTCTTCATAAGCAAAAGAGGATGTGGCTCAAATAAAATGATGTATTTTATCAAGACAAAGACTATTTTCTTGCAATGAAAGAAGATCATCATAAGTAATAGACTAGTCACATTCTACAGCAATACAAGAACCAGAAGGCATAAGGTATCATGCCCCCTGCCCAATCTCACCTCAGTCTTTATACCCAGAACCAAAGAGGCCACCGCAGCTATCATCAATATTATCAGTGTGAGGTCTTGCCAAGATTCCCAGAGAAACATCTAGGAGAAACAGCAATAAAAAAGAATAAGTAAATAGAGTAGTTCATACTCTCATTTCAACGAAGGAAAAGGTAATACTGTTAATAAAACAAATGTGTTATAAACGATCAAATTTGCAATTAAATTTACCCAAAAACTCCTCCCTTTTTTCAGAGGAATTTTGTTCGATCCAAATGCAGCACTCCTCTTCAGTAAATCAGGATCATCTCCTTGAATCCCCTTCTCTAAGTTTGTTTTTAACAAATTTGATAGCCCATTAACCTGATGTAAAGGTAGGGAAGTATATAATAGGTTAAAAATTATACGTACTGTATTCAAATAATACATAAATCAGATAAAGGAAAGATAATTTGGAGGAAAACTTGCCCCCCCATATTCCTGATGCAAAGCTAAAACATTCTGATTTCTTGTCAACAAAGCAAGCTGTTCTTGTCCAATTGCAAAATCGCCAGTGGGGGGTGGAGGTGGTCTCAGCGTTTCTGTTAGTTGAACGCAGCACACAAATCATCATGTTAACATTATTAAATCAACGATCCATGCCACAAGAATGCAATTAAAAAGTCGTGATGTATTCCACCAATCACAGTATTGAAAAAAGGTACTTACAAAATGATAAAATAACATCATGGCATAAAACACACCCATCAAAAGTTCAAAGAATGTGCTTTTTTAAAAAAAGTACTAGAAAACTAAATTAATAGAAAATGTAAGAGGTATAGCCCAAGTACACAGGATTTATACAAGAGCAACAACTAATTAAAAAAGTTCAGAGAACATGTCAAACATAGATGTTAGCTGAACATAAACTTGAACCCTTCCAGGGCATACAATCTGCTGCAAGCCAACAAACAAAACATCTTAAACCAGCATGGGAAAGAAGATGTATTGGACTAATGTACCCTACAACAAAAACCAACAGAATCAAAGTAGTTATAACCAAACCTTCATTAAATATTATAGGTAAGATTAAATTTAGGGTAATGATGCACCAACAACTATTTTACAACTCAATTTACAACTAATGGATGTAATTGTGTCGCTTCATTAAAAATAATTTCAAGTATACACAACTACCCTCTATGCAGAAATTTAACAATGCTTGTGAGTAATAGGTTATGAGTTGGTGAATATTTAAAAGGAAAAGCAGAAAGAAGAAGTATAAAACAGCTGAGAAAAAAAATGCATTGAAGTATCAGACATGAAAATATAATATTTTACGTGACAGTACAGCTCAAACACACAAAAAAAAAATTACATTGAAGATTCATGTCCACAAGCACAAATCACATAACAACAGAAGGACAACAGAGTGAGATAGTTCTAAAACCCAGAATGACATGGAAATGATCTTCACAAGAAAGAACAGATGCAGAAGTACCATTTTCTTGTGCCCCAGCTGCCGTGAAACGATATGCAGCCTAACATTTCCAATTTCATGAATTAGAAAATACATTCAAAGTTATAAAGAGTGCACAAGAAACTTTTTTTTCTTTTTGTTAAGTCATCAGAGTGCCCAAAAAATCAGGTACAAGAAAGTATGTTACTTGTATGGCTTGAACATGCGCTTTGTAAGTCCTTATACTTTGCTTCCTCTCTGCTTCCCTTTTCAAGTCCAAGGTGTAACGAAATCGACGAGAGGCATTTAACACGAGTGCCGCTTGCTATAGATGACAAAGTTGAGATAAGCCAAACATTATAAGCAGCCTTATCTTCAAAATTACAACATAGTGACTCAAGTAACAGAAACAATATTCACTATAACGACCACTGAACATTACATAACATTAGAAATGCAGTGTTATACTCGTCATTATGCTGAACATAGTAAGATTACATGATGAAATTAATGCTGCACTTATTTTGACGTCAAATATTTACAAATTTCAATATTTGGCGTGGACAAAATATGTCGGTCAATAGTAATTGATTGCAAAGTGAAGTTTAAATGTTTGATCTCTTCATTCTTTAATTGTTTGTACTCTTTCAGATTGAGAGGAGGTGATGATGATAAACTTTGTTGGATTCTTTTCATAGGACGGACATTCTAGGTCAAATCCTTCTACAATGGGCTCTTCCCTCAAGTTGGCTATTCTATTCCTCGGAAGAATATTAATAGAAAACTTATAAAAATAAAAATAAAAACTATTTAGAGAAATAGGGCACCTTTGAGGGTCACATTTTTTGCCTGGACAACAAGCTTAGGAAAGATTTCAAAGTTGGATAACCTCATAAAGAGGCATTTTGAAGTAAAGGATTGAAACTGTGTGTAAGCAGAGTGGTGAAAGTATTGATCATCTTTTGCTTCACTCTGAAATGGCTAGGAATTTATGGGCATTGATTTAAGAACCATGCCCTGAAGGTGGTGGGTTTGTTAGCTTTTGGCCAAGTCCATTTGGTAGTCGTAGCAAATTAGAGATGTGGAAGATGGTCCCTTTGTGGTTGATGGGGTGTATTTGGCTGGAACATAATACACGACCATTTGAAGATTTCAAACGACAATGTTTGAATTAAGAACCACTATGTTTAATTCTCTATATATTTGGATGGTTATGCACAGCAGCTCCTGTTCTCTAGTTTTATAATTCTAATGAAATTTTGTTCTTAAACACCACCTCGACAGTTGAAAGAAATAGAAACGCAGAACAAAAAGATCAAGAACCCACCAAAGCAGAAAGCATAGTCAAAACATCTTGACGAACAGACAATTCAGGGAGAACTAAATGAAAAGTAAAAACAGAGAGAAAGAGAGGATTGAAAAGGGAAACGTACCCTCCAGCGGCGGAGACGCTCGATTGAGGCATTCTTGGTGCTGGTAATATCGAAAGGATCCGAAGATGATTCATCGCCATCGTTCATGCCGACACCGGAGCGGCTTGCTCCGGCCTCCATATCGTTGTCGCGCCGATGGCGCGGCGAATTCTGGAAGAAACTCATTTCTGTCGCAGGAGAGATGACACCGTCACACTCTAATTCCCTCTCTTCTCAACACGCATAGAAAAAAAAAATCAACAAACGATCCCTCTCACAGAATCTCAAATTGTCGCTTCAACACAATCCAATTAAAACTCCTCATTTCTGACATTCGCTTTCAAAAACTCTTCTCTCAGATTTATTTTTTCTGTCTCTTTTCTCTATTAACTACATCTTTACAAACGTTCTTGTTTCCCGCGGGAGACAACTCCTCAGAATTCCTCACTATCTTGCTCACAAGAAACGAATATTCCAGCAATCAGACTTTATATTTCAGCAAAGGCCAATAAAAAAATTCTCTCAAATTCTCTTGTTTTTTTTTTATGTTTTTCATCAGCCACTGTATCAAATCACACACACCACTACTTATGTGTCAACCGATTTTACAGACAATAAATATTGGAAAAAATTTTCTTCACACTCTACTATTTATCACACACTCCACGCACTTAATGTATTTGAGTTTTAAAAAAAAAAAATTTAGTGTATAGTGTGTGGAGAGTGTAGGTAGATATATAGAATTACTCTAAATATAGATAGAAACTACTATTAAGAGTATCTATTTTATACATATATCTTCAAGTGAATGTTTAGAACAATTAATTAGAAGTAATCATACAATGACTATAAAGTGTGCATTACTATAATAACTTCTTTCTCGCATTACTCTTTTACAGATTGAATTTTTCCTTCCTCGTTGCAACCAACAGCTTAATGTGAGAGAGAGAGAGAGGTTGACGAGACGTTCAGGGGTTTGAGACGGATCTTGAGGAGAGAGAGGTCGGAGAGAGAGAGAGAGCTGATTTTATTACAAGACGCGCCAAGTATCCATTAAAAGCCCGTTTTGATTGCTTTTTCTACCAATCACGTTTGTTTCTTTAAATTGACCTTTTTTTTAATTACAAAAATTATATGTAGAGTGACTTTTGTGTATTATTTTTACATTTTATTAATGTGATTGATTGTATTATTTTTTTAATATAAAATAATTAGTTTGATCAATGAGCAAAAAATATGCAAAGCTTTAATAGAATTAAAATTTAAAAAAAAAAAATATGAATGAACAGACACGCAAAAGTGACTCTCCTCGACTCTTCAAAATATAGAGAGCTATACCATTTATTGCAAAGAATAATATTACTCATTATTTTAATTTTTATTATCTTTTTATTAAATAATTAGAGATTATTTATTACATTTTTCTTGTGATTCTATTATTTAATGTCACATCATTATAGAATGATAAAACGATGATAAAAAAATAAATGATGAATGATAAATTTTTTAAGGGTTATAAGGTATATTTACGTAGTGGCCCAGTGAACGTACATGAATATCAAACTCCACGTCATGACTCCTATTTAATTACCATCGATCTTGGGTTATGTCTAACACAAAAATGTCATTAAATGGTGCAAATTAAAGCACTCCCTTCCCTTTAGAGGCAGTACTTAAGATTGGAAGCAGGAGCATATATACTACTTATTAGCAAACAAATTATGCCTGAATTTATATCGATATTTTTTAAAAAATTTTTGAATTGTATATGAATAAAGAAATAGTTGTAAAATGATGAAAAGTGAGGGAGAAAAAAAGGAAAATGAATTTTCAGAAAATCTGCATAAATTCAGTCATATTGATAATTATGTTAAGTAGCAGTACTACTGCTAGTACCCAAAATGGAACTTTTTATAGGAAAACTATCGATCCAAGGTGATCTATCCTATTCGACATGTACAACGTTGAACATTAATATATTTTATGTTTCTCTACGTACTGACATGATCTGTTAGAAGGGATAGAAGATCTCCCCCATGCAGCTCATCATAATTTCTATGTGCACCGTTAAAGGGAGAGCAACATGGGTTTGATCTGGTAATGGAACTCATGACGAGTAGACATTAATAGAACTGATAATTATCTCCTTTGGAAAGCTGATTAGAGTAACATATATAAAAAACAAAATCCAGAAAATTAAAGACGTACCAAGAGATTTCAGATGCTCGAATTGATTATCTTCGATCGGTGGTAAAAAAAGACAACTTAGTAAAACCCCTGCATCAGAAAATATCTCATAATTAAGATATTCAAGGTTCTTCCTCTTTAGCAATCCAGCATGCATGCATGTATATTATTCTTCATCATGAAAATTGATCTCATGCTCAAGATATATATATATATATATATATATGCAAAAATCCATTAATATAGCTAGCTAGCTACCAAGGTACCGCTCTTAAATGGGAGTAGTTGGTCTATGTAAATGATCGGAAAACCATGAGTGCATGCACCCATATATATATATATATGATCTTAAACTGCTCGCATTAAAGAAAGAAAGAAAGAAGGAAATTAAAATTTGCTGACAATGCAAAAAGGACATCCGCAGAGGTTAGTTTAGAACAGGGAAGACTTAGTTTAGAACAGGGAAGGGAATTAAAGGTTACTGCTGCTCGATCGCACATCCGCAGAGGTTAGAACAATGAGTTGTTTCGAGCCGCGCGCACCTTATAACGCCTCACGGAAAACCACACTATATATATAGATCAGTACTAGAGGAACCAGAGACCTAATTCGGAAAAAGTAATAGATGGAGAACGTACGAGAGATATATCTGCATGCCTTTAGTCCCATGTTAAAGCGTTTCTAACGCTTTCTATTCTTTTTATTTGAATACTTTTATTGGATGAGGTTCAAGCAAGGAATAGATCAGAAGCAATAGGCCGTTGAAATCACTATCATCAACATGATCGTCACTTTTTTTTATTTAGATAACTATTTAGATCAAATGGAAATAAATTGTTGATCTTAATGCGCAGTTGAAGGTGAGTTTTCTAATTAGTTACTGTCAATGAAAAATAATATAACAAACTGAGTTTTTCTATCACTCCCTGATCTCTCTAGCTTGTATCTCTTATTTAAGAAGAAGAAGAAGATCACGATCTCAGTCATGTCTTTTGTCTTCTATTTTAAATGAGCTTTATTTTATTCGATGGCTTTACGCTTTAACGTGCAAGTTTTTTTGACCGGTAATGTTCTGCGCATCGATGTCCTTTAATGAATACATCTTTTAAAAGCATCAAGCTAGCTTGCGATGCATGCATGCAGCGTCCTTGCCTATTGGCTGCGCGCTCTTTCTAGAATATATTCAAAGACCAAGATATATATGTTGGGGTATATGTGGAAATTGATTTTGGAGCTGAAAAAGTGTTTGCTGAAGTTGGCTCGACTGTTGGCTCGAGCCAAGGTTCGCTCGACATCGCTCGACAGACTGCTCGAGCGAAGGCAAGTCAGAGAGAGTTTCGCTCGACACTCCGCTCGAGCGAGACACAAACCCTAGTGTTCGCTTGACACTCCGCTCGAGTCAATGTTCATTTGGATGTTCGCTCGAATTGCTCTCGACACTTCGCTCGAGCAAAAAGCCCTAGAGAGTGTGAGTTGAGATTGAGTGATTGTAATCTCCTCTGGTTAATAAGATTTTTGCAGCTCCTGTGGACGTATGCAATTTGCCGAACCACGTAAATACTGTGTCGTGTTCTTGATTGTGTTGCTTTTACTTTATTTGTCATCGTTGATGTATGTGCTTTGCATAGTATTTCACAATAACTGGTATCAAGAGCCAATGTCGAATCTAAAAGAGAATGATGGCTGGAGATAAAGTGAACGCACCCGGGATCGAGAAGTTTGTCGGCACTGATTTTGGGTATTGGAAGATGCAGATTGAGGATTATCTCTATGGGAAAAGGCTCCACCTTCCACTGTTGGGAAAGAAGCCGGAGAGCATGTCTGATGCTGAGTGGACCCTATTAGATCGACAGGTTCTTGGTCTTGTTCGGCTGATTTTGTCCAGAACAGTGGCACACAATGTCAGTAAGGAGAGAAACACGGTGGATCTCATGGCGACTTTATCAGGTATGTATGAAAAGTCGTCTGCGAACAATAAGGTGCACTTGATGAAAAAATTGTTCAATCTGAAGATGTCAGAATGTATGTTTATAGCCCAACACTTGAATGAATTCAATACAATCACAAATCAATTATCTTCTGTAGAGATTGAGTTTGATGATGAAATTAGAGTATTGATTCTGTTGGCATCGTTGCCAAATAGTTGGGAGGCCACGAGGATGGCTGTGAGTAGTTCAGCCGGCAAAGCAAAACTGAACTACGATGACATACGTGACATGGTGCTTGCTGAAGAGGTACGTAGGAGAGACATGGGTGAGTCTTCGGGTTCAGGATCTGCCCTGATTGTTGACAATAGGGGCAGAGGACATGGCAGGTCAAGCTCCAAGAGCAGGGGAAATAGCAAGATGAGATCTGGGCAGCAGACCACATGCTGGAGTTGTGGCAAGCCGGACCACATCAAGAGAAACTGCAGGAATCAAGAAAGTTCTGATGACGATATTGTGAATGTAATGACAGAAGAAATTCATGATGCCTTACTTCTTACAGTGCACAGTCCGATTGATGATTGGGTGTTGGATTCAGGGTCTTCGATCCATAGCACTTCACATTGAGAAATCATGCAGAATTATGTTGCTGGTGATTTTGGGAAGATGTATACGGCTGATGGAGAGGCATTGGATGTAGTGGGAGTGGGTGATGTGCACATCACACTTCCAAACAAGAGCGTGTGGACTTTACAGCAAGTCAGACATGTTTCAAATCTGAAGAAAAACCTGATCTCTGTGGGACAGCTTGATGACAGCAGTTTTGCAGTACCGTTCTCTGGATGAACTTGGAAGATCACTAAGGGTGCTCTGATCTTAGCGCATGGTAAGAGATCTAATTCTTTGTATTTGACATCAGGATCCAATGATGTGCAGAGAAATACAAGAGTGCAAAAAGGCAGACTTGATTGCGCAAAATATGTGAGGAAGCCTAAGGGAGTCAGCTTTGTCGTTCCTCATGAAAGTTTGGAAAAATTGACTAAGGTTGCCAAGATCGGTTTAACACCATATACTCCTGGTGCAGTGGGAGTTGTGAGTCGCCCTATGGATGTGCTGACTAAGGGCGATGTATGTGGAAGACTGAAGTCGGGCTTGACTTCAGTGAGTCTTCTAGTTTGAAGACGGGAGCTGTGAGCTGCAGAGATGATAGACCTTAGTTGGAAACAGTGACTGGCATGTGGAGACCCAGTCTCCAAGTGGGAAATTGTTGGGGCATGTGGAGACTGGTTTTGGAGCTGAAAAAGTGTTTGCTGAAGTTGGTTCGACTGTTGGCTCAAGCCAAAGTTCGCTCTACATCGCTCGACAGACCGCTCGAGCAAAGGCAAGTCAGAGAGAGTTCGCTCGAGTCTCGCTCGACACTCCGCTCGAGCGAGACACAAACTCTAGTGTTTGCTTGATACTCCGCTCAAGCTAATGTTCATTTGGATGTTCGCTCGAGTCACGCTCGACACTCCGCTCGAGCGAAGTAGCAGTTTCCAGCCACTCACTATATATATGTCATATTAGACTTGTGTTGGACGGCCTGAAGCATATCTTGAGAGAGAACAATTGTCTTGTGAGTGCATATTGTGTGAGAGAGCAAAAAGCCCTAGAGAGTGTAAGTTAAGATTGAGTGATTGTAATCTCCTCTGGTTAATAAGATTTCTGCAACTCCTGTGGATGTAGGCATTTTGCCGAACCACGTAAATACTGTGTCGTGTTCTTGATTGTGTTCCTTTTACTTTATTTGTCATCGTTGGTGTGTGTGTTTTGCATAGTATTTCACAACAATATATGATATAGACCAAGCCCCACAGATTCTACCTATCAGAGATAACGCAAAACTTCTCCGTCCTTTTGTGTTTTCCTCAATAAAGAAATTATGAACAGCTTCGACGCTTTAAAGCCATGTATATGTGTGTAGTAAATATAACGTCCTATATTTATATATTATATGCATGCCTGGACAGGATCGCAGTACTGCATTAGCATCTGCATAGGTTTCGGACAGAAAGCAAACCAACTTAATATAAATCCACATTTCTAGGTTTCGGACATCTCACATCTGTATAAACAAGAGCACAGTGCAAACTATTCCTGAACTGAAAGGGTACTGGTTATTAAGACGTTTTGAATTAATTAAGGAGACCATTCTTGATAAAAACAACGTGAGCATCATAAAAATTGCAGAGGAAGAAGAAACTGCAGCTGCGCGCCCAAGGTAACCCTCTCGAGTCTCAACGTATTAGGTAGAAATTCTAACTATACCTAACGAAAGTACTAATTCTCACAGAACGTTCGGACTGTCCACGCAAATACTACTACAAGAACATTTCATATCTTGCATGGAACAGTTATGTACACGTGAAAGTACATACTTTACGAGCTAGCCAATTAAAGTAGTACTCGCTAATTCCTTTTCCACGTAAAAAGCAAATTAAAGAGGCTATGCATGACTCGATCGATATTAACTTCGAAGTGATCAGATCATTTTCATTGAAAGGTTTTCAAACAATTGTTCTAGAGAAGCAAAAGAGTTTAGATGAAAAAAGGAAAGATGATATATGTAGAATATTGGGATTGATTGACACGGAACTGTTTACAAAAATATAATAGAAAGAAATAATAATAAGGAAGAAAATTAAGGCTCCGTTTGAGTAGTGCAAGTATTTCAAATCATCTGTGAATAGTAATAAAATCTTAATAAATAATTTGTGAATATTAATAAAATGTTTATAAATAATAGTGAAATAGTTTAAAAATATATTTTATATTTTCAAATCCGAATACTTCGTTGAGAGGAAGACAACTAAATACTTTTCCTCGGTCAAAAAAGTAGGTAACATTCGTTTCAAAAACCAGATAATATATAGCAAAAGAAAAAGTGACTTGGAAGAACCTAAGCATGCATTGACTGTATAGCAAAAGCAAAAGCGTGAATGGCGCCTTTGATCTCGCTCGAGCTCCATATAAGTAAAGTACTTTAGGTACCTTGTTTGGCATGATCATGAGGGCAACCTTTTTCCAACTAATCGATCCCTTTACAGCTTATACAACTTTGACGTCCGAATTAATTAAATGAGTATTTAGGCATTACAAAATAAATCAACGAGGATTTAAGAAAAAATATTATCTATATTTAGAATTTTTACGTGCTTACATAACAATATGCATTGAAATGTCAGTTATTGATATGTTGAAACACGTTACCAAAATAGAAAGAAGATTTCTTATGACTAAAAAAATATCTTTCCTTTGTAAATTAAAAGTCAGTACTGTACGTCATAGTCTTATCTTATTAAAACTGAACATCGATCCTGACCACGCCGGCTAGGAAAGTTCATGGCAATTTACATATTCTTATCTTTTGAGAAAAGCTTACATTCTTATATATCTTATCCCATTCTTTGCCTTTAGTTCAAAGCTAGCGTTACGTATTAAACGGGGGGGAATTTGGTATATATATTAATGCACACATTATTTTAAAGTATACTATATATTTATGTGGTGAGTATCTCCCAACTAGCAACAAATAATTTCTCTATATAATATCTCCTCTTATCTTTATTTTTCAGTTTCGTATTTACGTGGCATGACTCATATTGTATATACAAACTCTTATTTCAAGATTATATTTATGGATTTGTGGATACATCAATTACAAATTACGATGAAAATGGGATGATCAATATCTAACTAATAATATATAACATTTTAATTCCTTTATCTCATGATATTTTATTATTTCTTAATTTTCATCGATTCCATTTCATCTAATGGAATATTAATGACATTAATATACTGTTTTCATGAGAAAAATAGATATTATATGAAGTGATTCTTATAATATTTATTGTTGTCACTATAAGATCTTTAATTATCAATGTTTTGCATGTATGACTCCAATTAATTTTAGATTGAAAGTTTCTTTAATTTCTCTATCCAAGCACTTTCTTATTGTTTTTACAATTCGAAATATATTGTTTATCACGTACAGGCATTAATCCTCTGTTAAAGGTGAGAGCAATTAATAAACCTTGAACAATCTGTCCTCTTTTTAAAAAAGAAAAAGAAAAAGAAATCAATATTTTACGTATGTTTGAAAACTTTATTAGTGTTTGAAATATATATGTTTAAATGAAACGATTTTGGCCGGACACCCGAAAGAGAGATAATTGGGCTATGCATTGGCTTTACTATTTTTGTTTTTTTGACTGGTCTTTATGATCTTTAGGAAAATGCTGCTCTTCCCGCTAAGTTCCTGTTGAGCCAACTCCGTTAGAATTTTTTATTTTTTATTTTTTTTTACTTAATGATTAAAAAAATATTTTTTAATAATGTTGTAATTTTTTTATTTGTTAAGAAAATATTTAAAAATGTTAAAAAAATGCATGTGAGAAAAAAAATAAAAATAAAAATCTAAAATACACTATGAGAGCCCCCAACGGTGGCCCTAGAGCCACCCTTATCTTTATGCCATATATATAGACCCGGTTCTTTATCTACCTTTCCCACGCTTGCTTTGAGTTTGATCATGTTCATATGACCAAAGATATTGGCCGTTTCATACATATATGTATTTTATTTGTACATATATAGCATATATATTATATGTTTCATGTTTAGTACTGCATGTCAAGTTTTCTTTTCTGTTCAGCTTTATTAATTTATTTATTTATTTTTGGTTGTGCAGGTTTTAACTGCATTAAACACATGACGTACATCCACAAATATATATCCAGCTTGGAAAAAGAATCTACGTGCAAAATAATAAACGAAACACGAGAAATTCAGTACTACTCTCTAAATTACTTGCAGCTAGTAACGACGTTAAAAAACGGCCTCCATCTTCATTCTTCTTTCTTTTAGGTAGTGATGTTCAATCAAAAGATCATCATGATGAGGACGAACTTAATTAATCTGTAGTAGTTTTTAGTGTGAATACGATTGATTTTATTCTTCTCCAAGCATTTAGAGATCAGATGCCAGGGAAACTAGCTAGGAAGTTGAAGGTGGCCTGAGATCAGCTAACATTCCAGAATGCAAAAAGGGATATATATATATATATATATATATATACACAAACACACACATATTTACTTAAAATAATGCAAATTAATAAAGATGCTTACCTTGACAAGAACCAAAAGTAGGAAAGCTCGAAGGAAAGATATATCTATATCCAGCTGATCTGCATTTATATATCAAAGAAACTGGTCGAATCTACGTACGTACAAGTCTAGCGCGCCGTATAGCTGCATGCCCGGCGGCGCCCCGGAATTGAGAGATTATCGACGTCAATAATCTAATTAAGAAGTACGCGCGTGCTGTCAAAATCATTCATGTTCGTCGAGAGATCGATCGACGATCGAGGAATAAGAACAAGATATAATATATCATGCATGTATATCGATCTAGCAATATTCACAGATTATTATATATATATCAGAGCTAGCAGATTCGAATACGTACGTACGTAAATCCTGGCCCATACAATGAACTTCATGATCTGTTTATACGGCCCCTTGAAACGGATCAATAGCTTACAACATCATCTGAATATATAAACTCATGATGATCATGAAGAAGTTTCATCATGCGAATTGATGCATAATGCATATATGGTAATATATTATATATAAGCATATATCATGTAGTTTTTTAAAAAAATAAATAAAATATACTGCATGGTGGCAGTACTCCTAGAAATGACACAGACCACTAGCTCGCGATCATACACACACTTGTTCAGATTCCTAATAATTACGTTATACGTACGACTTTGGCTGTGGGGTTGACTAACGAAATTTCCCAGAAACTTCATGCACATGGAATTCTCAGAACCATCAATTATATTATATATATTCGCATGTCTATTTTTCGTGTTAATTATTTAGGTCTTGCATATCATGTGGTAGTTGTATCTAATCTAGCTAGCTAGGGACCTTCATTTTTTAAGGGCATTTTATTGACGAGTACTCTTTATTGTTTTATTTGTTGATTTATTAATATTTTTTTCATAAAATACATGCAATTTTCGGATATAAATCCCGTAGGTAGAAATAAGCTAACGAGGACATTTTTTTCCCCAGGATTTTTTTCTGGGCAAAGTTGATCAGATGCTAGTTACGGCAACCAAGAACATCGGTCGATGCTGATCATAGAAAAAGAGTACTGAATGAGGTCATTGGATTGTATTTAATAAACTTCAAAACTTAAAGATATAAACATAATAGAGTAATTAAGGCCGGAATCTAGGAGATTTTAATTTTTATCTTTTTATATATTCGATTGCCATTTTATTTTGATTTTTTAAATTTCTAATGGGTAAGGCTAATATGCCGCCCAGCATTTACAGCTCGGTGTACAGCTCAAGCTTTTTTTTTATATATTTTTTTAATATATTTAAATATTTTTTAAAAATCACCCAGCATTAACTGCTCGGCATACTGCCTAAGTTTCTTTTTATATTTTTTTAATATATTTAAATATCTTAAAAAAATTTAAAAAAATATATTAATATATTTAAACTCACTTTCTTAATGATTAAGCAAAATATAAATAAAAAATAAAGACCAGCGGTCAAACTAGGGGCAAAAAAGCTTTTTCCGGGAATAAATTCTATTGAGAGTAAAGTTTCGCTGAAATTTCCTCCACTTCTTTTTACTTTAGTACTACTCTTTCACTTTTTCTTAACCTGAATGAAGCTTCCAATCAGTAGTACTGTATGCCGTTCTAGTGCTGCCATCATATAATATATGAGTAGTACTACTGATAAATACATAATATTTTACATAATATTTTTTACAATACATTATAAAATAAAGTTATTTTTATAAAATTACGTTAGTTTTATAAGATATTTTATAAAAATATCTCTCCTTTTAAAATAATATTGTATAAAATGTTGTATAAAGTATTATGTGTTTATCTTTTTCATAATATATTAGGGGTAATTAACTGCCAAAAATTAAAACCAATTGAAAATGACGACGTTTTCAATTTTTCACCTCAGTTTGCATGACGCTTGCGTGAACCAACTGCGTTGTCTAGACTTTTTGATACTTTAATTACTCACGTTTTGAAAAAGAGAAATGATACTTGCAGTCGTAAGTATGTAAGCATTATGCAGTCGCTTTGAAAAAAGTGAATAAATATGAGACCCACATGAAAAGAAATTAATTTTTTAATAGTTGACCTCATTCTTTTTCAAAGCGACTGCACAGCGCTTGCACACTCCACGACTGTATGTAGCATTACTCTTTGAAAAATATTGTGCAGTTCCGACAATCAAGTCCTAACTGCGAGCATGTGCCATACATCGGCCTCGCCTTTGTGTTGAACAAGTCCTAAGAATAGCCCGTAGGAGAATTAGCACGACCCGTAACGATTGGGTACAACCTGTTACTTCGTTTGTTTTTTTAATTCTTCTCAACTTATCTCATCTTATCTTATTTAATCATTATAAGTAATTCCTCAAATTCTCACACAAAATAAAATAAACAATTTAACTTTTTCAAATCTTAAAACAAAAATAATATTAAAAAAATATATTTTAACAATATTTCAACTTTTATGTCAACTCATCTCATCTCATCTGCCAAAACAAATGAGCATGAACTCTCTTTTTTTACCAACTTTTTACTATTTGCAACGAAATTTTTTGTTAGAAAAAATGTAAACTTTGCTGGCAACCACAAATGTGGCCACTACAATGAGCTTTTGGGACGAAAATTATAAAACTTTGCTGCCAATTAGTTTGTACCCTTGTTCTAGTTAGATTAGTGCTGCTTTGTGCTGTTCATGTGGTATTGGTTGCTGTTCGATCTTGGTGCAAAGTGCTGCGCATGCACGACTTGTGTTTGGCTAATTTTGTGATCTAGATCCATGATCCGTTGCTTAATTCGTAAAATATTTAATTAACTGATCAGTTTTTATTACACGCTGCCTGAATTTAATTATTTGATGCCGTTAGTGGTATATTTAGAAAGAAGAATAAATAGTTAATTAGCAGCTTATGGGATACTTCAGTTAACATACATCACACTATATATATTCGAGTCACTTAAATGTGGTTATGCACAGAATCGTGTATATATAAGCTGCTAGCTTAATTCTGGGTTTAACTGCCTGCCCTTTTTGCGTATTCCTTTGCGCATGGTTCGAATGATTGAATATGTTGGCGTGGTTTATTCTATATATAATTCAGAATCTCCGACCGCAGAAAACAAAAAAAGAGATTAAAAAAATATATAATGGTCGTGGTACTAATTAATATGATCAATCTACAGCTAGCTGGTAGTAGGATTGTAATCGAGTCGAGCTTTGATTTGTCGAGCTCGGCTTGACTCAAAATACTCGAGTTCGAGCTCGAACTCGAGATTTTTTTTTATTCTGTATTCGAGCTCGACTCGATAAGTATTAAGCTTAACTCTCAACTCGAGCTCGAGCTCGTCCCACAAACGAGTTCGAGTCGAGTCGAGCTCGAGCTCGAATTGTTTATTTTTTTATTTTTTGAATAAAATTTAATAATTAATAAATTAAATAAATTAATGCTCCACCGAAATTGTATGATAGACTAGGAAATTAGGCTATAGAATGGTCCATTTTACAGTCAAGATCATCATCATGTGCACTTGGAGCATTTTTCTTTTCTTCTCCTTTGGAGTCGCTGTAATTGTTCAAGACGATCCATGTGCGGTACTTTGTCCCTTTTTTTAAGCATTATCAGAGCTGCGTCATGCCTACTTTTTTACCAGTACGTACGTAAAACATTTTGATCTACAGATTGCCTGCCAGCTCTGATCTTTTCATAGAGAAAAAGAAAAAAAACTAGATCTGGTTAATTTCTTGTCCAAGATATGTTTGTTGCCCGGTATGATGTTTCAAGGAGTAAATTTGACTAACGTTTTTCTCCGACACAAAATAATGGTCATGATCATGACTGTGATCAATGAAAGATCACAAAAGATCGAAGATGCATGATGAAATGTGTCGGAATTTTTTGAATTACACGTACCAAGCAATATTGCTTGTAAGGTACGTAGGCAATACTCAAAGTCGCTGCCGACAACTTTGAAATTAATTTTCAGGTAATTGTTGAATTAATCGCAAAAGTAAATTTACACATGTATGAAATTAACCAAAATGCATGGGTGAAACTTATTTTGAAAACCATGATAGAAAAGTAAAAGGTAAACAAGTAAACAATCATACGATACATACAAAATTAAGGTGGTTCAGCAACTTCTTTATGTTAAAAAGCTGTAGACCACAGAGGATTTTATTATGATCATGAATGACGAAATACACTTTAAGCAAAAATACACTATTCAAAAGGCCATATTATTCATAACATATATGTTTATAAGATTACATGGTGTAAGTCATAATTTTTACTTTTTTACATTATTCGCTCGAGCGAGACATTGAACAAGACTCGAGCATACTCTCTATTTGACATTAGCTCAAGCAATATGTCGAGCGAACTCTCTATCTAAGTTTCGCCCGAGCAACATGTCACGTGAACATCTTGCAAAATTTCTATTTGGCACTTTCTCAATCACAAACATTGCCAAAAGCCTCATTGAAAACCCACCAAAAACCATAACGCATCATTGTCAGGTATGGTCATCAAATCGGGCCGGCATGATAATAAACCAAGCTTCACAAACCCAACAAAGCTGCCTTCAAACTCTGTAATATTGCACCTCTTTTTGTCGTCTACTTATTGTTCTTAATTTATTGATGAGGTATTCTAGGGAACAGCCGAAAGCCGCAGCACACTGTAAAGAATTTTTTTTTCAACCCAGCACGTTAGGTGTGCTAGGGCTTCTTCACACAGTAGAGTGTGAAGAAGAATTTTTCTTTATTGATAGGGAGTACTTGGGCCAGGCGCTTAATTAAACTGTCCTCAAGCTCAATATAGGCTGGTTGCGCGCACTTGGAGAAGTACTATAGCCACAAAGAGATCTTACAAAACTAGACATATATACAAATTGATGTGATTTTATATGATACGTTAAATCTATTTTACAATAAAAATAATTTTTCTATCTAACGTATCACATCAAGACACGTCAATTCGTATATATTTTTATTTGTTTTTTGGATCTCCTTGTGGCTAAAGGAATTCATATTTTTTAGAAACAAAAAATCTTTACAACCTCCAAACACTCCACACTCCACATTATTTTTAATTTTTATTATTTTTTTCTTTTATTAAATATTTATTATATGAATAATGAATAAAAAATTTGAAATAATTTAAAAAAAATAAACTCAAAAAAAATTTTAAAAAAAATTAAAAAAATGTGGAGTGTGGAGTGTTGGAGGTTGTGTAGCAAAGCTCGGCTATAATGTGATCAGAGTAATTAATCATGAATCTCCTGTTAATTACAAACTGGCCTGAAGACTTCTTTCGTGGTCAATGACATTATCCGTACGAATTAAGTGTGTCAATGTTTATATGCGTAGTACTGCATAACTTAATAAAATGCATGTGTCATTATATATTCCTCATATATATATATTATATGTGTCATTCTTTTATATAATTCAGTTGCATTCTCTAATGGTCAGTGCATGATTATGTATTTAAAACTCCTTAATATTCAGTACTACTAGTATATTCTTACAGTGAAGACTAAAAACAGGAAGCAAGAAAACACGCCAAGTACTGCATGCATGTAAGACATTCGCGCGTGCTTAGAAATATAGGAAAATAATGCAGTTGTACTCTTTCCCGGTTGTCATAATTCGCAATGACGAGAGAGCTCGATGACCTCCTGTGCTCGATCTTCTCGTCAAAGACACGAAAATCAAATGCCGATGATCACCACCTTAATTATTCGGTAACAAAAATTAGAAGAGAGAGAGGGAAAAACAAACAAGTCTTAATTTGTTTGTCAGTAGTGGTTCGATCGTGCAATCATGTGATTCGTGTTTACGACATGATTCTTACTTCCTGACAACTTTAGCTCTGAGGGTGAAAAGAAAAGAGCAAGTACTGGAGAGTGAAGCCAGCAGTTTTGACCATTAATGAATAGAATAATGCTACCTCATGTATAGCTCTCTTCAAGTTTTTAAAAAATCAAATAACATAAATGCAAAATGGAGAGTACGTGGAAATTTAAGATTTCAACCTAATTTCTATTTAATTTATATTTAATTTCGGACGCTCTTTCGTTTTGAATATAAATTTTAGATCGATGACCTAAAACTCTTTGACTATTACTACTTTTCTATTTTAATTCAAGTATTAATTTCATTCAAACCGCGAGCGTACACCTGTAATTTTTTGAATAAATTATCTCCGGATTTGTAATGGCCCGAGATAACAATTAGAGAAAATATACTTACAACCGTGAATTGTGTAACCGTCACATAATCGCTTTGAAAAAAATGAATAAAACATAGGACCCACATGAAAAAAATTAATTTTTTAATAGTAGACTCCACTATTTTTTAAAGCGATTACGCGGCGGTTACGCACTTCACGGTTGTATGTAGAATTTCTCTAACAATTATAAATACAAAAATGCTACAAACAACCGCACCGGCGTCCCCGCGGCGAAACCAACTGACATCCTGTACAAGCTGTACGCAAAAAGAGGAGAAAAAAAAAAAGACGAGTTGCGCAGAAGAAAATTAAAGAACTAGCAAATTGAGAGTTGGAATAAAATTGCTTAACTCCCTAAAACCAAACTGCTAAAATCTCCGAATAAAATTCTCGAACTCACACTGAACTCTTAACTCTGCTGGCCCTTTTTATAAAACTAAAGCTCGAGGCTTTGTTTGCGTGCAAGTAAAAATGTCTCTAAGGCAAGCCAACTTTTATTTTTTTTGTTTTCCGGTTTTATTCATTTCTTTTCCTTTAGCGCCACAAGTACAACACTGCAATTCCATTCTTCCCTTTTTTTTTTCTTATTTCTTCTCCAAACTTTGTCTTCGTTTTGTATCTTCCACATCTGGCGTGCGTGAGTTGTTATTCCTTTTCCATGTTGCATGTCAACCTTTCAAGTCTTGCATCCAGTCGAAAGTCCCTCTAGCGTGCATCCAAACTCTGTCTTCGTTTTGTATCTTCCGCAGTGAATGCTTTTTTTTTGGGGGGGGTTCCCTCCAGGATGCATATTGCTTTCATCTCTTCTATTTTTCTTTCCTTCCGCATGAGTGTGTTTCGTGCTGGGTTCTTATTTTTCTTCTGCGTGAGTTGCCTAGCTCTTTATTCCTTCCGTTTCTTCCAGCTAAAAGTGCTTTGTCTTCATGTATTCCAGCTCTCAATTCGCCTAGCTTTTTATTTTTCTTCTGTGTGTGTTGCCCATCTATTTGATTTTTTGTTTTGATTTCTCCTTTTTTTGCATAATGTTTCCCCTCTTCTTTTTTTCTTTTTTTAATATTATCGGCTGCCGGTTTCGCGGCGGGGATGCAGGGGCGGTTGTCCCTAGCATTTCTCTTATAAATAAGACTTTTCTGTCTCTTTCTGCTAAATTTTTTTGTTAATTAGTCTTTCTTTTTTATTGACAAATTGTAAAGGGTCGTTACAAAAGATAAAGAAAACGCGTCAGCCATTACCAAAATGGAGGGCTTCAGACAGGAGGTCTTTTTTTTTTTTTTTTTAATGATTAATTCTATCTATAATTGTGAAATACATAAATACCTTATAATTATTTTTAAAAAATAATAGAATTCATTATTAAAAATTAATTTCTTTATATGTATATTATATTTTATTCATTTTTTTAAATTAATAATTACACAAAAATTATACAATTTACAATTACAAATATATCTTTGTCATCCTTGTCATCCTTGTGTTTGTACTAATTTTTTTTTAATTTTAATTTTAATTTTAATTTTACTGGAAGCGAAAGAGTCCTCCTAGTCCGGTGGTGGGACCCATCCAGTCATGTACGTCTCCCGCGTGAAACGCATCAAATTACTGGGCCATGGCAACTTAACGCTCGCTCTGAACTTTATCGATCTGGCTGTCTACACTCTACACGTTGGGTGAAATGGTATTAGTGGTAGATGGATACGTTAATCAGAAGATAAGTACAGACGTTATTAATTTATATAATCTATTAAGTCATTTATTTTTATATAATTTTTTTTTGTGGTTCTCTAATTGCTCTCATATTTATGAGCCCATATGCATCCATCTGAATTATATGAACATTTTAACACTTACTCTGACGTTTTTCTCCAACGATGTAGTTGTGCGAAACAGCGCCATTCATGGGGGATGAATTCGATCTGCAATTGTTCTTAAATTATAAATTAAATGATTAAATTCATATTCGAACAATAGTTTTTATATAAAATAATATTAGATACAGTTTAAAAATATATAAATATCATATAATCATTTAAAAAAATTAATTTATTATTAAAAATTAATTTTTTTCGTATAAATTTTATATTTATTCAACTCAACTTTCTCTTTCATATTAACACCCATTTATGCGACATTTCTCTGCAGAGGTGACAAGTAATTTATATTTAAATAGTGACATGACAACACCCGTTGTATAAGATGTATCACTTCATCAGTCTGTGGCAGTGGCAGAGGCAGATCAGAGATTCGACTTTGTGGAGCCGTATCCTTGACGTCGATGATTGCATACATAGACATCATTCCAACCATTTATTTAGAGAAAAAAAATTAGTGGAATGTAATGCATGTATTGTATGCACCGTTAGAATAAATGTTATATAGCATTACTCATCCATATATATATATATATATTCGACCGGTTTCACTTAATCCAACTCCGCCCGTAAAAAAAAAAAAAAAAAAAAAGTTTATGAAAGTAGATACTCACTCAATTTGTAAATTATATATATCCGATAAAACTTGACTCAATTCAAATTAAGCTCGTTAAAACCCGTTTGTTTATACTCGAGTCAACTCATTAGTTTAACTTAACAAAAACTCATTTATATATTAATAAATATATACATACACACACATATATATATATATGTATTAGATAATAATATAAGCATACCACTTTTATAATTAAATATATAATATATAATCTAATTACTTATATTTATATAGTGAATATATTTTATAAATATTTCTTATAATTTATATAATAATTTTTTGATAAAATTTAATAATTTCATATACTAGTATGTGAGAACCACATATGAAATAGATATATGATATCATATTAAGTGTATGTATTAATAATATATGTAGGCATATAATATATTGTTATTTTGGATAAATATCAACAAGTTAGATATTAATTATTTATAAATTTTTAAAATTGTATAATTCAATAAAGGTTCTACTTGTTAGTTGTATAAATTCAATATTAGATCTTTTAATTTTTTTATTTAATCTATTAATTATTAAATCTTATTAAAAAATTAAAAAAAAATAAACAGTTCGAGTTCGAGTTTGAGTTTGAGTTTGAATTCGAACTCGGCTCGACTTGAACTCGTTTGTGGGACGAGCTCAAGTTGAGAGTTTAGTTTATCGAGTCGAGCTCGAACAAAAAATAAAAAACAATCTCGAGTTCGGGCTCGAGCTCGAGTATTTTGAGTCGAGCCAAGCTCGGCAAGCCAAAGACCGGCTCGGCTCGATTACAACCCTATTCTTCATATATACTAACCAATTGGGATGTTGGTTTTATGGGTTCTACTATGATTTTGATGTTGTCAAACTTGAAGATAAATGCCTGTGTTAAAAACCCAACCATTGATCCAAAAGCCCTAAGACTATTGGATACTAATTTGGTTAAACATTTAATCCTCAGGATCGTAATATTCCACCACGTTTCCGAATCCAACGTCCATGACGGCCCACTCTATCGACACTGACCCAATGTAGTCATTTCCCTTTTGGCGACTGCACTCATCTATCAGTATTCAATGACTTAACATCATGCACATACATAGTACCAAGACATTTTAATCCAGCCTATAGGTTACCCCCTTCGTGATTTGAACTCGTGATATAGTCCTTGCTCTGATACCAAATGTTAAAGACTCAACCATTGATCAAAAAGTCCTAAGACTGTTGGATACTAATTTGATTAAATATTTAACTCTCAGAATCATAATAGCCTGATTGCATGAAGAACATAGATAAAGGCCTACCATGCCAATCGCCAATTATGTACAACTTTAATATCTGAGGTAGACGGGGCATGTTTAATTTTTCGATTTATGAGTAATATTAAGTAGAAGTTTAAAATAGACAAATCTCATACAAACATTTAATAAAAAAGTGGATTTCAATAGTAAATAATAGTTTTTGTTTTTTTACAATTTTTAAAGTGGAGTCTATTCTTTTACAAAATCTTACAAGATCCTAGCTAAAGTAAAAAATGACGAGTGTCGATCGCTCACATGACGGAGAGCAAGATTGGAAGATGCTTGATTGGCTGATGTTGGTACATTTGGCCTGTAAACGTAGACTAAATTACGTAGTTGCCATCAACTTTAACTAGCTCTAGTGGTAATTATCATAATTTTGAGAAATCTTTCCACACATGGAAACACAAAATAACTAATTCCAAAAGTACTCTTAATTACTTGCATACTACATTAAGTGGCTCATGCGATCTGAATAATATCAACAACATGAACGTTACATGACCCTCCATTTCACTTGGCAGAGCAACTGCAGGAACCGGACATTCTCAGTGGCCGGCATTCTTAGTGCTGGTAATGTCGGAAGGCACATCCCTTCTCTTGTTCTCTAGTATGTCAGCCCCCATTTTGTAACCTCTAGTGACAGATACAGTGTCTAATGCAAAAGATGTTTCTCTTCTACCTTTGCGAGGTTGGCATGAAATCTCAAGATTGTTACTGGAGAGATGGCACTTGCACAAGTCAAGATCATTGATTTCTTGTTTGTCACCTGAAATATGGCACTTCCACGCGTTGACTAATCTTCCCGAAACTGGATTTGAAAGATCTAAAGACACCATTTTTTGTGATATCTGAGTCGTCGTAATATCGGAAAAACTTACAAAATCTGAAAAAGGAAATGAAGGCTCAAGAAGATAGAGCCATCAATCCTGTGGCTTGAAGGTCTATCTGATTTATTTGCTGGTAATATAGTCCTAAAGGTGTACATTATCATGTCATAATTCATCCATCTTTCGGTGGGTGGGTTTGCCTTTCTTTTCACCTTTATATCTTTTGCTTTCGGCGAGTGCGGCTCAGGTTTTCAAACCATGTGGCAAGAAAGTCGATCGATCAGTCCTTTTCTCAAGGTGCGACAAAAAGAAAGATGGGTGCATGAATCGTCTCGATGATAAAATGATAGAACAAATCCAACAAGATCAAGATTTTCTCGCACTATTATTCAAATTTGAAGGCTTCAAGTGAGAGAAAATTAGACATGATATAAAATAAGTTGTGCAGTATTTAATGCTATTTAAAAAAAATTACATGACTAGTGACAATAAATATTGCAAGATAATATTGGTGTATTTCTCTCTCCACTAGATAATATTGCAAGTGAATATCACAAGAACAATGCTAGTTTTCCCCCCCGCTAGTGTATTTATTTTATTTAAATGTTTTAAAAAATTACCACTAATGAATTTTTATATGTTTTTTCTAACATTTAAAAAAATACAAAATGAACTAGCGGTATTGCTCAGCAGTAACAAATGAGCGGCACAAAGCACGACCCATATCATAATCATTGCAGTTGTACTCCTAATGCTTGGGGTTCGAATCAATACATTGATAATATGGCAGTTTCATTGCCCCTTGATGTTCCAGATTTCGGAATATGCCAATCACATTATCGTTTTTCTTTGAGAAATTTGTCTGTCACCCACCAAGTGAAGTCGCTTTTAGATTGAAAATCATTAACGAGCCTGGAAGAATTGGTCTTGTTTTCACAACAAATTCAATCTGGGGTCCTCGTATGAAGTAATCAACCTTGACCCCAATATCTTACCGGTGGGCTAGAGTAAGATGAAAAGACACCATTACCACTTCGGTCATGCTGTTGTCCGACCTTCAGGAAAAGGCAAAATCTATACACAATTCCACCCTCAAATAATGTTCAATAAAAAAATATGCCAACTGGGCATATAAACATTGTGCCAAACCTGTGGCTAATTGCAATTATTCGCCACCACAATCAGCATCTGATGATGACCTTTTCTTAATCAGCATAGAATCTAGATTCCCAACCTTATCTCCTTTTCTTCCCTGCCAAGAAAATTTACTCCAAAATCCACTGAGCAATGACAGGTGATAGTTGTAGGCAACTGTTTACCAAGAAATAAAAATAAAACCTCTATAATTGTGGGAGTTCAAAGCTTATGTGCAGAAAAGATGAAAGGATAAAAAGCACTAAAGTGGGTGGATGATACTAAGTTCCAAAATTGTTTTAAATAAAGATGCACGTGTCCTGAATTAACTCAACATTTGTTTGAATATGGAGCAGTAAGGCAGGAGAACACAGCGACATAAAATTACTATAGTTCTTAGAAAAAAATAGTGCTCCCATTTATGTGCTCAAAAGCAATGAGGGCCAAAAGCAAGGACTTGTCTCGCAAAGAAATTATCTGGTCATTCATCATCCGAATAATTGAACTTAACCGAATGTGATTGCAAATCAATCAGCCCTCCTCTGTAAGTCCCACGCTTCTTCTTGGTCTTTTCATGCCGAAAATCCCTGTGAGAGAGAGAGAGAGAGAGAGAGGAGTTAGGCTGCTTCTCTATACAACGAAAAACATTCGAATGCTGATGCTCATTTGCAATCACACTCTTGAAGCCTGAATCCCTCAACGAAAAACATCACTGATCACACAGAAAGAGAGCATCTTCAAGTAAACGATTATTAATAGAATAGGCATAGCCCAAAGTACACAAGATGGTATACAAGAGGAAACAAGAGGTAACACCTATCTAAGAGGGGGAACAAACATTTATATATAGAAGCAAATAAAGCAAACATACCGTCCCCTAACTTGCCCAAGAATTTCTTGTGCTTTTGCACCATAGCCACTTTCTGCACCATCCTGCAGAGAATTGACAATCAACATGGTCCATATATAATACATATAAACAAGGGAACAGACAATAAAAGTACCAGTTTATCACACCTTTGCCCAGTATGAATTATCTTTAAGCCTCTCATCAGTGAATACCAACTCATCAGCTTTTACCCGCTGAAAGGCATTAACTGTCTTTGGCTGCAATAAAATAAACCATCAATATGAATATCAAAGGAATCTACAAGCATCCTCATCATCACACTCAATATAAACGACAAACGAACCACAAACATCAGCAAACCATATCACCAATCCAAGCAGCAGGAGCAACAACCTCAATCATGAAGGGGGGGGGGGGGGGGGGGGGGGAATGAAACAGGAAAAGAGAGGAAAGGAAATAGAAACAAACCATCAAGGCCAAAACCAATGTGTTGATTGAATAACGACTTTTTATATATATATATATATATTTTTTTTTTTTTATGTCGGGGAATCTCTCCATGGCAGGGCCCTTAGGACCCACCCCTACAGAGTAAACCCCAGTCCCGTGCACCGCACCCTCGGAAGTTTCCCTACACGAAACTGGTTAAATCGTTGGCTTTTCACCAGGGGATGTGGCCCTAAAGGATTGTTTGCACCCATGAGGTGTTTAACCTTGGACCTTGAAGGAAGTGATACCCCAAGACCAAGGCCTTCACCACTTGGGCCAACCCCTTGGGGTTAACTTTTTTTTTATAATTGATTGAATAACAACTTAAATATGAGAGAAATAGAAACCAAACAACCCATAGTGGGAATCTGTGCTACAAAAGAAAAAAAACTGTCTTCATCACAGCATCCTACAAAATATGCTCCCAATTTGCAGCAAATAACTCCCTTTTCTAAATAAGTGAATAAGTCTCAAACTTCCCTAAACCTTGCAGCAATGCCTCCAACCATCTTCCCGAAACCAAGCTATAGTGCCATGAAAGCATATATCTCCAAGCCTTTTTTTTTGTTTAAAGGTAATCAAAGATATTGTATTCATAGAAATAGGCAAAGCCCAGGTACACAATAAGTATACATGAAAAAGGCCTAGCAAGAGGTTACAATAGAAAGAAGAAGATCATGGACACTAAGTCTGTTACAAATTATAGCCCCCGCCCATAAGAACAATGACTTAAAAAGAAAACTTTAAGCTTATCCATTGTTCTCTCTTGATCATCGAAACATCGAGCATTTCTCTCCCTCCAAATACACCAACACAAGCATATTGGTACCAATCTCCAAATTGCCACTACTTGAGAATCGCCGTATAGTCCTCTCCAGCTTGCGAGGAAATCCACCAATCTACAAGGCATAACCCAAGACAATCCGACTCTTGAGAAAAAATCATCTCATATAACCTTGGCCACCTCGCAGTGTAAAAGCATATGACCAACGAACTCCCCATGCTTGTTACACATACAACACCAATCTAGGACAATAATCCATCATTTCCTCAAATTATCTGTAGTAAGAATCTTGTCCAAAGATGCTATCCAGACAAAGAAAGCTGCTTTTGAGGGAGCTTTCATCTTCCAAATGCTCTTCCACAGGAAACATAGACAATCCGGAGTTCGAGAGCTTTTGATAAAAAGAACTAACAAAGAAAATACCTTTCTTAGAATGATTCCAAATCATCTTGTCTCTGGTGCCCTGTAACGCCCCAATTGAAGACCTAAACCACATGGCCTATACTCCAAAAAGACTAGTCAATGAGAAGTTCTTGCTCTTTACAAGAATAAGGGTAGGTGGTGAATGAGATCCCCCATTGCTTGGGAATGAGAAGTTCTTGCTCTTTATAAGGTTCCAATGGGGCTCTAATTGTATCATTGACTAGTCTTTTTGGAGTATAGGCCATGTGATTGGAGTATAGCTCTCAATCATGAGCTGCCCTAATGAAGTCATATTCCATTGAGGGGTACCATTTGAAAAGACCAAAAGTTCGACAATCGATACCTCCTTTACTCTAGCAAGTGCAAAGATGGCAAATAAAGTATCTCGCAAACAAAGGTTACCACACCATATATCAAACCAAAAAGGGACACGCGAACCATCGCCTATAATAAAATGTTCATGTCCTCGGAAGGTCCCCCAAAGGCTCCTAATGTTTTTCCACAAACCCACTCCACGAGTGTCTCGTACCTCATTCGAGCACCATCCTCCCCAAGCTTCCCCAAACTGTGATTCTATAATAGACTTCCATAAGGCCTCCCTTTCATTTTGGTACCTCCACAACCACTTACCCAAAAGAGCTTGATTGAATTTCATCAAGTGGCGAATCCCCAACCCTCTCCCATAAATTGGTGTACAAACTGTTGACAATTAATTAGGTGGAATTTAAACTCATCCCCCAATCCACTCCATAAGAAATCCCTTTGTAGCTTCTCAATGTAGTTAGCCACCTTTGTGGGAAGTGGGAACAAAGATAGAAAATAAGTGGGTGAGTTTGAAAGAGTGCTTTTAATCAAAGTCAACCGACCGCCTTTCTAAAACTAGGTAAACGATGTTTACTATTACAAATAGGGAGATGTTCAACAAATTAAAGAACTGCGCCACCTGTACATAGAGCAACTAGTTTTACAAATTTTTTTGCTAACTAAATTTTGTGATACGGAAAAGGTTCTTGGTTTGTTGTTTTTGCACATTTGGTGCAGCTATATTTTCGTAAAAACCTAAAATCTGATTTCTGCAAAGTTCAGATGAACAGAAACATAAATCAAAATTGATTAAGTAGTTTCTATATTTAGGATCATTACACATGAAATACATTTTACTAATACATGTCATGTAAGCATTGCATCCAAACTTTAGCAATATCAACAAACACCTTTTAGACTTTAAAAGGGCTTCATGTTTTTCTTGTATTTTTTCTCCTTCTAGATAAACGATTCTCTCATGTGGTATGGTAGATAGTTAACAAAATGCTTTTGTTGACGAAGGGGATGGTTGGTAACATATTGAGTCGAACTTAGAGTAACAATTCCACTTTGCAAAACAGATAAAATGAGGTGTCCTTATAACTGTGCAATCAACTACGACGCTAAGGATGGTAGCTTAACTAGAGGGAAGTCTAAAGGGAGGGCATTGTGAAGACGGGGGAATCAAGGGGTTGGGGTTGGGGTTGGGGTTGGGTGTTCGGGTAGAGTTTTAGTTCTACGGGAAACAAGGGGTTGAGATCGGATATGGTGTATTTTGGTTGTTTTTCCACGGGCTTTTTGGATCATTTTGGGCAAGATGTTTTCTTGTATACATTCAGTGTACTTGGTTTCTCCTTTTGATATATATAATTTTTTACTTATAAAAAAAAACTACGCATATGCATATTGCAAATGATGAAAATTTGGCACTTTAAATAGTCTCATGCTTACTAGATAAAGCCACATATTATGCTCATGATGGTTCCTAGAGAAAGGATATGTAGTGAGATAGTATTCTGGGAACTGATTAAACCTGGGAGGCATTTTATTAATTGACGGATATGGCTTTTAATTTTGAAGGTGGTTTACTTATGCCCTTTTCACTTGTGTGGTAAAATTGATTAGGAATAGTTAGAACCATACCTCCACCGAACCATTACGTTGCTTCTTGCTTTTCTGAAAGTCAGGTTTCTCTCCACTTTCCTTAAGGTTTCCATTTGCCTGTCCATTAATCTGTTTGTTAGAGGGCTTTCAAAAATCTTTTGAACTACCTTAAAACACTTTCACCTTGGCATTCACCTTTGCTTGCTGCTCACTTCTCTTGGATTCTTCCAAACCCTCTGCCTTCGTACATTTCAGTTCTTCAGATGTTTCTTTGTCAACAAGCTGGAAATAACTTTCCTCGGAAGCCAATCGTTTTCTTTTTTTGGAACTTTTCTTCTTGTTGTTAGCTGCATCCGCTTCTGGTGTTGTACTCTCTTCCAATGTGGAGCCATGATTCTTGATTTGAGGATCTCTTGAACACTCCACATCCTTAAACCTTGCAGAAACTTCCCCTAGCTTATCATCCAAGTTGCATTGCTTAGCATCGTCAGGTATATCATAAATAGGCTTATCTTTCTTTTTCTTCTTAACCTTTGACCTCTTCCCCGTGTCAGAAGCACCAACACTTTGGCCTTCTGAAGCTACCATTTCTTTAGATTTTTCTTCAGTTGTTTTCTTTTTCTTTTTCTCCTTGTTTTTCTTATCATGTTCCTCCATATGCAATTCAGAGTTTTTTACATTTGATTCTGGAGTTGCACCATTTGTTATTTGCTCCTTGGAGTTTTTAGAATCAAGAAGTTCAACAGTGGCTCCGAATTGACTGACAACATTACATTTATCACTCTCGCTACTTTTCTTATTTTTCTTACTCCCTGTTTCCACGGCCACAGTGGAGTCACCTTCTCCAACTCTTTTACCCAAGTCAGTGTTCTTCGTATCTGAAATTTAACAGAACTAGAATATTAGATTATCAAGAATATACAATGAAGTCAATCCAGCCGCCAAAGTGTGTCAGTGTGGGAGGGAGAGAGAGAGAGAGAGGGAGAGGAGGAAAGCAATAACTGCCTCTGAAATCATTAAATTTCAGAAAGCAATGCATGAAAGAAATTTCATCATACGTTGCTCATTCTGGTTCTTGACTTTAGTGTTGGGATGATTCCTACATAAAAAAGAAAGCTCAAATAACATGAGCATAGAAACTTGAATCCAATGTTCTACGGCAAAAAATAGCATAAAATACAAAATACATATATATGGGCGTGAGTGTGTTTGTGTCAAATACAAGATGCAAAAGGTAGATTGGCAGCTAGCAGGTGGAAGGGTCATTCTGTTCATCAGATCCCATTCAGGAGATTGTTATTGATATGATAGTGAAAGATGTGGTGGCTTTTTAAGGCTTTTCAAAACTTTTTAATGCACTGCAATTCCGCACCCAGGCTATATCTACTTAAAGGTGAATTAATGAAATGTAAAGAGAACTTGGAATAATCAACAGGCCAAGGGATATTTGGCTGAAAGGAACAGCAAAACAATAATCTTGCTGCAAACTCCAGATGGATGATTCATTATCAAAAGGCTTCAAAGATAGTATGCTGGAGCCGTTAGAAATGAAAATACCATAATAGACTAATTTGTGTCTGTGCATAATAACAAAACACATAAGAACGGAAAATTTCTTATCATACCACGTCTCCAAATACTTATAGTACATCTCTTCCAAATCCAAAGTCGAGCCCTTCAAACAATCTTTCTGCAGCAATAAAAAAGACAAATATATTGACATGGGGGTTTGAATTTGAACCACATAGATATGCTGTAAAAGAATGAACAACAACTTTTTAATGCGACACCATCAGTAATGAATAGAGGATATAAACCATATGGAAACACAATTTCACTGACTACAATGTAATGATGTTTGCTCACTTTGTAATACGGAGCGCAGGCCTATCAAGAAAGAAATTCGTGTGACTTACATAATTAAGTCGAGAATGTTAACAATGATTTTACTTGACAAGACGGATAGTAAGCGAAGCTTACTTCATATAGCAGTAATATATAGTTTAAGGTTTTCACAAACTTTCCTCCATTTTTCCACCCCACTGAACTCACCGCTACAAAACAGGAGCTTTTTCTATTGCCATTAAGAAAACCTTGAATTTGAACTTTCCATTAAGAATTAAAATAACATGAGTAGTGCATATGGCATCATCTATTCTCCCCTCCGCTTTACTGGCAAACAAACAGAACCTTATATCCGCATACCTCGACTTTAGCTTCGGATCGAAACTTCTTGAGCGTCTTGGAGAACCCATTGCGGTCCAAAAACTGAGCCACGGCCTCGTGGAGAAAGGCCTTCTGGTCCACAGTTAAGGAACCGGAGGCGGCCTTGTCGGAGCTGGGCTTCGTCATGGTGTTTGGGTTCGCAAGCAGAAGCAGGCGAGGTAGCAGCAAGGGGAATATAAAGGGTAGGGTCCACGTCTGGGTTCTGACTTACTAGGGTTTTGGCCCTTGGGCACGCGAGCGACTGAAGTCGCCGGTCGCCACAGTTACGTTTTCGAAAGATAAATTATTTGTATAAATTTTAAGGAGCAATGCTAGATATGATGGGGACTATAATGCTAGGTTTTTTAACTTTAAAATTTTTAAAATTATAAAATTATTTTTCTTAAAATTATATTTTTTCTCATTTAATAATATGTCTGCACATGCAGTCCCTACTTGAAGACTGCAAATAGAATTTTTCAATTTTAAATAGATAAGTTTTATGTAAGTTCTTGTAAAAAAATAGATCTCACTTTAAAAAAGTGTTAAAAATACTATTTTTTATTAGTGAGATATATTTTTTTACAAAATATTTGTTTAGAGCTTATCTATTTATGATTTATATCTAACGTTACTATAGTGAGATATAGCTTTAATCCATCTTGAACATTCCATGTGAAATGACAGTAAAAATGCAATTCTTTTGCTAATCTCTAAACTCTTATAAGCATATACTAGATAGAGAAATCAAATGAAAATAGATTTTTCACTCGAAATTATTATTAATAATTTTGAACGTAGAGTTTGTGTCAAATTCACGAATTACAGTAAAAATACTAAAATGTCGTGTATCATATGGTAAATTGAGATAGTGCATTCTTTTCTTTTCTATCTAAATTAGAATTCACGACTTCGTTCTATCATTTATTATTACTAATTGAGGTATAACAATATTAACAATCGAACTTCAAGGCAACCATATTTCACACATACCAATCAGTCTGGTTTTTGGAAAGAGAAAGCTTATCATTCTCTCTAGAAAAATTCAATCTTTTTGGAGTGTTTCCACCCTCTCACTCTCCTCTTTGTTTCTTTTTCAGTATTGCTTTGTGTATATGTTTTCATGATAGTATTTTTTTTTAGAAAAATATTTACATCTGCCTCACTCCGGCACACACTCAACGTATTGAGTGTAAAAAAAAAAAAAAAAAAAGAGTGAAGTGAAGTGTGTGCCGGTATGGAGCAGATGTATAGCATTTCCTTTTTTTTTTTATCTCATTTTTCACCAGTTCAGTTTTGGTCAAATTTACCGCACTCCGGCAACCGCCTATCTGTCGGGACGAAGTGGAACCGCGACAAAATTCTCAACGCCTGGCCCTCACTCGCGGCTTGTTCCGCGCATGGCCTTCATGCGCAACTTGTTTCCCACGTGACCTTCACTCGATCCACACCCTAATAAATATGTTGGCTACACGCATCGCACTAATAAATTTTCTTCTTCAAGATAATTTAGATTTGCCCCACCTCATCTCGTATTCATCGGCGCGTGGTCTCCACGTGCCACCACAAGTGCGCATGAAGAAAGTTGGCCCGCCACAGTCCAGTCCATCCAATGTCGGTCTTCTTACTATGTTTTCGTTTTTCCTAACCGATGATCTCGATAAATGAAATATGGATCTCTCCAAGAAACATCTCAAGATAACAAACCACAGTGCACTTTCAACTTCCATCGGATTCAGCGGTTGCTCCACAATTCTCACGACTATGCTAACTGTAAAAAATATTATTTTAAAACAATACCCTTTTTGTAGGGCATGGGTGAAACCAAGTATTTGATTTTAACACCTAGTTTTTTTTTTTTTTTTTCATTTTTTTCCTTCACTTTAACATTGTGGTTGTTGTAATGGGGTATTTGTTGGGGAACCCACCCCCTCCTCAAGTATCTCATTTTTCATTTGAATGATAATTTACTTGCTTAGAATATATAAAAATAAAAAAAAAACTACATGTCAACTATTTAACCCAATAAATATTGACTTAATATAATAATTTTGTATCGGAGTACATGTTTCCCAAAAAACCCCCTAACCACACTTAGGCCTTGTTTGGTTACGTTTTTTTTTTTTTTAAAGAGTTGAGGTCAGATGTACAGTAGTGACCCATTTTCAATTTTATTAACAAAACTTTCACTTATGCCGGATGAATATTATGAAACATAGTTTATGAAAACATAATGATAAAACCCTCATATATCAAAAAAATCATAGAAAAAACCCAACAAAACATTCCTGAAATCAATAAATTATCAATATCTAAGATAAGGAATGTCAAGTTTGTCTATACGAATAATTATCCGAATGGAGCCTTGAATGGAAGGATCGTCATCAAAATTTGAATTGACCCCTTGCGTCCCCTGCTTAGCTAAAAAATAAGTCGTTATATTAGCTTCTCAAAAAATATGCCGAACCCTTTTGGTTATGCAATTTAGATAACATATTTTGTTGAAAGTTGAATAAAATATTGTTAGAATATAATTTTTTAATATAATTTTTATTTTAAGATTTGAAAAAGTTAAATTATTTATTATATTTTATGTGAAAATTTAAAAAAATTGTAATGATAAAATAAGATGATTTTGTATATCCAAAATGGATCTTAAGCTGGGCCAAACTCGTCATTTACTGCACGCCAACGGCTTGGATTTATTATAGAATCGTAACCGACTTGGACCGTCGATAGGATCAACTATCTCAAGCGACCTCCAAAAACCCTAATTCTCAATCTTATATCAAGCGGCCTCTCTCGCTTGGTCAAGCTTCTCTGAGCGGCGTACCAGCACTCCCAAAGACCTCAAGCGGCGGCGATCCAAAAGTAACTCTCATTCCACTCTCACGTCTCCTGCGTTTCTTTTATTGCGATAGTTCTGTTTGAATTTTGGAATCGCTCCTCCTGCTTTCCGAATAAAATCTGTTTTTGAAAGCTAGAACGGGCTTTCAGTTGGTTATACAAAATTACTCTTAAGGGTTTGTGTACTGTCATTGCTACATACGAGTTCTTTTCTTTTCATTCAGATGGATGCTTTGATCTTACGAAATTCATATCTGGTTATACATAAAGAAAATATGTGTTTAGTTATCTGAGCACCCAAACTGGTCCTTTATGTGAAATGAAGTCACGGCCCTCGGGGATCTTAGTTTGTTGTTTATGAGAGAAATGACAGACCCTTGAAGGGTTTGTGCTGTTTAACAGAAAGCAATGCATGCTAGTTTCTTTGGAAGGTAATTCATTGAGAATGTTTCCCGGAGATGCTTGTCTCTCTGTTTTCTGGATTGTGCTTAGGAATGGAAATGAAAGCATCTTTAACTTGAAAGATGGTGACGTCTTTTTAGTTCTATTCTGAAAAAGTTGTATTTGAACTTTGGTTAACTACCCGGGAACTAAAACCTCAAGTCCTATTCTTTTTAGTCCTAAGGGAACCATATGTTTGGATCCAAACAAATTGACATGGATTTTATTTCGAACTGCGTCCTGTTTTATCTGTCTTTGTTTGGCTATTTTTGCCTATTTTGCTTTCACGAAGATAAATGGATAAGGGTAATAAGTCTTGCTAGAAGAACTTGTGGTTTGTGGGAGAATTTTCTCTCAAAACAAACGGGGTTGTGGTAAATATTTTTGTACTAGCATTGTAGCTTGTTATGAAGTTAAAGCTCTCGAGTGTTTTAGCTCATCACAATTTGGTGCGGTCTCTTTTTGGCTACAGAAAGATGGGTGAAGAGGAAGTCAAGGGAGGACCGGTGGTTCCGGAGTCGGTATTGAAGAAGCAGAAAAGGAATGAGGAATGGGCTCTGGCAAAGAAGCAGGAGCTTGAAGCTGCGAAGAAAAAAAGAGTTGAAATCCGTAAGCTGATTTATTGCAGAGCTAAACTCTATGCAAAGGAGTATGATGAGCAGGTGAAGACATAGTAATCATAAGTGCTTGATAGGTTATTCAATATGTCTGCTGTGGTGTTATGTTTTGCTGAAATGTTTCTACAAATATTTTTCATTAGCAAAAAGAGCTTATTCGATTGAAGCGTGAGGCAAAACTTAAGGGAGGGTTTTATGTTGACCCACAAGCTAAGCTCTTGTTCATTATCAGGATCCGTGGGTATGTCATCTACAGTCCTGCAATTCTTGTTGTTGATACCAGATTGTTGATTCTAATTATTGTAAATTGTGAAACTTCAGTATCAATGCGATGCACCCAAAGACCAGGAAGATTTTGCAGCTTCTGCGTTTGAGACAGGTAACACTGCAATTCAAATTATTATTAGGTTTTCTTTTTTTGTCAGAAATTTCAGTATATGGAATGCATTTAAAAGAGTAATTATGTAGCATTGCTATAGCCCCCAGGAGTGGCAATATGTGACAAAACCCAACACGACACGAAATTAGCGGGTTTGAGTTTAATGTTAAGGATTTTGGGTCAAGCTGGTAGATTCGTTAATATGCGATTCATTAACGAGTCACTAACGGGTCAACCTGTTTAGCCAATTTAGACCCGTTAAATTTTTTACTCAAAATTACAATTATATCATTTTTAACTTTGATGTGAAATTATGTTAATCAGATCAAATATATTTTTTGGGCCAACTCAACCCATTTTCATAAACGGATTGACACGCGTCGAGATGTGTCGCATCGATATATTTTTAATTAATTCATAACTGGTCAAAACATATTTTGTCAACCCGTTATTTTAATGGGTTATGTTAGGGTTTAAAAAATCCGACCCGTTAAGCTTAACGGATCGTGTTCGGGTTGACTTATATCGTATAATATATACGATTTGGTACGACACGAATACAACCCATTAACACGATTTTCCACCCATAGGCTTCACAATAATTAGCCCCTTATTATGTTAAGCTTTTAAATAGGATGGCAAGAATCAGATTTTGTGCTTTGAGGGACCTAGGCTAAACGGGGAGCGTAGACCAATATTGTTTTTTGGTCTTTAGACTCCATAGTTAGGTGTGGTTTGGATAATGAGATGAGATAAGATAGTTTTAGATAAAAGTTGAATAAAATATTATTATTGTTTTGAGATTTGAAAAAGTTGAATTGTTTATTATATTGTGTGAATTTGAAAAAGATTTAAGGATGAAATGAGATGAAACACTTTCAGTATCCAAACGGCCTTAGTGTTTTGGTGCAATGCATTATGATCTTTTTTGGGATGTTAAGCAATGCTATTTACATTTGAGGATGCATGTATTAGGAGTTTGCCTTTGATGGTTTTTTGGCATTTTTATATTCCCTTTTCATATTGGATGGAATCTCCTCCCTCCTTTTTGTTGTCCCTTCTCTAATATTTGTTGTTTTAAACAAATAAAAATTAGTCATATCGAATTACACAGACATTTTATGGTTGTAGATATTCAATGGTGTCTTTCTGAAAGTAAACAAGGCAACGATGAATATGCTGCACAGAGTTGAGCCTTATGTGACCTACGGGTATGCAGTTGTATTCCTTCCCTTTTGTTTTTGTTTGTTGGACTTCAGTGCCCATCTTATAATACTCAAATGTCTTGTTAATAGAAGGATATGATTTCAGGTATCCGAATTTGAAGAGTGTCAAAGAATTGATTTACAAAAGGGGATATGGAAAACTCAACAAGCAGAGAATTGCTTTGACTGATAATTCCATCGTTGAACAGGTTTGTGGCCATTATGATTGGAGGAAATAAATATGTATGTTACACCATGTTTACACCTTACTCGCAATAACAGGCTTTGGGCAAGCAAGGAATCATTTGCACGGAAGATCTTATCCATGAGATTATGACGGTTGGACCCCACTTCAAGGAGGCAAACAATTTCTTATGGCCATTCAAGCTTAAAGCACCCCTGGGTGGTTTGAAGAAGAAGAGAAATCACTATGTTGAAGGAGGTGATGCCGGAAACCGTGAAGATTACATCAATGAGCTCATCCGGAGGATGAATTAGGTCCATGCAGCAGGATATTATCCTCTCAAAATTTTGAGGTTCTACCTACCTATAAAAAAATTGAGTTTCTTGCTGCCATGTTTTTTGTTCAACGAATTTATCAGACTTAAGTTTCCTATCTTTAGCCAACCAGACAGGATTGTGTCCACAAAGGCACATTACAGTTTGTTAGTTTTGACATGCATGGTATTCGGGTTTAATTTCTATTGATAATTTACATTGGTTTCCTCTATATATATTTGGTTTGCATATTTTTAGCAGTGATTTTGGCACCCATTCCCCTCTCCCCACAGTTAATAATAAAGTAATTTTTTTTTAAGCTGGTGAGTTGGAGTGCTACAGTACTACTGAAATTGACTTAAAAATCTTTTCTTTTATTCTAAATGATACAAAGATTCCTTATAATACATTAATACATTAAAAATACAGAAATCATAAAAGAGAATGCAAAATCATTTATTAAAATTTCTAAGGAATATTTGTATACATGATCTAGGCTACCGTTATGTCTCCTTGAATTAAGTTCTGTCACATGGCTCTACTTTCATAAATATTTTGACTTAGGATGGTTTAAAAATATAAAACTAAAATGAGTCGATGACTTAGTAAAAAACTCATCGTAACGTAAACATACTTAATATTAGGTTTTTTAATAAAATATTTCATGTTGAAAACTTAAAATCATGATTGTTCATAACTTGTACGTCCACCATAAATCGTATTGGTACCATGCATCTGAATGACTATCTGATTAACTGTTAAGAGTTTATCTTACACTTGATCTTATGAAAACTTATGTGTCTTATATAATGTGAGATGTATAATACATACATAACTATAATATGCGGAATAAAACATGATAAATGACGTGGTTGCAAATATTATGACATGCATGGTACATAAACATTGGCTTCTAAATAACTGGTTTTAATAATAATATATATATAACTAGCTAACGTATGTTAATGATAATTTATGATCAAAATACTTACCTCGCAGCGTTAATCAAATATTTTCGACATGAAATTGATCACGTGAACTCGAAGAAGAGAGAAAACGTGAGGGATGTTGTGAGAGGAATAAGGCAGTCGGCTATTGGCGTGGTGAATTTGGGACACGCACAGTGCTAGACTGGATATTTTGGGTTCGGTTGTTGCACTTATGGAGGTTTATAGTTTTTTTCAAATAACACGGAATGAAGATATTTATAGAGAGATTTGGGAGATGGTGCCGACGAGTTTGAGTTGGACTTGGTTAATACATGTAGTGACACTAATCTACTGAACATTCAGTCGTGATCATCTAAAAAGAGAGTTTGAATTTAAAAACATGATCTAGCAGTTCATTCAATGTAGGATTGGTAGTAACTGAGACTGCGTAGGCCCATAGGAGACTTCAATCAGTGATAATTTTAAATTAAAATAAATTTTTAATAGCCGATCTTTAAATTCTAAAATGAGTATAACTCGTTCAATAAATAATAAATATGATTTAACCTAGTTATTGAGCCTAATTAAAACTTATAATCAACTTCAATAATTTATCGCTTGTAGATTTATCTAATATGATTCTTTAAATATAATTTAGATCCAATAAAAATTATCATTATTTTAACTTTAAAATTAGTGGACGGAGTGATTAGACTCTTGTTTCTATCAATAGTGGTTGTTCTTGTAACATGCGCATGCTTTTTCCATCATGTGTAGTGTTCAAGTTTATAATTTCACCCATTTATATTACTTAATCTAAACTTTTGTGACGCTGAATCCCGTTTATTCTTCTCATAGACAAGAATGAAACTACTCAACTCAGTCGGAATATGAAAAAAGGGAAAAGATGTCTGGGATCCCTAACCTTTTTTCTCTCTTCTGGACGAAAATATGTCCCCTACCGAATTTGTGGCCAAACATTATGGTCCCATAATGTACACTCATGAATATAAAAGGTTCTAGGAACTCAAAAAATCTTCACAACCTCCTAACAGTTCACACTTTATATTATTTTTAATTATTATTATTTTTTTTCTTTTATTAAATATTTATTATATGAATAGTAAATAAAAAATTTGAAATAATTTAAAAAGAATAAACTCAAAAAAATTTAAAAAAAAAATTTAAAATTTAAAATTTTTTAAAAAATGTAGACTGTAGAGTGTAGTGAAGGTTGTGTAGCAAAACTCTTTTCCAAATAATAATAAATAATAAATAATAAAAGAGAGAAAAGAAAATCGTTTCAGGCCAAATATTTGAGGTGAAGAACATTAATGCCGCAACACACTCAATTTGAAACGAAATGACGTCACATCAATAAAGGCAACGAGTAAAGCTACTCTCACTATTCTCAGTCCCGATCCTGATCCCAGTCCTGCTATATATTTTTTTAATATTTTTTTTACTGAATGATTAAGTAAGTATTTTTTAATAATATTATAATTTTTTTATTTTTTAATTTTTAAAGAAATATTTTACAATATTAAAAAAATACATATATAAAAAAGTAAAATAAAAAAATAACATTTTATACTATTGGTGGCTCCCAGCGGAATTAGGAGCGGTGGTTGTAGAGCCACCCTAAAGGCAACATCGTGAACTTCTCAAACACATTGAAGCCCGTTTCGATAGGGAAAGTTCTCGTCAGTCGTCCCATCTTATTTCACTTGTCTCATTTTATTATTATAATAATTTTAAAATTTTAAATAATAATAATATAAAAAATAATAATATAATAATATTTTATTTAATTTTTAATTTTTACATAAAATCATCTCATCGTATTTTACTATAAAAAAAAAACAGCCAAGACATCAACATCTTAAGTATAGTTTAACAGTTACTTTCAGCAATATTTCGTGAACACGTAATCAAGAAGATAAGGGGATAAGAACTTCCTGGATAGAATAGAACTAATTTAGATCCAATTTATCTCGTATTTGGATAGAGAACAAGACCTAACGCGAATCCGATTGGGTCCGTTCCCAAACGAAACAGAACACTTCCTGAAATGGCTTTGGAATCATTGCGAAGTGTCGACGGCAGTGCTATGAATGATGATGGAAGCATCGTTAGGTGTGAAAAGCATGTGATAGCAGTGTAAATAATGAATTACTGTTAGGTGTAAAAGCATGTGGTACATTGGAGCTTTACAATAAACTAGCAGTAGGATAACGTCCGAGGGACGTTTGCAAATTTTTTTTTTTTTTTTTTTAATCTCTTGTGATTGAAGAAGTGTTTTTTTTTAATGATATTGTGAATTTTTTATTTTTTTAAAAATATTTATGATGACTAAAAAAATATATGAAAAATATTAATATTTTTTGTGGGGGAGGAATAACTTTTGTCTTGTAGAAGAAGGAGCATTTTTTCTTTTGAAAAAAAATGAAAAATTGAATAAATTTATAAAATTAAATTCATTTTTAATTAAATTATATGATTATATTGATTGATTGAATTAATTTAATTTTATATTTTGTAATAAGAATAAATTCTGAAGTTTTTAATTCAAATATAAATAGTAAAAAGAAAACAAATTGTTTAGTAGTAAAACAATAGTAGAAGATGTATGATTATAAAATTATAATTTAAAAATATTTTAATTTTATAATAATTTTTATTCAACTGTTATGTTTCATTTTTTAAAATCTAATAATTATTTAATCCTTGAATTTTAGTAAATTGATAAAATTGCCTCTCAAGTTTTAAATGGACCAAGATTGTGAGACCTCTTCGTTTGATGTAAGTATTTACATATAGAATTAAATTTGTCGGTAAAATTTTATGAGTTATTTCATAGCAATTTTTTAAAATTTTTTTTTTCTATAAACATGCATATGTAACTAATAAGATATAACATTTAATTATATCGGAATGTTAGTTTATAAGTTCACAACTTTAAGAAATTGATATTGCTTGATGATAAAAATGAACTTAAAGAACAAAAGAATGTTAAATTTTATAGAATTAAATTTATTTTTAATTAAATTATATGATTATATTGGTTGATTGAATTAATTTTATTTTATATTTTGTAATAAGAATAAATTCCGAACTTTTTAATTCAAATATAAATAGTAAAAGGAAAACAAATTGTTTAGTAATAGAACAATAGCAGAAGAGGTATGATTATAAAATTATAATTTAAATATTTTAATTTTATAATAATTTTTATTTAACTGTTATGTTTCATTTTTTGAAATCTAATATTCAATCACATTAGTATTTTGATTGAAAATTTTAACATTTTAATAATTGATTATATATAATTATATAGATAAAACTGTAAATATTGATGTAAGTATTTACATATAGAACTAAATTTGTTGATAAAGTTTTCTTATATAAAAATTCTATATGTAGCCACTTTTATGTATTATTATTTGTACATTTTATTAATGTGATTGACTGCGTTACAATTTTTAATTGAATAATTGAATTCATAAGATTTAAATTTTAAAAATTTATTTTTTAAATTAAATTATGTCATATAAATAATATATAGTGTAAAGACCTTCAAAAAAATTTTAAACTAATTCGAAATTATAATTTGAAACAGTTCAAAGTTCATGCAGAATAAATATTGAATAAATGACATTAAATAATTGACTTAAAAAATTCTAAAATCAAAGAAGCAAAATAAATTATTTCAGTTATTAATTTACAGTATGAAATTAAAAAGTTAAGGGATCCATACTTTTGATACTTTTATAAGTAGCTAATTGTTAGGATATATTGTTTCCACTTTCAACTTCACGGAGCTCAACCTATGTAAAAAATTCAACAATATAGTAAGAACAAAAGTAAAGTTGTAAAGAAAAAAAAATACTATTATTTAACATTTTCAGATGGCAAACTGTAGAATAATAGGACATATAAATAGTTATTTAACTGAATTTGTGGCAAAAAATTGTTTTCGTAAACTCTCTCTCTCTCTCTCCTAGGCGATTCGGGAGCACAGATGGTTCTCCTCCAGCGTTGCCCGGCGCCGCCGAGCCCCGGCCATGGTCACCGCCAACACCGGCGTGTTCCCCTCACGCCAACGAGCATCCCTGGCACTACCAATCTTCCTCACTCGCAGCCATGGATCTCCTCCGTGGAAGGAGAACCGAAATGAGTTTCTCCCATTTTTGTGAGTTTCTGTCGCCGTACGCGGCCACCGAAGGTCACGACCACCACCGAGGAGTCCCCCTCAAGGCGGCGACCATCCCAGCCACCTTCGAAGTCCGCCACGCGCAGCCCTCCGTCTCCCCCACGGGAACCGAACGAAAATGGGTTTCACCCATTTGTTTCATGTTACGCCGCTGTACGTGGCCACCGAACCTCACGACCACCACCGACGAGTCCCCCACGCGCAGCCCTCCTTCTCCCACGGAAACGCACACGGAGAAACAAGAAAAAAATATGCGAGAAACAAACAGAAAAGAAAAAAACAAAATGCATAAGTTAGAGATGAGATTATAAGAGAATTGCGTACCAACGGCGGGAAGAAATCTGAAGAGCACGGGAAATTTTTTTCTTCCTTGAGTTGAGTTTGAGAATTGTTCTGTAAATTTGAGTTGTTCTGTAAATTTGAGATCTGAGTGTGTAGATCAGATATTTCATCTGTTATATGTAAAGATTAGATATTTTACATGTATCTGTATCAAAGGATTAGAGATATTTTACGTGTGTAAATCATGCTAACTGAACGAAGAAGAAGAATAAAATCGGAACTGAATTTCAGAATGCAATGTGAAAAAGCAACGAGAAAAAGAAAAGACTGCTACTATTCACTACTGTTCATCTTATACACGCTTTTAAGTATTAGGAAGATATGTTGGACTTTGTAACAATGTTTTGAATACCGTATCAAATATCATACCGATTAAGATACTGAAATGAAATATTTTGATACCAATATCGTTTCAGGATAGCGTTTTAGAATAACATTTTGGGATAGTTGATATATAAATAAATTATATATAAATACATATATCTATAAATTATAAATAATCTAGTCTGAATTAGAGGTTAAAAAAACTTGTAGTTTGAAAAAAAAAAAACTGGCCGAAATTGAGGCCGGCATTTTGGCCAGTACGAAACATATATAGTGCCTGTACCGGCCGGACGATCGGTACAAAAAATTTCAACCGAAAAATTTAGTTAATGTAGGATCGTAATAACCACCACGCTCTACAGTCGACATCCACGGCGGTCCCAGTGCTCACATGGGCTAGCTGTGAGTTAGGTCTTTCCTGATCCCGGACAAACACTATTATGCCAGCATCACCTCCCGTGCTGCACGATTGCAACTGTCGCAACATGGCCTTAGATGTTGGATGACTCTGATACTATTTATTATGAACCCATTAAGTAAAACTTATCCTTAAAAATTGGCTTACAATAGAAGGGTGCCTAGGAACTTATAAACTACTAACAAATTTCATACTTAATCGATGTGAGATTGTAACAACAAGACTACTTAAAAAAATGAAACGAGATCGAAAAAAAAAATAGAAGGATTTTCACGCACAAGATATTATTATATTCTCCTTATTATTGGCTCCAAAATACAATGGGATTAGGATCGCTGTGTTGATTCCAAATTTCTCCTCTTTTTCAGAACAATTGTGGGGATTACCAAAAAGAATGGAATTTGGAGCTACTCTCTCTATCCGAATGTGTAGGCGTGGTATCTTTGAAATATATGGTTTTTATGTATCTCCTTCATAAAAGAGGGCGAGACACCTTCAAGGATGTGAACGGGGGAGATCTCCTTATTAACAGAATCATAGTATGCCTATGCAGACTGGCCCAAAGACATCCCCAATTCACTTAAATTCGGATATTCCATTGTTTCCTTCTGAACCAAATGATTGAACATTAGTTAGTAACGAGAACAGAAGATATGAGAGATTGGGCAAATTGGGTAGCACTAAATCTATCGAGAATTTTTGAAGAATTATCTCGATCAGTGTATTTTTTTTTCATGTATTTTTTTAATTCTTTTAATATTAAAAAAATTACAATATTATTAAAAAATATTTATTGAATTATTAAATAAATAAATAAATAAAATCCGTTGGAACCTTTAATCGGGACATTATTTTCCGAGTGGGGAAAGGTGTTGGGAATCTGGTAAAGTGGGCGAGGGAGGTTTATTGGATACTTAATGGGGCCATGATATTACAGCCTAGGCCCCATGATCGGGGAATCTTGAATTTTATTCAAGGTTACCCATCAAATCACTCCATTAATAATATTGTTTTTTCAATCTCTTCTCTTTTCTTCAATAATCAACGAAGGTAATTTAGCCATAAAAAAAATAGTATTTTTAGTTAATTTATATTTGTTTATTTTCTTTTAATAGCATTACAATAAAGAGAAGAGAAATGGTACATCCGCGACACTTTGTACCGAGTTTTATTTTTTTATTTTTTAAAATTTTATTACTTAATGTTAAAGAAGTATTTTTTAATAATTTTGTAATTTTGTAATTTTTTAAAAATATTTAAAAATTTTTAAAAATATTTGAAAAACAAATTACACAATTAAGTAGAAAAAATGGGTAGAAAAATTGTCTTGGTTTATTTTCAAAATATCGCAAGCAAAACCTCCCTTTTTTTAAAAAAGAAAAAATACCAATTAGGAAAATGATAATATGCTTTTCATTTTTTGACTGTTAATATATTTAATTTTTTAATTTAATAATTAAATAAATAATTATTAATGTATTAATATTTTTTATTTTTTAAAAATATTTTAAAAAGTAAAATTTAGCGTAGAACACCAGCAATCTTCTGGCCGCACCCCAGCATAACTCTATCTATTAAGGAAATTGCTAAGCGTCCCGCTTCCAATTTCTGCTGGAAGGCTAACATTTTTTTTTTATTTTGTGATTAAAAAAATATTTCTTAATAATATTAAGATTTTTAAAAAATATATATTTAATAATGTTAAAAAAATACATATAAAAATAATAAAAAAAAAACACATCAAAATAATTAATAGGAACCAGAAAAATGATACTCTCAACACTAATTCTTACATGTGGATGTTATTATTAAAATTTTTTATTTTATTTTTTTATTTTTCTTTTTACTTAAAAATTAAAGAAGCATTTTTAATAATATTATGATTTTTAAAAAAATATATTTAAAAGTATAAAAAAAGGGGCGTAGTATTATTTAATATATATTTTATTTAAATAATTTTTATATAGATTTTTTATTATTTTAAAATATTTTAAAAAAATAAAATAAAATAAAAATATTATTAAGAAAATATTTTTTTAATCCAAAAGTAAAAAATATATATTAAAAAATACTTTCTTAATCACAAAATAAAATAAAAAATTATAAAAAAGTTAATCACAAAGTAAAATAAAAAATTATAAAAAAATATTTTTTTATAATTTTTTATTTTACTTCATGATTAAGAAAATAATTTTTAATAATATTATATTTTTTTTAAAAATATTTAAAATAGTCATATTATAGCTCCGTTGGGAGCTCCCGTTGAGCTTAACATGTACTTTTTTATGTGTAATTTTTTAATTTATTTTTTATATAGATATTTTTTACACTTATAAATATTTTTAAAAAATAAAATAAATTTAAAATATCATTAAAACATATTTCCTTAATCAGAAAGTAAAAAAAAAAAAAATCATTAAAAAACACTTCCTTAATCAGAAAGTAAAAAAAAAAATCATTATTTTTTACTTCTTTAATCAGAAAGTAAAAAACAAATCATTAAATATTAATTTTTATTCTACTTCATAATTAAAAAAATATTTTTAAATAATATTATAATTTTTATTTTATTTTTTAAAATATTTAAAATTATTAAAAATATCTATATAAAAATAAATTTAAAAAATATATATAAAAAAATGCTACATGTCCGGCGGGAGCTCCCAGCGGAACATGTAGTATTTTTCATAAAAAAAATATATGAAAAAAAATATATATATATATATATATATCTATATATTATATATATATACCAGCGGTAGCTAGGGGCGGTGTACGTAACACCATCCATCTATTAATTGCCGGTCATATCCTACTTTAGTAAGGACAGCTCCCAGCATTTGACATTTGGCATTCATGCATACAATTAAAAAATGAAAAGAACGAGAAATAAAACCAATCTTTGAATCTCTCATCTTTCTTGGAAAATCCGGTTTAATTTCAAACGAAAAATCTGGTATTTTCAGAAATCCAACACCAAAAACAGGGGCATCTTCATCTACAATTCATGAAGGTACGATATATTAGAGCATCCAATGGCACTGAAACCCTAATCCATTCAAGAAAATCTGCTAAAAAACAAATCATAAACATACAAAAAACCCTGTTTCCTCGAGCGAGTGAAGCATCGACAGACTCATCCTCAGCAGCAAAAGCAGCTCTTCTTCTGGGTTTTGGCTCTAGCTATATATTTAGGTTCCGGAACTAGCTAGTAATACAGAGTTCCAAGCGCCTGGAACACAGAGTACAGATATATTTCCTCTTGACCTTGAAACATATGGGGAGGAAACATAACTTCCACTGTCTCTCGACGTCCAAGGCCTGCACTTTACCTGCACAGTGAGGACATGATCCAGGAGCTTGCTGCCTGCCCAACTCCCTCTCTTCCTCGTCGGCGCACACGAACAGAAACCACATTCCCTTCTCGCTTTTACTTTCTTTCACTGTCGACTCAACCCTCTTTGACCAACCTTAGATAGATGGGGGCAGCCTTTGATTTTCTTGCTTGGATCTGAGATTTATAATAAGTTGGATTGAGGCTGGGAAAGTGAAGCCTGTGTCAAGAAACTATTTATAGAGTAGGCGTGAATCGTGATTACTTGGAAAGAATATTCCCAGGACTTCTAGGTTTTTCTTTCGATTTTTAAGTAAAATTCTAAAAAAAAATAAAAATAAAAAAAAAAGGCCTACGAAATAAAAAAAATAAAAAAAAATTGTCGCTTAAAGTACACATTATTTATTCATGTAAAAACGTACTATAATTCTAAAATATTTTTAATTTGTCGTGTTAAGTACATTTATAAAAATAGATAATGATAGATTTATTATTTTTTACTATTTTTTTATTTTTTTACTTAATAATTAAAGAAATGATTATTAGTGAAGTTATATATTATTTTAATTTTTTCTTAATGATTAAAGATGTTAAAAAAATATTTGAAAGAAAATAATCAAAAAATTAAAAATTCGAAATACACTAAAAAAAAAAAAGGTAATAAGAAAGTAATAAACCAATTTTAAATTATACAAGAGAGGATAATAAATATTGTATAAATGAAGTGAGAAATGTTCTAGTACAATATCTCTCCAATTTAATATGGATAAAGCTAAAGTTTCCGCTCCCGGGCTCATTATATATATATATATATATTTTACTGATTAAATAAGTAGTTTTTAATAATATTATAATTTTTTTATTTTTTAAAAAAATATTTTACAATATTAAAAAAATATATGTAAAAAAAAAATTAAATAAAAAAATATAAGATTTTACACTAAGCGAGACCAAGAGCGGGACCGGAAGTGGGGCTGTAGAGACGTCCATTTAATATCTTTTAATTTACAGAAATGATACTTGCAGTCGTGAGTGTGCAAACGCCATGCAATCGCTTTGAAAAAAATGAATAAATAAGGGACCCACATGAAAATAAATTAATTTTTTAAAAGTGGATCCCATTTTTTTTTCAAAGCGATCGCACGATATTTATGCATTTTATGACTGTATATAACATTACTCTTTAATTTAAAATAATTTTTTAGAAAAGTACAAATATATTATAATAATATGTAGGGCCATAGAAAAAGTGGATTCCAATAAAAGTAGGGGCCATAGAAAAAGGCTGTGTGGGACATCAACGGATGATGCTTTTTGTTCTGAATCCAGAATTTATCAAACATGTTGTAAAAAACAAAATAAAAATGACGCAGCCTACTGCTCTCCCCTGTACATGTTGCAGATATTTGAATGCAGTTGCCCTCCTACCTAGGCTTTAAAGAGTAGAGAGAGAGGGTGAAAACGACTAAGCCTGAAAATTGATTTCATCTCATCGTTATTTTTTTAAATTTTTTATATAAAATATAATAAATAATTTATTTTTTAAAAATTTTAAAATAATAATAATAACATAAAATAAAATTATAATAATATTTTATTCATCTCACTTAAAACTATCTCAATTAATCTCTAAATCTAAAATTACCTTAAAAACATAAACAGTACGAGAGAACCATGTTAAGAATGATGCCTTTCCACGGCACGTTAAAAGCATCACAACAAAGAAAGGTTGACGCCATCGCTCGCCGCTTAGCCCCAATTTAACGCGGCAACGCCCGAACCCAGTAAAATCAAGACAGCCTCGTCGGCGTCTGGCCCCACCGAATCTGGATTATACATCTCTTTTTTTTTTCTTTTTTAAAATTTAATTCAAGTTTTTTTTTTTTAACAGAAGAGAGATTCAATCATAGATTCGTCTTGTTTATTTTTGTATATAAGATACGATAAGTTGATATAAAAATTAAAAATTAATTAAAATATTATTAAAATATATATTTTTAATATTATTATTATTTTAAGATTTTTAAAAATTAAATTATTTATTTTATTTTATATAAAAGCTTAAAAAAAATTTAATTATTATATAAGATGAGATGAATTAAGATGTATAGTAAAAATAAACAAGTCAGGCTTGACTAATTTAAAATGTGTTGTGAAAATTAAAGTGTTATCAATTGATACAAAAGAAATCCACTAATTCAAGAATTATTAAATTAGTATCACTTCGGACTCTTCATGAAAGTTGAGTAACGAGGGGACTAGTCAGTCACGTGATTCATCAATTTGATACGAATTTTCAACTTGAAATTAAATAATTATAGTTCGGTGTTAATAGGTCAGATAAAATTATGTCAGACTAAATTCAATACAATTAATATTGTATAACTCTGAATATATTATAAATTATGTTTTTACAGGTTTAATCTTAAATTTAAACATCGTTTGGTTGTTGTGTGTGTTTGATTGTGTTCGAAAAAAATTTGTTTGATTTTAATATTATTTTAGTTATATATGCATTGATAAGTTAGGTTACCTTTATTCATTATAATTATCAATGTTGATTTTGTTCGTTGTGCTTGTAAGATATAAGAATGTGTTAAATGAGTCAAAATAGTTAGTTGGATCAATCCAACTAATTTATATTGAAAACATCCAATTAAGTAGAAACGAGTCAGGGTGGATGACCCTTTCGGATATGAGGAAGGAGGATTGGCCTCCGGCCATCCACTAATTGCGCAGATTGCAACAACGGAGACGTGAGCGATCGAGGGCAACAAAGAACGAAGAATAAGTTAAAATTTTGATGAGTTGAGATGGATTTTTAATCTAAACCGGGGTTGAGTCATGTTAGAATTAATGTGTTTGACTTAATTAATAGGATGACATATATTGTGATTTTGTTCACAAATATGGAAACAAATATTTCTTCAAGTTGTAGTTTGAACTTAAGGTCATTAAGCCAAAGATTAATAGACACAAGAATTGGTCTTCCACTATTTATTGCTCATTTAATGATGTCTGAAGATAAATGATGTGGCACACCACACCACACCACCACCTCGCTTTCATCTCATTATATATAATGTGACATATTTATCATCATCAAATGATCATTTATTAAATGATTATTTATCATCTAATGGTGATAAATATGACACATCTTATATAGTGAGATGAAAATAGGATGGTGGTGTGGTGTATATTATTACTAAAAAAAAAAAACTTGAGAGAATCTTTGTCCATGTATCCTTAAAACAAACACAATTTTTATGAATTATTATCACTAATGAAATGGTTTCTTTCACTTGTTGTTTTTTATTTGTTTACTGCCTCCGCAATGGCAGAGACCAACAAACATTGTTTTTATCAAATGGGAAGAAGAGTATTTCAAAACAAGCCATCTTGTTAAGAAGCTCAGTTCACGGAATCCCTACTCCCTAGAGTTTTAGGATGGAGACAGGTAGAAAAGATGGATCTTCGAGCATTTATAATTATTTGAATAAGTATTTTATACATCAAGATATTTAATAAATATCGTGAAATCCACGGGAAGGAACATACATGTCTTGCGGTGCGGACGGAGACGTACTATATTATATTGCAACGTAAGCGCTGACGCGGATTTTGAAATTCTACGGTCATTTTTATCATTTTATTTATTTAAATAAAATGATAAAAATAATAAATTACATGTTAATAATACGAAGATGTATGGCCTAAGATTATTTTATAATATTTCTCCCTGCAATAAATAAGCTCCTCTTCGTACAATTTGCCTATCGCAGCCGTTGAAAAATAATTCAAAGGACAAAGTCGAAGAAGTAATAAAAATGTCTTTATGATCTTTACCTTCTCAGGCTGAAAATCTTGACATATAAATACCATATATTATATTCCTCCACGCATTAAAGTGAACGGCGTAACATTTTTTAAAAATTATATTTTATAATCAAGAGTCATTTTCCTTCCTTCTTCAACAACAGTCGCGAGGTCACATTGGAAGAACAAAACACCAAACATGATTTCAATCCAACGACAATGCTAGATAGATGCGTTTAAAAAGGCAGGCTCAATTGAAGATTTTAGTTCACGTTGATAGAAAATAAAAGCAAAATAAAAAATGAGATGGAGAAGAGAAAAGAATAAAGATAGAATTTGAGGGTTACATCATTATTATTTTTAATTGTGATAGAATACCCATCATTGATTTTTATTTATAGAAAAATTATATGAAGATAAGATAAGGTAAAAAATAATGCTATTATGCTCCTTAATTTATAATATTTATTTTATCTTTTGATGTGACACGTGACTTATTAAAATTTTTAAAAATATATATTCAAAACAAAATAATGTCTAAAAAGGCAAAAAAAAAAAAAAAAAAAAAAAAACCTTAAACTACGTCTATCTTTTTAATTTTTGTTACCTTTGTTCAAGAGAAGCACCCTAACCATTATGATCGTTATAAAAACGATTTTATCTTATTTTATCATTTTAAAATTTTCAAATTTTTATATAAAATATAATAAATAATTTAACATTTTTAAATTATAAAAAAATAATAATATTAAAAAAATAATATTATAATAATATTTTATTCAACTTTTAACTTTAATCTCATATAAGCCTTTTATAAAACAATAGATCCTACTAATAAATAATAACTTTTTTACACTTTTTAAAAGTGAGATCTATTTTTTTACAATAATTTATGTATTTAGACTTATACAGATCATTTATCATCTTTATTTCTTCAGTTTCACGTTTTGTTAGACGATTTTGATTGGGTCAAAAAGGAGGGAATATTCGGTAATACAGAAGTCAACAATATTGCCAAGTCTTGAACTGTGAACAGGCAGGCGCTCGTGAAAATCATGTTAATTGCACGCTTTTTCCGCTTGAAAAAAAAAATGAAAAAAGAAAAGAAAAGCATGATGCCCACCTCTCTCCAATTTCTTTTACCTGAATTCGCATCAAGGGTAATACCACACCCATCGAGAAAGATCATCTAGAACTTTTACGGATAGTGTAATTTTTTTTCCTAAACACTTTTTAAATCTATTAAAACATTAAAAAATAGTAACTATTAAGTTAAAAAAAACACAATTGATAACTTTTTTCGATACTAACTCTCAATGGGAGTATCATTATTCTTCACATCAATAGAAGCAATCAAAGCTTGCTTTCCACACAGCAGTATGCAAATATTATTGTTTGGAACCTTTTTTTGAAGTTGGTGTTTGGTTTATAATAAAAATTTTATGTACAGTCAATTTTGTATATTTTATTAATGTGATTGGTTACGTCATTTTTTTTAATATAAAATAAACTTTTTTTACCAATTATATCAATAAAAATATATAAAAAATATGTAAAAATGATTATACGTAGCATGACTCGGATTCTAATTAAATGGATGAGCTTAATTTATATCCCTTTTACAATCCTGTTATAGATTGACAGCTAGCAATTTTTTTTTTTTTTTGTTTTTATTGTCACCGGATGATCAATAACAAAATTCTGATTTCTGACTAATTCTGGTGCACATAAAAAACAAAATCCGGATGGTTCCCGTGAGTGCACTAGATTGATGCCATTTTTAAAGTATGATTATAAAATAAAAAAGAATACTGTAAAAAGATTCTGCCTCTACGTCTACAGTTACTATGTCACGTGTTTCATGGGCAATAATTTCTCAGGATCCTTTTCAACTATCCGGTGCTGCCTTTCATAGTGCTCTTTTGCAACGTTTTTCTCTGGGAGGTTTTAAATTCTTATCATCTCGTTTCAATATTCAAACACTATAAATACGGATACTTTTTAATTTAAAATTTTTAAAATTTTCACTTAATCATTATTTAATTATTACAATTTTTTCAAATTTTTTGAAAAAAAAAATTCAAATTTTCAAATTACAAAATAAAAATAATATTATAATATTTTTATTCAATTTTTTATCTATTATTTTCCGAAATCCCACAAAATATTTTAACTTAAATGATTTCACTATTATTTATAAACTATTTCATTACTATACATAAATTATATAATCTCATCTACTCACATTCACACGTCGAGTTCAAACTTCAACTACTTCCCCCGCTACCTTTCATTCTGGAAGATTGGTGGGCCTTTTATCCGTTGTGTCATGGAGAATACTGTGTATCTTTGAATCAAATTTGAAAAGCTGGGTACCAACTTTATTCGGGTCATTTAACTTACTTATTGGCCTTTTAACATCTGGGCCATTAATTACCCTTTGATCCACCAGTCGGCCCAACATTGTCCAATATTTTTTAAAATATAAATGGCCATAAAACCAAAAATGAAGACATATGCCTCTCTTGATACTATGAGGCCGAATTACCCTTCATGCACTATTAAAAAAGAATCTGATGATTCTAACATTTAAAGATATGGAAGCTTGGTTTAAAAACTGTATAAAGTTCAATTGACTAGTGCAAGTGCAACAACCCTTTCTCGAAGATAAAGAGTTTCTCGAACTTATTGAGTAGTTCTTAAATAATTTTAAGAGTAAGAATATGTGCTATTTTTATGATTCATACAATATCGTTTGATATGATATGATATGATGTGATGTGAATACTGAATAACACTCGAGATATCTAATACCTTTGTAAACATATTTGACTACACCCATTTTCTATTCCAATAACTTCAACACCACTCATTATGGATCGAGTTCTATCGGCCTTGGGATCATTTGTTTGGTTTTGGACTTTTCAGTCATATTTCGTGAAGAATAATTCTACATATAAACGTGAAGTGTGTAAACGTCGCGTAATCGTTTTGAAAAAGAATAAGATCCACTATTGAAGATTAATTTTTTTTTATGTAAGTTCCATATTTTATTTATTATTTTTAAAACGGTTACGCGATAATTACATAATTCATAATTCAAATTTTAAAATTCAACCCGACCCGACGCCATAATCCACCGAGGCCGTGCCCACATCCTGACATCACATGACGTTGCCAGCTCTAACTCCACCTCCATCAATGCCTTCACCGTTCTTTCCTGGTAATTCCTCTCTGTTTCACGTCCACTCTCGTTCCATCAACAAGCCGTACCAATCATTTGTTCTCACTTCCGCAATACAGAGATAGTGTGTTTCCCTAATTTCCCAACACACTTTTCCTCCCCGATCACGATAAAACAGACGCTATACTCCCTCTCTCTCGGAGCGTGTGTGTACACGTTTTTCTGCTTCTTTCTGAAGCCGCTCCGATCCAATTGGAATCACTCTTAGTTTTCGTCCCAGAAATTACTTGCGATTGCGGCTCAGAATGAATTCCTGTGAGCTTAATTCAGGTTTCTGATTGCCCCCATCATGTGGCGTTCCTTCTGGAGATCAAGGGATCGGTTCTCCTTAGACGAACTCAGGTCTGATTAGCCTCTTGATCATTCTGAACTCTATTCAAATTTGTCGAATTCTTGTGTTCCTGTCGCTTATTTTATCTGTAGGCTTAAACTAATTTCAAATTAGGGTAGTTATGTGCTGGAAGGTGTGTTACGCTTTCGGACCGATCAATTTGAGTGTACTGCGACTGGGAATTTTCAGTTTTAGACTTTTGGAGTCAATTGGTGTTGAAAACTTTAGGAAAAGACCAAAAAGTCAATTTCTTTTCTTCTCTTTTATTTTTCTTCCCTTTAGAATACTTAATAATAGACCAAAGCCATTTTTTGGTTTTGGAAGTTTGGTGGGATTATTATTTTTTTAAATGACATGTGTCATTGTCATAGACGCTAACCTCCCTTTGATTTCGGTGAAATTATGGGAGAGAGAGAACTTTAAACTTATAGTTTAGCACTGCCTAGGAATGAAGTAGTGTGAACAAGTATCATATGTGTATATTGTCTCAATCGTTTGAGCCTGTTGGCGTGTGCAAAAGAAAGTCAGGGACCTCGAGTTTTCAGTTCTAGCATTTGCGAGTTACACTTTAGCTGAGTGACTTGGGTGTTAGGGGCCATGAGCTTTTAGGTTCGGACATGGGTATTGGGGGTTAATTAGTTTCTATGCCTAAGGGCTTCAAATTGCATCTCCTATCCTTGTAAGAGCAGGGTGGAGGGAGAAGTTGTGGGGTTCAAGACCTACTGTCTCCGTGTAATTTATCTGTGAAAGAAAATGTATGTTCTTGGTTGGAGGAGTTTTATGCGAAAATTTAAACTTCAAAATTATGACCATCTGACTTTCTTACGAGAAAAGAAAACATTTGAGGCTGAAATTGATGAAACAGTATTTATGTTAGCCGGCCAATCTATATTTTTCAGAAATGGAAAACATGAATAGATCATACTGAATGTGAACCGATGCTTTTGAACAAAGGATGTGCATGATGTATAATGGTATACTGCAGATTTTCCCTTCACTAATATCGTACTATTCAATTTCTGATTGAGGCTTAAATGGCAAGCCACCCCGAGAACAGTTCCTGTGCTTTAGAAGTACTGCATCATTTCTGGGCTGGTGGCATCTTAAAAATTCATTGAAAAATGTGATATGTGATGGTGCTAGTGAAAAATTCCCTTCATCTTTATTTTTCCATCGACTGATTGTTTGTTAAGTACAGGTATTTAACTGAGCAGCTTGCGAAAGTTCAAATTGTCAATGAAGTGAACAAGGTACTGATATTAATTTTCTGTAGCCTACTTTAGCTGAATGCTGCCATTTCCTTTTATGCACCAATATTACTAATGGTGTTTCTTCGTGAAGGACTTTGTTATTGAGGCTCTGAGATCAATAGCGGAGTTGATTACATATGGCGACCAGCACGACTCGTCTTTTTTCGAGTGAGAATTCTCAATGCTTTGAGTTCCTTGATATACCTTTGTTTTGTTGTAACCAATTTTTTGTGATACTGGGTCTTGGCAGGTTTTTCATGGAGAAGCAAGTCATGGGGGAGTTTGTACGCATACTAAAGATCAGCAGAACTGTGACTGTTTCACTTCAGCTGCTGCAGACAATTAGCATTATGATTCAGAACCTAAAAGGGGAACATGCTATATGTAAGTTGACTCTTAAGGAGTGAACCTAAGTTTGTAGGTACTTTCTCCAGTTAGTTACAAGCTAGAGCAATTTTGGATGTATTTAATGATCTACCCTCTTGGAAATTTTGCAGACTATATGTTCAGTAATGAACACATGAACTACCTAATAACTTATTCATTTGACTTCGGCAATGAAGAGTTGTTGTCTTACTATATATCCTTCTTGAGGTTTGTTTTTAGCTAATTTTATTTCCTCATTATAATTGATGATTCTCCTTTATCAAACACTGTTTCTCTGCAACCCTAATATTACCTGAGCTTCTATTGTTGACTGTGGTATTTCAATTGCCTGTATTGTCGTTTCTGAAGAGCAATAAGTGGAAAGTTGAACAAGAACACGATCTCTCTGCTTGTGAAGACTCAGAATGTAAGCTTTCTGCTCTTTTATGTATGCTCGATTTATTTGATATTCTTTTACAGGTTGATAACCTTGATTTAATATCCATTAATTATCCTGTTCTCTGCATGCTGTGTTATTTGAATAATTCTGTTCTCTCTCATGTGTCTAGGATGAAGTTGTTTCGTTTCCATTGTATGTTGAGGCAATACGATATGCTTTTCATGAGGAGAACATGATCCGCACTGCAGTACGTGCACTGACACTTAATGTTTATCATGGTGAGTTTCTATTATTCTCTCTCTTTTTATGTTCTCGTCTTATTTTCTTTTTGTCCTCTATGCGATTACGTATTTGGAAAAAAAAGTAATATAGTTGTTCTCATTCTTCAGTTGGTGATGATGGTGTAAATAGATATGTGACCAGTGCCATTCATGCGGATTATTTTTCAAACTTGGTTACATTTTTCCATAAGCAGTGCATCACTCTAACTGGATTGGTCTCTGGTGCTGTGAAGTAAGAATCAGAATACTGTTTTGAATTATAACAATGAGCAGTATATGTTTCTTTGCCCTAAAAAGTATCTTCTGGTTACTGAGACAGAAACCCGGGGCACGACTCAACGACTACAATTCTTGCTGCTGTAGATGAGATTGAGGACAATCTCTACTATTTTAGTGACGTTATTTCTGCTGGAATTCCTGATGTTGGAAGGTTAATAACAGACAACATTTTGCAGCTATTGATATTTCCGTTGCTGCTTCCTTCTCTAAGGATAGAAGCTGTTCATGTATGTAATTTATTCTTTTCCATTTCTCTTTCGTTTTATACTTTGAGAGGAAGGGGGCAACTCTTTAGTTCTTTTTGTCACTGGTCCTTTTTATCAACTTTTTATCGAACCTTTTTTCAATGCACTTTGTTCCTGATTAATGTTGGTGGATTATAAATCCAGGAACTGCAAATTGGTGCTGTGACTTCTCTATATTTAATTTGCTGCATTTTGCACATTGTCAAGATCAAAGATTTAGCAAATACCATTGCTGCTGCTCTTTTCTTTCCAGTGGAGGCCTTCAAACACAACTCTGAATCTAAACTTAATGGATACATGCCTGGTCCTGGTTTTGTACATGAAAGTCAACCTCCAGGAGATGAAAATCTAAACGAGGTTGATACTGGGCACTTAACAGTTGATGTGGCAAACTTGTCTAGCTCTTCACATATTCATGCAGCAGTTATTGCTCAAAATGGTTGTATTGGTTCCCATTTGTGTTTGAGGTAAGATATTGATAGCAATCACTTCACTGCTAATTTCAGATTTTGTTTCTGGTGTTGTTATATGACGAGTTCACAAATTTTGCACGTTCAATGTTGGTTAGAAGATAGTCTTTTTAATAACACTATTCTTCACCAAGACCCTTTCTCTCAATAAAAAAGCCTTGTCTCAACCATCACAAGTTGCTCTTGCTTTGTTAAGGTGCCTTTGCAAAGCAGCACCCAGCTTGCCTTTCACTACATTACATCTTTCTGCTTTCCCGTTGTCTCTGAACTAGGTTTGATCTCATTTTCAAAAGGCAATGATCCAATATAGCCTAGCCTTTATATACATTTTAGGATATTTGAACCAGTTCGAATATTCCTACTTGTGTCACTTGAAGCTAATTTAGTAGGACCCTCCATTAAAAATCCTGTCCAGATCACTTGTCCAATGAAAAGTCCCTCATCATAATTGACTGAAGATGACTTAGTGCCAGGGTTATAAATTTATAACATAATAAGAAATCCCAACCTTACTCTTATGAGTTATGTGCATTCAGCCATTGACTCAGAATTAAATTCTTTAATCGCTAGTTGTCTTGTCTCTATTATGGTCTATTACAGGGACCATCATGTCACTCGATGTTGTGTTCTTTTTCATCACCATAGTTGTCCTTTGTGTAGGGAGGCTTTGCTCTCTTGCCTCTCAAGTGGGGATGATGCACTGGTATTGGGTTGTTTGGGCGTGCTGTCTACCTTGTTGCAAACAAAAGGTTATCTTACTGAAATTTGGCTCCCTAAACCACTGTTTCTTTTACTGTTTACTTATTGAGTATTTGCTTCTGTAGAACTGGACGAATCAATGCTAGATGCCCTTGGAATTCTTCCTCAACGCAAACAGCACAAGAAACTCCTACTGGTACATAACTTGTAAAAATTAAAAACCTGTTATTGGTTGTGAAATTTAAGTAGCTTTTGGAATGTTCTATAATGCTTTAACAGGATTGTTTGGTACCTTTTTCTCTGTAAATTAGCAGATGTTATTGTGGTGTGTATGCTGGCAAACTGTACATCTGAATCTGAGATACTGCCTGGATTTTGTTCCTCTGCATGATCAGGGGCCCACACATGCAATATATATATATATATATATATATTATTTTATTATTTTCCCCTTTGTTGAGAACTATCTGTCATCTATTGCTTAATTACAAGTGATAACTTAATGTCAACTATGAGATGATGGTTGTGATTTTCACGAGTCCTATTATCAATTGAATGGTATCCTTTTCTTCTTTGTAAGCTTCAGAAAAATACTGCCGTGTTCATTCCTGGATAATTGCAATATCGTGCTTTCTTTGTTTTATTCCTCCAGCAAGCTTTGGTTGGTGAGGGCTCAGGTGAAGAGCAGCTTTTTTCTTCTGAAAGTAGATCAATAAGAGATGGTATTGGCAGTGAGCTTGATGGATATCTCCAAAAGCTTAAGGTAATGATGCAATTTCTCTCACCCGCTCCCTCTCTGACTTGCCACATGGAGGAATGCTAATTTGTTGATGACAGAAAAGACCTAAGTAGAAAGGAAAGTAGCTTTTAAAGTATCTGTATCATACATGAATTGAGGTTAGTAAGCAAAATTTGATTTGTTGCCAATATGGCTAAGGTTGAATTCAATGGATCTTCAAGAATAAACACCCAGAGAAACATTTTATGCTCTTGTATGGACAATTTGTGGAGAAATTTTTTGAACTTTCTCACTCTCTTGCTCTCGCTCCACACCACCATCCCTTTTGCCACTTGAGAAAGGTTTATATTTTCTCAGGAAATGAGAAATTCCTTTGTTGCTTGCCTGCATGTATAGTATTCCACTCCAATTGGAAGTATACCTATTCAAGTTTACATAGGCTTGACTTGTAATGATGCTTGACAAAGTTCATGGCTTCAGATTGAACAAAACTTCTGAATTATCATTTCATAATTAAAAATATAGAAGCTCAATTGTTTATTTATTTATTTTTATTTTTCTGTTGTTGTGCAAGTTTTTAGCTTGTTTCAAGTGTCGCTTACTTGTAGTTTGCCTGATATGCTGGTTTTTTTCCTTGTGTTAATAGGAGCAGTATGGAGTGTTGTATTCTTCTCCAGAAGTGGAAACAAGCCCTCGTGTACATAGATTTCAGGTACTTTCTGTATGGTGGATACCAATCTATTCCAGGTTTAGAGTTCTCTATTTTATGGGCAAATTTTTATTCAAGCTTTTGTTTTCAAGTTATTAATTATATGTTGGATATCTCAATTATTAAATATATGTTGGATATTTCACTTCTGATTGCTGGTGTATGAAGTGCCCAATGAAGTTGGTGCTTAGGCCTCGTTTGTTTTTTTTTGATAAGTAAGAGATAAAACTTTATTGATGTGAATGAAATAGGCATGTACCTAGTACACAGGAAGTATACAATAGAACACCTAAATACATTCTAAGAGCGATGAACTAAGGATAAGAATTCATGAATATTATCCCCATTTAATACAATAGCAGAAAACCAAAGCAATAAAGTATGTAGAAAAAAATTCTTCAGCTCCACCATTGTTCGTTCCTTGTCTTCAAAACAACGCGTATTCCTTTCTGTCCAAATACACCACATGATACACAACGGAATCATTCTCCAAACTGCTGCCACTTGATGACTGCCCTGCAATTTTCTCCAACAACCCATCAAATCCACCACCCTCCTAGGCATTACCCAAGCCACACCAACCCTTCGAAAAATATCATCCCACAACCCTCTCGCTACGTCACAATGTAGTAAAAGCTGATCTACCGATTCTTCATTCTTTTTACACATGTAACACCAATCCAACACAACACATCCTCTCTTCCTCAAGTTGTCCGTGGTCAAGATCTTCCCAAGGGCGGCATTCCAAACAAAGAAAGCAACTCTAGAGGGCACTCGAGACCTCCAAATGTTCCTCCAAGGGAATGAGGTGTGATCCTGTGTAATCAAAATTTTGTAATACGCATTTACTGTGAATTTCTTGTGATCCTGAAACCTCCATTTCAAACTTTCATGCTGTGCCATAGTAGACCCTAAGGAGTGTAGCAAGCTGAAAAAGTCTGAAACCATAGATAATTCCCAATCATGAATATCCCTATTAAACATAATATTCCACTGATGCGAACCATGAGCAAATAACCGCACATCCGCCACTGAAGCCTCCTTATTAACTGCAATACGATATAAAGCTGGAAACACTCTTTCCAATGCATGATCTCCACACCATTAGGCCTCGTTTGTTTTCACAAATCAGATGAGATGAGTTGAGATAAAAGTTGAAAGTTGAATAAAATATTGTTAGAATATATATTTTTAATATTTTTTTTGTTTTGGGATTTGAAAAAGTTGAATTGTTTATTTTATTTTGTGTGGGAATTTGAGAAAGTTGTAATGATTAGATAAGATAAGATGAGATAAGATGATAAGTTGTAATGATAAGATGAGATAAGATGAGATGAGAATGTTTGTGAAAACAAACGAGGCCTAAGCTAAAAATTTTATTGTGTTCCCTTACACATACACGCAGATCTTTATCTTTTTCCAAGGTTTTTTTCTTTAATGCCATTTATGGGAGTGATCTAAAGTGCTATGGTGCTTTTTACTTCTTGATCTATTTCTCAGCTGCAGCTTTGGTTTCTAGATCTTTTAAATATAAAATTTCTTTTGCCTCTTAATTTATTGATGTAGAATTTTTTCTGTTTTTTCAAGAAGGAAGAATGTGTTCTGGATTATCTCTAGTACGAGATGTACAGCGCATCGTCAAGGTTTTCTGATGTTTTGCTTTATTTTATTGTTCACTTTTCCCTCTATCATGATGTTCTAAATGAGGCAAGAGTGTTGGGTTGGGCATTGAAAATTTTGAATGGGACTGGGATGAGGATTACTATTTTGCGCGCTGCTCTTGATTGGGGTGGGAATGGAGGGAGGCTTTACACATGGAGCTGGGGAATGGGGAAGGCGACAACATAATTGCTATCCCTAGCTTTCACTGCACATTTAGGCAACATAATTAGCACTATGCAAGAGTGCTATAAAATAAGCTCCTGTTACGATATGGATAGAGACTGCTTGCTTCTGATCTTTATTTACTTTGTACAATTGGTTTGGATGCATTTTCTTCAAGTTAGAGATTCCAAATTTCTGTCAATTTGAAACTTAGTTATTATTTTTAAAAATGGGAATGCCAATTTTAGGTGCTCGATGCACTGGTCAACCTCTTTTGCCGTTCGAATATATCTGCAGAGACCTTGTGGGATGGTGGTTGGCTTTTGCGGCAGTTGCTCCCTTACAGTGAGGCTGAATTTAATAGCCATCACCTTAATTTGTTGAGGGTAAGTTAAAACTTAAGGTGATTCAATAGATTTTTAAAATCTCACGGCACCTTTCAATTTATTTATTGTTAAGTTATTTTTTATCGGTCAAAGTTTCCATGGCCTTTTCACGCTCCTATACTGATGGAACATATACAAATATGTGTGTAAATTTTAGGGAAAAAGAAATTGGTCTAATGCAACTTGTCTCACGGAGTGCAGGGCCAGGGAGTGCCGCGATCAAAATATGAGAGCATAGAATATATACAAAGCATTCTCACATAAGATCATTTTTACGGAGAAATGGAGAGTTGTGGGGTGAAGACAATATGAAAACTTATGCTAGGAGCTGTAAATTATAAAATAACATTGTGTAGAAACTTAACATTAAAAAATTGTGGTGTTTATTTATCAAAAGATAAAATAAAATAAAATAAAGTTGTGGTTTTCAACTGTCATCACATCCATGGATCATTGCTTTTTTTTCTTTTTTTTGAATAAGCATCCATGAACAATTGTTTCTCATTCCATCCTTGTACCATCCCTACACTTTTCACATCTTCTATTGCAATCACTTATTATGTTATCAAAACTTTTATTTATTATCCTCCTCACACAGGGTTCATACAAGAACTGTTCTAGTGCTCTTCAACAAGAAATTAGAGGACTCTGGCCTGATCTACTTATTACAGTCCTTTGTGATGACTGGAAGAAGTGCAAAAGAGGTATTGATGTCAGTATTTGATTTTATGGCTGTTAAATTGGCGTGTTAAATGTTTTTATGATGTAATTGCACAATGAAAATTTCTACATGTAGCAATTGAAGCCTCGTCTCCTCAGAAAGAGCCCAAGTGCATTCTCTTGCCATCACAGAAGTCCTATTATGACGGTATTATTAATTGGTCATTTTTAGTTTCAAAATAAACTCTTGTTTGTTCATTGGATTTGGTCCTCCTTTTTTTCATTCAATTGATGTAAGTGTTGTACTTACAGATGTTATTCCATCTGAATCATCGTTTGCTGCTGGTGAAAGAATGTGCGAGTTGGTGAAGGTTTGTATGTGTACTTCTTAATATCGATCTCTTCTTATCTTGTTTGAGAAGTTTCAGATAGAGTTAGTAAAACATTATCACTGACGTGTAAATCCTTGGGAAAAATAGGAAGCATATGTCGTACTTCAACCCAAAAAGGAAACAAAATAACAATTTTACACATCATGCATTTATCTCTGCCAGCATTTTATGGTGATTACTTATCAATTGTTTCTGTTGTTATTATCTTTCAAATTTAGGTGTTTGTACTTCTACATCAACTTCAAATATTCTCCCTTGGTAGAGCTTTGCCCGAACAACCTCCTATATTTCCACCAGCCAATTTTCCTGAAATTTCACGTGCCAAAACTGCTGGTCTCGATGCTTCAGGTCCAAAGCTTGGCACTGAACTAAGACTTGGTCAGTCTTCTATCCTGAACTTACTGATTCCCCTATTAAATGATCCGGTATATCAGAACAGTTGGATAGTGGGGTGGCATATCAAGATTTGTTGGGTTTCCTCAATTTATAAACTGGCGGGGCTTTATAACAATTTAAGCCATTTGATATAAGTGAGAACCTCTTTTAAAGTGCTAACGAAGTAAAAGGTATCAATCTAATGGTACTCCTCTTAAAAAATGAACAAATCTTTTTGTTTTGTTGTACACAAGATTTTGACTGGAAATTATGGAACATTTTTTTGCTAAATCCATATTTTATATTTTTATGAATATTTTTGTTTTACAATGATTCCATGAATTCATATGAAAGGGCAAGGCTCCACAATGGTGCCAGTCTCTATATATTCTTGAACTAATGTTATACCATTCTCTTCAAATTGTAAAACGATGGATTTTATACCGGTCAATATTTTTAGAGATACTAATTTTATCTTAGAGTTACATGGTTCAAGTATTTTGTGGTTCAATCTTCTGGCCTCTGCCATTTGCAGCTGATGCTGTGCCATGCCGAATTGCATTTGAAAGGGGTAAAGAGCGTCATTTTTGTTTTCTAGCGATCTCTGTGGGAGCATCTGGGTGGCTTGTGCTTGCAGAAGAATTACCCCTGAAGCATCATTTTGGAGTTGTTCGTGTTGCTGCACCTTTGGCTGGCTCCAATGTAAGTATAGCTATGATGCTTCCTTGCTCCTTTTCTTTTTTCATGGTGGCTGGGCTTCCATGCTGATTTTCCTTATAGAATTATGCTTGCTTAGAAAATTTATGGCATTGATGCAACTTTTTCCATGTGTAATTTATTTCTGTTCCTATTAGTACAGGCAACATGCCATGTTGTTGAACATTGGTACTTTGTTGATATATGCATGTTCAAGATGATATATGACTGTTAATGTTTAATCATGTTTTCTGCCTTCAGCCCAAAATTGATGATAAGTATTCAAGATGGTTACACTTGAGGATCCGACCATCCACTTTACCTTTTTTGGATCCCGTCAAATCTGGTGCTCATGGAAAAGTGAAGGCGAAAGCTTTGGTTGATGGGAGATGGACCCTTGCATTCAGGGACGAGGAATCTTGCAAGTCTGCCTTGTCTATGATTCTTGACGAGACTAATCGACAAAGTGATGAGGTGGAGAGAAGACTGAAACCCTTATTTGACCTCGAAAAATCTGTGGAATCTTCAAAGCTTTCTGTTAGTCGTCCTCAGGCTTCCTCTTCAGGTGAAACACCATTGAATTCGTGTTAAGAGTCCCCCGATTACTTTGCTCTTTTCCATTTATAGTTTGCTTTACTCATGGGGTGGCAATATATTATATCTAGTCACCCTTGTGTATAGGTTCAGGCAACCTTAGAAATACCCAAACATGTAGATTAGAACCAGAATTTAGTTCCATTCTTTGTATACTAGGTTCCCTTGCCCTGGTTTGTATGTTTTCAGCCTTTTTTTGCTCTCATTCTTTGGCAGTTCTAACCCTAGGCCTTTTTTTGATAAAAAAAAAAAAAAAAAAATATTCTTTCTTTCCTTTATTTGTAAGCCGTGTAAAAACGTTGTATATTTGAGGCGATCCCATAGTGCAAGCTTTTTTCTTTATCTCTGCAATGACAACTTACTCTTACTTCCCAATCTTTCCCATTCAAAATTTCTTCCTTGGTTTTTGGGTCACCTTTCCCAACCTAAGGATTCTTGAATATTTTCTTGTTTGGTTGCAAATATCTAATTGAACTCCGAATTTGGAGTCCCAAGAGACCTTTCTTCGTTTTTTCAAGAAAAAAAGAGATGGATCATGGATGTCTATATATTCCAACAACCTTAAAATTTTCAGATATGATATCACTATTTTCATCTGATATTTTTATTACCAATAAGAATGGATTTTTTTATGTGCACGCATATATTTTGAAAAAACAAAATCCTATCGGATTCTTGGAAAAAAAAAAAAAATCAGTTACAGGAATTAAAATTCTTGAAAAATCTTGTCATATTTATAATATAGGCAAGAGTAAATTTCCATAAAAACGGATTTCTAGAGTTCATATTCCCGAAGATCTGAATCTGGGGAGCAAATCGGATCCATGGAAGAAAATGTCTTTGATAGAATGCTATAAATAAATTAGGAGAAGAATCGATGGCTTTCGTGAAAATTAATGTTGGAATTTATAGAGATATCTATCTCCAATCTCCATGGAGGATATAATCATTTTTTTGTTCTTGTTTTTTAAAATGCAAGATATATGAATCTTAGAAAGCATACATAGATTACAGAAACAATGATTCTAATGCCTTTATTCCATTAATTTTGTTGTAATTGTTGCCTTTCTTAAACAATATCCCTCATTGAAGAAGTATAATCGATGGCTCTTTTTTAGCACTAATTGCACGAAAAGCAAGGGCCCTCGACTACTGAAAACGAGTCTCTTAACACCAGAGAAAACTGGTGCTCATCATGATGAAACCTCAAACACGAAGAAATTCTTCTTCAGAGCTGCTTTTTGTGACCATTCGCACGCCTTTTTAGTATGGTGGAAGGTAGATGATCAGCAAGAAAATGACTCACATTATTTTTTAATTTTTTTTTATCTTTTTCAAATGATAGAAAAATATTTCTATCAACGTTAAGAATATTTAAATTTTGTGCACTAAGATCCACCAATTAAAATGGGCCATATATGGCCGGAAAAAAGGAATTTAGTTGGGCCATTTGAGTATCGATGTTGAAAATCCGATGAAATGATAACAATCGTGCATCATTCCCCTATCATAGACCAAACTTTTCCTAATAAATTAGGACACTTAAGAGCTAACACACAAACATGGAAAATCATGATGATGTTCTATCATGGGAAGACAGGACCCACTCCCGCCGTTTGATTCAATTATTATCTTTTGCTATTATTGACTCTTTTAGGTCAAAGTAATCATACTGAATTTTCTATAATATATATATATAAAAAAAAACAAGAAATTTGAACCAAAAAGGGTCATTGGCTTTAGTGGAGGGGAGGGTGTGTTTTATTATCTTCATGGAAATTATGTATTAATGAGTAATGCTACATACAGTCGTGGAATGTGCAAACGTCGTACAGTCGCTTTAAAAAAGAGTGGAGTCTACTATTAAAAAATTAATTTCTTTTCATGTGGGTCCTATATTTATTCACTTTTTTTAAAGCAACTGCATGGTACTTGCACACTCACGACTGCAAGTATCATTTCTCAAACAATAATGGGGATAACATTGTTTAGGAAAAGGTTTTTCAGAAACCTTTTTAATTTGTGGCGAGTGAGTTCCACTTCCACCTCCTCCCTTTACCATAATCTTCCACTTCCCTCTATTGAATTTTTCTTTATTTGCAGCTCATCATGATTTATATATTCACAGCTATCTTCTTGCAGTTACTTTGGCAAAGAAACCAACCAAAAAATTAAAAAAAAAAAAAAAAGGTTATAAGGGGTTTGTTTAGGTTTTAATGCGTCAAATGATAATTATTGTTTGGAAAAGACCACTACCTATTTAAGGCCTAGTTTGGGTGCTGATGAGAATACCTAACTAATATTCATTATTTTATTATTATTTTTCACATACTTTTTACTATTATTCAATATTCAATCATTACTTTTTCACTACTATTCATAGAATATTTCAGAATACGGAATACCTCACTACCCAAACGCAACCTTATTTTTTCACTTGACTATCAAATTATTATTATTATTATTTATTATTAGGAAGTACCATGGAAAAGTATATGGTGGAATGATCATCCGATGGATGATTCCACGTACCATGTTGGAGGGCATGCTAGAGTTATGGATTCAATTGAGAGTATTGAACAGAAAAAAATAAACAAATAACTATTTTCTTTTCCGTAAATAAGAAACTTCAGGATTTGACTCAAGTTGGATGTCTAGAATTCAAGATTAGGATTTTATAGAATTATTGTACAAATTTTAAGCCTATAATTGGAGAAATATAGAGAAATAAAACGAGCCTTACACTATTTATTGAGTATTAAATGATGTCTGAGAGATTATTCATATGAAGAGTAATAAATATTGGATGATTCACTTTATATGATTACTCTCTCATTCTAAGAATCTAAATTCCAAGATTCTAAAGAGAGTTAAAAATGCCACCAATAAGAAAGTACTAGTATTGAAATTACATAAATTTTAAAGAATAAATATAAGCGGTTTGTGTATATTTACTGACTATAAATATTATTAGATAATCATAATGGAATGGATCGTTAGGACCTTTCTTGATACTAAATATGAAAGTCGACATGTTATGATTATTGTTTGGGCATGTCATCATCATAGATTTGTTACAAGTCATCTTACCAATTTGATATATATGTTAGCAATAATCAGAGAAATTATGCTTAGGTTATTATTATCATGTTCTAGACCTAAGTTGTTAGGTTCTTACGACTTTAAATTTGTAATATAATATATATATATAGAAAAAATCTATTCATCATTATTTTATCATGTAGTATTAGATGATAGATTTATAAGTGAACTATAATAAATAGTCTTCAATCATCTAATGTCATATCATGAGAGGATATTAATTAATCTAAACGAAAGATCGAGAAATGGAAAATAAAGAGGAAAAAAAAACACACATCCTATTACGAAAATGAGCAGTTACATGATAAGGATACTCTTGCCATGCATTTTCCATTTGTGAAAGATTTTACACAGGGAAAAATAAAAAGAAACCCACCCACTTAATTAATTAGTCCATATAATTAGAAACTTGGATTTTCTTAGGCAGACAAGAGCCCAAGAAGCCATCCTCCAAAATACCCCCTCCTTTACCAATATCCAAACACAGCCTAACAGAAATGCCCCTCTTCCCGCCAAATTTGACCGTTTGCAAGCTCGTTTGAAAAATGTCTTTCAGCCATTTCTCAAACAAGCTGTTGGGGAAAGAAGCAGACCCAACTAACACCTCCTCTAACACCCTCTCTTCTACGCTAAAACTTCCCATGTTTTGCTTCCCACAAACCTCCTCGAATGACCCTTTGATCTTCGACATGAAAAGCTCTATCATCTCTCTATCTCGAGCGGGGCTTCGGTCGAAAACATAGCGGTTCTCGATCAACTCAAGGAACCCATGTGGGCTTCGGGGATCGGTTGTGGTTTCACGAGTCAAATCGCTCGAGATGGGGCTATGCTCCTCTGGTTTGTCCTCGCTTTCATCGTTCTCATCGGCTATAAGGTTCAGATCAAGGGTATTGAAGCTTGATTGCCTTGAGAAGTCTTTCTTGCCGTTGCCTGTCTCTCCCGCCGCCGAAGTTGCATCTTCCTTTTCTTCTATTCTTGGACTCTTTGTGTTGCTTGAAAAGTCCCACTTAGGTTTTCGCTTGAGATCGAACTTAGGTGTCCCCAAAACAGGTTTTGTTTCATCGATTTCCAAGTTCAGCTTGATGACAAAATCTTGGACGTTCTCCTTATCTTCATAGCTCGTTGAACCACCTTTAGTCAATATGAATATTGCTCGGCCTACACTTCTCTCACTTTTGCTTGATTCTCCGAATTTTCCTGCTTCGTATCTATCAGCTAGGAATTTCATGAATTGGGTATCGGCCAGATCAATGTCTTCCACCAAAACGACAAGCTGTCCGTGGTTCTTCAAGGCTTTCGTAAGGATGTCAGAACATGGGGTCAATTCATTATCTCTTTTCCTCATGTCCATATGGAGTAGAAAATCAGCAGACCCGAAAATGGATTCTGCAATTGCTCGTGCCAACCTTCTTTTTCCTATCGAATCCTTCCCCTGAATCAGTAACCACGTCTCCTGCTTTGCCAGCTTGGAGTCGATCATGGCCTCTGCTATTGAAGGAATGGTTTCAGATTGCCATGGCACATTCTCTTGTAGTAGCTTGCATGTATCAGCTCGTTGCATTGTTCTTTCACTTTTCTGCTCCACCAATTTTGCTGAATCAGAGAAAAGAGAATTTCCCAGAGCAAGGGTGATCTTTACTTCCTTCCCATCAGTGTCTTTTAGTGAATGCAAGCTCGGTTCCGCCGATTGGTGTTTCTGGGTACCACCATTGAAATTGAATTCAATGGTACTGCAGGACTGTTGTCTTCTGAATCTAGGCACGAGATTGGAGCTGTGGGTGGATTTCAAAGCTGAATTGGCAAAGGAAATCGAATTCGAGTGGGGGAAGATGCTGTTCTGACTCGGCCACCAAGGGTAGGGTGAAGTATGGCTCTTTCCAGTTACACTTTGATTGTTGTACAAAGCGGAAGTCATGTTGTTCCGAGAATGCCTGCCCTGGTGTTGGCTCAGGCATAGCCTGTTCCACTTTCTCCTCAACTCAACCATTTCATCCTGGGCATAAAAACGCACAGATTATAAGTACAAATTTTCCGAATATAAGAGACACCCAAATGTCATTTTCGTTGAAACAAAGAAAGTTTCAAGAAAGATCTCATGCATAAAATTAAAGAAAACCCAAGCTAATGAGACCAGTGGTTAGAAGTTAAACCCGAACATGATTTGTTACCTTTTGACGGGCTTCAGTTCCCTGAGGTTGCAGCCAAGGAGGCAAGAGCTTTTGCTGGCTAGTTTTGAACAAATCAGCTTCTTTTTCATAACTGGAGGCACATTCTGCACAGCAAGTGAGCTTATCTTCTTGTTCCTCCTTGCAACTAAATGGCTTTGTTTCCAGCACTTGATATGGGTTCTTGGAGAATGTTATATTTGAATCAAGCACACTGCAAACCAGAAGTGCGAGCAATAAATTAAACCATATTCCGAAAGACCTTCAGTTTACAAGCCCATTTTGTGTTAAATTAAATCCTCTTATATAGTGAGCCTCATTAATTTACAGGATTAATTGAAAGTCATATTCAACTATTCAAGTAGACTATAAAGGAGTGTGACACGTGAATATGAATTTGTGTGGGGCCAGGCCCCCACCCCCATCTAAAAAGTTGTCCTCGACCCATCTAAAATATAACACGTATAGGTCGGTACCTTTATTTCAAAGGGCATTTGGTCACAATAATCTAAATCCTCCTGGTACCTTAAATAATTTCAATATATTGTTATTATGGTACTGTACTGGTGGAATTAGTTCAAATCTATCGCTTTCAAAAATCCAGACACTGTTGGAACGTATGGATCATTACCAATTAAACCATGTTTAAGTAGTTCTAAAACTAGATAAATCAAAGTTGATCTATCAGTTTTGCTCTTCAAAAAAAAAAAAAAAAAAAAAGAAAAGCAAAAGCCACCTTCAATTCAATACCTTAGTTTTTTTTTTTTTCTTTTCTTTTCACTGTTAATATCTGCTGATTCAATTCTGTTAATATCCCGTGGCTACATGCTGACAAGACAAATAAAAACAGGGCAGTGTTTCATGCCTGCCTCACCAACCATACTTTTTTCTCAGTGCCTAATACTGACTAAAACCAGCCAAAAAGGTTCAAAACACAAAGCTTCAAGAAAGACTATCACTGGCGGATTTATGTGTCTGTAAATGAACAAAGATCTTAACATTCAATATTATAGAGCAAGATAATAACCTGGAACTGTGGAGGCTTAAACCAAGTCCACCCGAAGGAACGGAAACGGCTTGAAGAGTCCATTGAACCTCAAGTGGGGGTTGCCTTATTTGGCCCCTCATGTATGTCTGGTAACTTGCAGTCGCCATTAACCATACCTTTGTGTTCGAGCTGCCATATCCAGAGACTAACCTTCCTATTTCCGCCACAAGGTGATCAACTGGGTTATAACCTGACATTTGATCTCCACTAGAGAAATCTCCTTCTCTCTCGTTAAAAGTTGTCTCGACCGTCCATTTCAGGTCGCCAGTGTAAACAATGGCTCCACTCCCTCCTGATGTAAGAGAATCCACCTTTCTTTTCAGTTCTGAAAGGCTCATCTCCACATCTTCCTTCTTCATGAATCTTAAAGAAACTGGTGCAAACTGAAATTTGATTAAATGGGTCGATTTCAGCTCTTCAGGGACCTCTCCTCTCTCGAGCCTTGACATGAACTCTGCTACCAGGCCTTCAGTGATCGGCACCGAGTCACCAACGATCACGGTGTTCTTTCTCTTATCCTTCCTCAGAAGGACCTCGAAGACCAGCTTGATATCTTCCTTAACGGAGGCTGAACCTATATTGGGATTGGTTGGAACTTTCTTTTGAGGGGAGAAGAGAACTGGGTTTTGTTCAGAAGAGTAAGTTAAGAAATGCGTCTGCCAGAAAGTGCTAGGGTTGATGATATCTCTCTGGGTTTCAGTAGGAGAAGGTGAACAAGGTGAGGAAAAAACCCCACCGGAACTATTGTAACACTGAAACACAGAAGTGGCTGAAGAGTCCTCTATGTTGTTTTTGACAGCAGTGCTAGAGAATCCAGCCTCTCTCATAACCCTGCTGACACTAGGGTCATCTAAGATGGATATGATAAGCTGTTCTAACTCGACCTTTATGGTTAAAAGTGGCTGCTGTTGCTGTTGTTCTATGCAACCTCTTCTTTGGTGTGCCTGTGCTCTTTTGAGTGCCGCGATCAGAGCATTGGAGAGAGAAGGCTGGCCATGTAGCAGAGGACCAGGCGTGGTTGGCAGCCTATTCAGAGCCACGTTGAAGCAGAGCTCAAGAGCTCTGCATTGGAGAGGATGTGATGTCTGGTGAGGCTGAGATTTGAGGCAAGCCCTTCTCAATAGACTGGCCCTTGAACTCAGCAAAGTGGCAGCCACATGGAGAGGAGTGACCTGAGCATGGCCCCTCCTCCTTGCCAAGCTGAGAGAGTGCTTCAAGACTGAAGCAGCCTCTGCTGTGAGGGTCTGCGGCGCCGCACAAGCTCCTGAGCGCATCACTTGACCAAAACCCACCCCCCACCACCCCCTGTTTTAGACCTCTTTCTTTTAAGGACTAAACTTCTTGTTCTTCTTTCTTTTCTTATGTTTTTTCCTCTTCCTCAACACCACCCCCTTCCCCCGTTCACTCTAAACCTGAGAAGCTTTAGGAAAAACTGGTTTCCTTCCTCTCTTGTGCTTAGAGGAAACAGAAACTACCCACCTGGGTTTGAAGGCTTGAATGATATCACACTACCTCAAGAGGAAATAGATGGTCAGGTTTTTGAAGGAAGTGCCTTGAGAGCTTTGGGAGCTTAGCTCAGCTTTAGAAATACCAGACTGGAACGAACTACCTTCTTTATACATCTCATTGTCGTTTTTTTTAAAAAAAATTTGTTTAAAGAAATCCTGTATAACTTTTTTTTTTTTCCAACTTTTGTTACGATAAACTAAAAATTTAGCTGGCTGATAAGACCATAAAAAACTTAATGTAATATTAATAATTAATAAATAATAAAACGTGATAAATAAAATTTAATTATTTAATTTCACGTTATAAAATGATAAGATCGAGGATGAAAAATTAAATGATGATTAATTGTCTATTATCTATATATTATATATATATATATATTTTTATTACCTGCAGTAATTATCGCCACACCATTAATTGTTCGAATCGTTTTATATCATTGAAGGGTATATACTGATCTAATGTTTCACTTGATTAATTTTGTCGTGATCACAATTAAAATCTAAAAAGGTTGCTTTTAATAATTATATTAATTTTTGTTGGGACTTGCAAAAAATAATATAAATAGAAGAACTTTGATGGCATGATGCAACTATCAGATAAATTTTTCTTACTATGCTGAAAAGCTAAAAAGAAGATTTTGATGATCTATTGCCACACTTTTTTTAATTAATCTGCAGCAAAGTACTGTTAAATCATAAAATATGCCAAAACCTAAACGATATGATTCTTATATATATAGTAAGTGTCTCCAGTCCTTTTCAATGTATTATTTTAATGTTAATGGATTTCTATAAAAAAAATAATAATAATAAGGGTCCACAAATGTGCCATAATTCAAAATATTTTCATTCAGCGGGTCTATCCTTTTCCACGTCACCCTTTGAATGGACAGACAAGAGCAGCAGAATTTCAAAAAAAGTAAAGGGAAAAGGTGCAAGCCAGAGTGTGTGAGTGAGAAAAAAAAGAAATACTATTTATTATTATTTTTATATTATGACATTAAAAATTATTTATAAACTTATTATTTAATAACACATCGTGTCATTGTTTATCATTTGCAATTTAAAAAAAAAAAATGTATATATGTACAAAATTGGCTTGTTGTCAAGGGATAAAGGAGTCCCTCTCTTCACGCCATTCCTCGTAGAGAGACAGAATTTTATTCGCGAAGTACCCAAAAAGCAACCCTCTGTCTGCTATCCTACATAGCATTATTGGCACTTTTTCAGCTTATCTCTCTCTCTATCTGCAAACTGCAAAGACCTTTTGTCTTATAATCCCATCTCATTTCCAACGACCCACTTAATAACCTCTTTTTGTTACCAATAAAGGAAGTAAAACAGACATGATCTACAGATTGAATGGACCAGGATTGCGTTCAAACATAATGGTCGACGTTCCTGTAGGGCTTGTGTATCACGGTTTGTCATTTTTTGTAGACCAGAAAACATTGTTCTGCATGAGTTTAATAATGGACTTTCAGCAACTTACTTTTTTTTTTTTTTTACACTTTCATCTGAACTTTAACCACCAATTGTCCAGATTCCAGAGTACTCCAGTTTCCTTTGTTTTCTGTTTTTTTCTCGCCATTTAATCACCTTTGTAAACATGATGTGAGTAAAAGCGCTTACAGGCTTGCATCTGAAAATATGTGAGAATATGTAGATATGCTAAGCTTCTTTCTGATATAGAAAACGAAAGTTTAGCTATAGAAGCCTTTAAGATTAACCTTTTTTCTTTCAGAATTGATCAGGAAGACCAATTCAGAAGACTGTTTACGTTCTTTGACTGTTTTATGCTCTATGGATGATCACTTTTTACCATGCATGCATGCAGTAGACTCATGATAAACGTCTAACATATATGTCATATCCAGATCCTCCCAAGCTAATTAATTATATGTATGATCATATATATATATATATGTACACTACTAGGCATGCACGACCAATTGTAGCATTGTCCTTTTAAGATTGCACCATAATTTTGACCTTCTGTAAACAGAAGTGGGACCTGATCATGTAGTCACACAAATTTGACCGCTGACTGTACACTGTGCATTAATCATGGGGCTTCAATTTGTAATTCGAATACCAATCACTTAAGCTTGACCTTTGAACTTGAATTCAATTTCGGAATGGGATCAAACACGAGCGGAGGCTTTACATATATTTTTGCTGAAGCTAGCCACTGCTAATTAAAGGAGTACTTTCAAATTTTAAAACTTCAAAAGCATACACCAGAAGCATTAATCAGGATCGAACAAAGTTGTGCCCATTATATATTTTGCATTCAAACAGGGTCTAATTAGAAGTTTATTATCTGCATTTATAATACATCCCCCAAACAGTAATGCATGGGTGCTGATTATTGTCATGGATTTCTTCATTAATTAATTATGAGAAATTATATTTATAGTCATGGACTGTTCAGTCTATGCGTACTCTCTTTAAAAAAAGTGGATAAATCCAATACCCACATAAAAAAATTATTTTTTTAACATATAGTGACCTACACTTTTTTTTTAAGAGTGTATGCGGGGGATGAACTACATATTTCAGGACTGTATATAACATTTCTTATTAATTATAAGAGTCGTGTAACACAGAAGCCTCACACTCTTGCACACCACTTAAAACATGTGATTTTACTTTTTTATCATAATATTTCTATATTATTTTTAAGTGGTGTACATGCATGAATGTAAGATTTATGTCTAAAATTTTTCTAATTATAAGCGTTTTAGGGCTTCGCTAAACGTTAAATGGATCGAGCAATTTTGCATGAGTCATAGTCAGAGATATCGTCCAAGTTAATAACAGTACCGCAAAGTAGATTAGTATCGAATTAATCAATTATATGATCATGCTTTAAGTAGTGACTCTTTTTCATTTACATATATATTCTCATGATTGAAAGCTTCATAGTCTATTGTTTACTGTGAAAAGGATAAAAAGCAAAAACAGTACGTAACATCATCATAATGTGATGAGGCGAGGGCATTTTTGTTTGTTCTCTGAGAGCACCCTTGCTAGCTAGCTAGCTTATTTATTTTATATATCCGAGTGGATCGAGCACTTCTTCTTCTTAATGCTTAGACAATAATGAGCTGGTTCATTGTGCATGCACTGATCTAATTAATAAAGAGATGATCATCATGATCATCGTGTTGGGTTTTTTTTTTTCTTTTCTTTTCTTTTCAAAGGAGGTGCCCAAATCATTGGAACATTATATTTCAAAGTTTAAAAGTGATGATGGATCATCGAGCAAAGTAAAGAGAGAATAGGTAGGGTTTCTCTACTTAGAAGAAAAGTATCCCTTTATGAACTAATTAATTCATGAGATTGTACGCAGATTCTTTTGTGAAAATGAATGAATGTGTCGTGATCTTTGGGAGTGAATGATTGAGTTTACATTTTGCCTAACAAATTTTCAACAAAGTGGAAAAAATAAAAATCACAAACTACATTATACGGAACAAGCTGGAGGCCCACAAAGAAAAAGCCAATTACTAGCTAGCTAGGCCAGGAACGTCATGGTTTTACCTTGATAGTAACCTCGTTTACCATGTTTTGCTTTGAAATTACGTACTACTACAAATTCATCTAAATTAAATTAAATAGATCAAAGTTATTTTGTCCTTTATTAATATTATTGGTCTTCGATCGCGAGTATATATATATATTTTCTAGCTTTTCACTATACAAATTAAAGACTAATTATCATCGATCGATCACCTAGCTATATATATATATATATATATATATATATATATATATATATATATATATATATATATATGGCTCTCGGTTGATCTCGGCCATCGATTCGCCTTTGAAAAGAAAATCATAACCGGCCTGTTATACGTACGTTGCTAGTTATAATTAAGAACCAACAATAATGAAACTGTCTCTGCGCGAGTGCATCAGACCATGGATCAGATAAAGGCGCTCTTTCTGGAGCCAAAGCTTAGATATTGATCATGATCGAACGGTGAAAACCGTACGATCGAACTTTGCAGAAAATATAAGCGATATTGACGATATTATTCAGTATGATGTTGTTACGCTCATGAGTCATGAGTATGTGGATCGAATAAATTCATAAGTACTGTGCAAGCATTAATAAAGTTTAAATTAACCCTCGAAGCAATAATTAATATAATTAATTGCATGCATATAGATCTATATAGTCATGTGCATGTTATATCCACCAATATATATATACAGATCATGTCATGTAATATTGGTGGATATAACATGCACATGACCAGTATAAAGTAGTACTGTTAGAACATAGATATATAGATACGATCGATATATGGAGTGTACTGTGTATATATATATATATATATTATATGTAGATGTGAAGAGTAATGATTATGTCGGCCCCTATGGTATCAAATTAAGGATAAAGGCGTAGCAAAAGATACAGATCTATCAGATGGAGCATGTGTCAAAGATAAATATATTTGACCGTGAGATATTGATCAATAAGCTGGGAAATTAATCATGTTGGTTAAGCTCTCTTAATCTGTATGCACAGAGCTGATATATATAGTAGTATATGTTCCTCGATCATGACAAAGATGAGCTGAGATCTTAGCTAGCTTGCTTGCAGGATTTATATACTATACTCCCAAGACAAAATATTTTCCTTCCAATAAAGCCCTCATATGATCTATCTATTCATGTTTATGAATTACTAATGTTTATTTTACACTACTCTTAAGATCTGATATTGCTCATGACATGTGGAGTTAGAAGTAAGTGTTTTGTAAGTTTTTCTTAAATACATTTAATATTAATTTTTCTCTGATATAATATACATATAGATGTGATAGAATCTATTGAATAAATATTATAGACGGAATAAATGATCGATCTTTCCATGACACACATTAATTTGGTAAGAGAGTTTCCATTAATTAATTTCAAAGTTTAATAACTTAATTAATTAACAACGAACCATAATGAGAATACCCCAACCCGTACTAGTACTAGTCAAGAATCGCTTTTTTGGATACACCGGTTCAACGTGTCAGATTATTTATTTATTTATTTAAAAAAAAAACAAATACTAGTCAAACTGAAGCCAAATTATGCGTAAATATTATGTGAATGGGATTTCATTTCTTTATTACTATTATTATTATTTTGCATGGCATTATCGATCGACGTACTAATTATTGTGCGTTGGTATATATGTTTTTTCTCATTCATAAGGGAGAAAAAGGCATAAACATAAATTAGAAGACATGATCTCTCTCTCTATATATATATCTAGATATATATATGAGTAATACTATATACAATTGTGAGTGTACAAGTACAATATAGTCATCTTGAAAAAGAATAGGATCTACAATTAAAAAATTATTATTTTTTCATGTGAGTCTCGTATTTATTTATTTTTTTCAAAATAATTATACGACGTTTACGCATTCATGACTGTAACTATTATTATTTTTAGATATGCATGAAATATTAATCCTGGCAACTGAAAATCAAAACGGATTTCACACGTACATGTCTCTCATGGAGTGGATAATGATCTCAAGACACTTGATGTAAGCAATATGAAATGTTTGAACGAAATGGATGGATGATGATGATCAAAAGGTAAACTCTTACCTTTTTTAGGGAAAGGGGGGAATGTGAGGAAAAGAAAGCAAAGGGACGTCGTTGCATGGGTCCTACAATGACGAGGAACAGGCTCAGCGGGTCCCCCAACAAGCTGCAAAATTCGGTCCAAAAATATCCCCTTCATTCACACTCACACACACCTCCCGTACACTAGTCCTCTGGTCATCAAAAATTCCCAGTCACACCTGACTCAAAAAGAGAGAGAGAGAGATTTTTTGGGGAGGTGAAAAGAAAGCATAGCGTGCAACTTTATACAATAAATGTCCCCAGACACGCATCCTATCATATGATATGTTTTCTTCTCTCTCTGTTTTTTTTTTTTTTTTCTCCTTAGGTTGCCTTTGCTTTGCTTTTCTTTTCTTTTCCCAAATCCAATTCCCCATTCTTTTTTAACGTACTCACTTCTAACATTCCAAGTCCTCTTTTTCTCCTCGGGGACTGCCACTTCTTTTCTTATTTTTCTCAATTAAAATATATGATATAAATATATATTTATAAATAATATTATTCATCATCTTAATTTTTATTATCTTTTTTTATTTTATGATATGACATTAAATAATTAGAGATTATTCATTATATTTTATTTATAAACTTATCATCTAATATTACATCATGAGATGATGAAAAGATGATAAAAAAATAAATGATAAATATATTTTTTATGCTTCTTACCAGGTTACCATTGCGCGTGCTGTGCACTTAAAATGAATTGTTTTAGGCATGTCGAGCAATATTTTGAATACCGTATCGGATGCCGTATCGGTCAAAACACTAGAACGAAATATTTCGATACCGGTATTGTTTCGTATACCGTTTCGGAATAGTTGATATATGAATAAATTATATATATAAATTATATTCTAAAATCATAGTCTATATATGAATAAATTATATATAAATACATATATATATAAATTATAAATAACCTAGTTTGCATTGAGAGTAAAAAAATAAGCTTTTAGTTTTAAAAAATGAAAACAAAAGAAGAAAAAATTAAATGTCAAAATATCGGCCGGTATGAGTCAAAATATAGGCCGGTACGAAATGAAGAGAATATCTGTATTGGACCAGTGGCCGATAAGGTAAATATCGGCTGTACCGGCAGGTACGGTACGGTATTTAAAATAGTGATATGGAGTAGTAGATCGTATTTTAAGTACACTAGTCATGAACCCACCATTAATGCAGGGCAAATCTATTTTGAGAGCAACCAATTATTTATTTATTTTTTTCTTGAAAGTGATATCAATGAAAACAGAAGAAAGTTAAAGACCTAACTCATTTTATAAAACCGGTTTAATAAGAGAGGATTGTTTATTTTTTATAAATATATCCAAGACCTTATCTACAAGCAATGTGAGATTATATATTCCTCAACATACTTCCTCACGTGTAGGCCAATATTTTTCCTGGTCTTTGTCACGGGATAAGTAATGTGGGTTCCATTCGTCCCGTTGTAGACTCTGATATCATGAAAAAATTCAAGGGCCTAACTCATTTCATAAAACTGGTTCAATAAGAGAGGATTGCTCATTTCTTATAAACATGTTAAAGACGTTGTCTACAGGCAATATAAGATTATTCATCAACAAAAATAAATATATCATCTATTTCACAACCATGCATCGGACTTATATACTACAAAATCCACACTCGTTACTCATGACATGAACAATATCTTTCAAGTACAATATTGATAAGATTACATTGCAATTTTTTTTTTTTTTTGTGGGGTTGTGCAATTATTCTGACCTTTTCCCTCGTCTAAATGATTGAATTACACTTCTTTATTGCGATGTGGGGGGTGTTGCAATAATCACACTGACAGGCAAATGAATGATCGATAGACTCCGCATCTCATTGCCGTACATGATTTACCAAAATCATTACCCAAATACGTGTGCAATGATCAACAATTAAAGCATGCAGCAAATATATAATCACATATACATATATATATTAATGTATATATGTATATGGATGGTAGTTGTCATTAATCCTGCTGATCCCATGGATGATGATTTGCTATCCTATTCAATTCCGCATTTTCATTTTCATGATCATTTACTTCAAACAGAACCTGACCCCATTTTGAAACCGAACCCACAATTAATCCTCCAAGTTTTCGAAAGAAACTTGTCCGTCGGTCGATATATATGCTTAATTTCTAGCAGTAGTACGTAGTACTAGTAGTGGAGGAGGTCCCTAAAAATGGCTTTAGTCGGCCTTTATATATCATCGTAATGGCGAGCTATCAGATGACTCTCATTTCGAAACTCACTTTGCATTCTTCAAACGAAGCTTATCGCGCGTCTTGCTAACTGACCTCTCTAGAAAAACCCAGTATACATGAGGGTATGCACTTTAATTATACGCTGCATTACATGTTTCGAAGTTAATTAGCAATTTATGGCAAATGTATTAGAAGCAATTTCTAGTTGATTATATATATATATATATGACCGGGCTGGCCAGTTAGAATTTAATGCATTGTACCGGTGGTAGACAGATCAATTGACAGTGTAAAGGTGGTAAAGGAAAAAGAGGAGGGAAGCTTTTGTTACTGAAATCTAAGAGTCTGATTAAAGTGGTCACCGCAAAGCAAGAAAGTGAAAGAAACAGGGAAAAGGAAAAGGGTATGAAAGTATGTTCCTTTCTTTCGCTCTTTCCTATTGCATGCAATACAATGACAACCTAACCCATCATTACTGCCACTGTCTTTGTTCTCTAATCCCCATGAACATGAATCTCTTTCTCAACTTTATAAGAACCGCAATTTTGAACAAGAAAATTAGAAACTCTCTAATTATATATTATACAAAGTAAAAAAAAAAAAAGGATCGAAAAGGAAGATCAACTCGATCCATAGAGTTAAGATCTCCAAGCTGGGGAATATTGCACATTTACTAAGTGTAATAATTATATATAATTAAGCAATATATATATATATATATATATATATATATAAAAGATCTAACCATAAAATCTTTTGAAAGATCATTAATTAATGCATGTCGACGACGAGTTATTGCATGTAGCTGATTTTTATTTACTCACACTTTTCCTTCATTTTTTTAATCACACTTTTTCCATAATTTTGCATTAATTATTAATAATTTATTAATGCTGATATATATATTTATATACATAACATGAATTTATGCATAAACGTATTTATGCTGTTATATATATATATACATATATATAGTACTCGCGGTGTAAGGAATTTCAATGGTTGAAGGTGCGTACTGATCTTTTAAAGCCATGCCGTTTGGAGCCAAAGCTACACATGACTAGCCACAAAGGCCATTAGTAGTGCTGTGTTTTCTGAGATGGCACACAGTACTACTTACTATATGTGGGCTGAATAATCTGTTGCATGGGCTCCCTTAAGTTTGAAGCTTAGGGCCGATAATGATCACTTGACCACGGATAATATATATATATATATATATATATATATATATATATTGCTCTTTTTCTCTTTTAATTATTATTATTAATGCTTACTTTAGAGGCTGTATAATCACTTAAGTCTTATGTTGGAAATTTTTATATTTATTAAAGATTTAATAAATATTATAGGATCTATTTGACATGTTTCTCTCTCCTAGATCAAACACCGCAGATTAGGAAGAAAGTGCTAATTTGTGCTAATATCTTTTACCCAATTTGCACTGTCATGCATGCATGCAGGATTTTCAATTTATATGTTGCTTCCGTCAATTTATATCTTTTACCCACTCTCATTACATTTAGTGTCTTTCCACCAGCTACGTACATCTTTCCAAGATCACCAGCAACATAGTTTTGCATGATTTCTCGATGTGAGGTGCTATGGAACGAAGCCTCTGAATCCAACACCCAATCATCAATCGAACTATGCACTGCAAGAGTTAGGACATAATGTATTTCTTTCACTACATTCACCGCATCATCCTCAACACTTTCTAGATTCTTGCAGTTTTTCTTGATGTAGCCCGGTTTGCCACAACTCCAGCATGTAATCTGCTGCCCAGATCTCGTCTTGCTCTTCCTCCTGCTTTTGGAACTTGATCTGTCATATCCTCTGCCCCAATTGTCAACGTTCAGGGTCGAGCCCAAATCCGAGAACTCACACGAATCTCTTCTACGTACCTCTTCAGCAAGGATCATGTCACGTACGTCGTCGTAGTTCAGTTTCATCTTATCGGCTAAACTACTTACAACCATCCTCATGCTCTCCTAATTCTTTGGCAGCAATGCCAACAGAATCAACACTCTGATCTCATAATCAAACTTAATCTCTACAGAAAATAGTTGATTTGTGATTGTATTGAATTCATTCAAGTGTTGGGCCATAAACATACCTTCTGACATTCTCAGATTAAACAACTTATTCATCATGTGCACTTTGTTATTCGCCGACAGCTTTTCATACATAACTGACAAAGCCGTATTGAGATATGATGTGGTTCTCTTCTTACTGACATTGTGTGCCACTGTTCTGGACAAAGTCAGCCGAACAATCTTATAGTGAACAGTCAATCAGCATTGGCTCGAGCGAATATTAGGGTTTGTGTCTTGTTCGATTCCAGTGTCGGTCGAGACTCGAGCAAACTCATGGGTTGAGTTTCGCTTGAGCCCACTGTCGAGGGCACATCGAGCGAACTCACAGGTTAAGTTTTGCTCGAACGCTAGATCAAGCGAACTCACCATTTCTCGATTTTTTAACTCTAAAAACAGTCTCGACCCCAACGGATACCACATTCATTACAATCATCCTCTGATTAATTCCTACGTACCAATCAAGAAGATGAAGGTTCTGATCATGGCATTGCGGGAAAATAGTACGAGTAACCAAAGCCCTGGATAAAAATATCCCATGAAAATTATGACCCACCAACGTCCTTCCACTGCAGCGCTCCATTATTTTCTTCATTGATTTCAGATACATCAAGTACGTACTCAAAATTATAATTCACAGTGGAATCTGCAGGGGAGTCGATCGCTGCAGTTTAAACATCTATTTATAATAATTATATGGATTGCAATATTAGAGGTACTTTATATATCTAATGATAATATATTTTAATTTGCTATTGGCTGAACATGACCAGAGCCCAGAACGTACAATATCTTTATATATATTAGCCAAACCAATTAATTACTGTATATATAATATCTTTTTATTCTCTTTTTCCTTTAGGCCTTAAATATTAAAGATATCTTTAAAAAAGTTCATGGTTAGACACGTGATACATATGAAAGAATATCAGTACGATCAAAGTTGTTTTGTTCCCCGGCCGGCCAGTTCCTTCATTCCTGCATATATATTTGGTGTCTTTCTTCTAATTAAGTTGAAGAGTAGCTCGAGCTAGCTAGCTAGATATAGCAATTAATATATCTGATCATTTCTTGAGATCCCACAGGTACACACATGATATTGTTAATTTGTTACCCATATATACTAAATTCAAGTAATTCCAAGCAGCTGGTTTCTATTGTCTGGAAGTTCCAGAATCATGTCAGTCTGCAGGCTGGTGGGCTAGCTAATTCTAAGAATTAATATATTAAACGTTAATTAAAAGAAAGTAAAAGCATAGGAGTACCCGAAGTGAATTCAGATTGTAAAACCAGGCAACATGTTTTGTTCTGATCTCTCTCTTTTTTTTTTTCCTTAATAATTGTCCTTCTGGTCGTGACTGTTTTATTCTCTATCAGGCAATCCTTTCTTCCTTTTATTCTGACGGGAAAGGAAGCATTATATATTATAATTACACAGAGATGTGGTCACGTTCGTATATATATGTCCGGATATGAAGGGAGCTGATAATTGATGGAATAAAGCTTACACTGAGCTTGATATTATTGATGGACAAAAGGCTTTGCCTTTCAAAATAACTCTGGGGGTACTTTGGCAGAGAGAAGCTGCAGGCCAGTAGCATATCGTATGAGAAAGAAAGAAGGAAACAAACAAAGAAAGAAAGGCCAGAATAAGTACCAGCTGCATGCTAGCTAGGGCTGAAACAAACAAAACCTGACTGGGTATTGTGTTGGGTTTAAAATAGACTCTTCAAACTGCCTGCGAGTGATGATGGCCTGGGTTTCAAATATTAGAGTACTCTTGGACAATGCCCTTTTCAGTACTGCTGGCTTTGGAATAGACTTCTCACAAACCTTCACTCTGCTTAGATGCTTGACAAACTGCGAATTGTCGCATGCATGCATCTGCACATGATCTATATATATATATGCACTTGTATACAATTAGCAGCCACTTTTGTCCCACATTCATTGCCCAGTTCAAAGATTTAAGAACCACAGTATGAAATTTCTAACCAAAGGATCAAGTTTTTACTCGTAAGATGTTGATGATTTCGAAAGTATATATATCTGGTTGGTTAATCCATTAATTATTATTTGTCAGAATATTTAAGAAATATACGGGGCTTTTAATATATTGCTTCTGCACCTTGGCTCGACTCATTAAAGCGCGCAATTATATATAATTAATACATTTATCTAAGATTAATTCAGACCATTTGCTTTTTGTTTTTCTCGAAAAAAATGAAGTAATAAACTTATAATTAGAGGTATATAAAATATGGATTCCGCGTGCATGCATGTGATATGCCAGTTGTGTTTGCTAGCTGCAACATCCCTATGTATATGCCATATCATACTTTCTTTCTTCTCAATCTAAGTGTGTGAAATGAAATAAGCTTGCAGATCATGAAGAATTACGTACGTACGTAAAGGAAGAAAAACAGAGACAATAAGTGAAATATTTCAATCTCCATTTGGGAATAGAATCTGCATGCACGTTGTACGTTTATATATACTCACCTCATCGCGATCGGGTGCTTCATGAGTAAGGGAAAATAGCAATAATATGTACTTGTGCCATTAGGGTGCATGATGCATGCATGTTGACTTATTATCGTACCTGACTACCTGACTAAGGGAATCCTGAAATTAATTAGTTGTATCATTTCATTGACATAAATATTAATAAATGAATCACACCCGCGTCGACGTTGATACATGTGAAAATCTTAATTTCTTTTCAAATTTGAAATGATTGGTTAATCAAGAGGTACGTACCAAATTTCAGGGTAAATTTTGTTTTTATTTTCTCACTCTATAATGAGGTTAGTTTTAATATATGGGGAAATTAATATGCAAATATTATTAATCAAGTATTGGATCTAATCCACCAGTACTGAGGGTGGTGGCTCAGTGGTCAATGAGTTTGACAGTGGACACTAGGTCCTGGGGTCGAATCCCGCAGGAAGCGCTCAGGATTATTGGTAACCCATTGGCTCATGGATCATTGATGCCCTCGTAGTTCTGGAGTTAGGCTATGGCTCAAGTCCGACTTGTAGGGACCACCTGCGATTCTAGCCGTCTAGGCCCTTCCTGTTTGGCTCCCCAGTGGGTTGGGTGCTACTGTGGTCACGTCCTGGTAGGGATGTCATTTCTAGTCACTCCAACCCTGTTTTTGCTGAGAACAAAAAAATACTGGATCTAATAATTGGTATCCTAAATTAGGTCGGATGTTAAGAACATTTGCTAGAAAATGGGTGTATATATACAATGGTGGAAGAGCTAGCTGAAATTGTTATGATCTTGAAGGTTAAAAGTTTAACCAAATTAGTATCCAATAGTCCTAAGATTTTTGGATCAATAGTTGAGTTTTTAACAATTAGTATGAGAGTAGGAACCACGTCACGGGTTCAAGTCACGGAGGGGGCGACCTCTAGACTAGATTAAAATGTCTTGGTACTTTGTATGAGCATAGTGTTAGTCATTGAACATCGATAGATGAGTTAAGCTGCCAAAAGGGAAAGGGTTAGGCCACTGGGTCAGTGTTGATAGGGTGAGCCGTCATGGACGTCGGATTCGGAAGTATGGTGAAATGTTATGATCTTGAAGGTTAAATATTTAATCAAATTAGTATTCAACAATCCTAAAACTTTTAGATCAAGAATTGGGTCTTTAACATAAACCAAATGTCAAATGAATCCAATGCATGCATGGGGCCATTATTGACGTAGTGTTAAAATAATATTATGGAGTAAGTTTAATTACGAATAAAAAAAAGGGTACTCTTGAGCTAGTACTCCTTATCAAACACTGGCCAACTAATCCAATTAATTAAAGAGTAATTCTACATACAACTGTAAAGTGCGTAACCGCCACGTAATCGCTTTGAAAAAGAGTGAGATCCATTATTAAAAAATTAATTTTTTTCATGTGGATCCCATGTTTTATTCATTTTTTTCAAAGCGGTTACGCAATTCACGGTTGTAAGTATCTTTTCTCTTAATTAAAATGGGTCTAATTGACTCGACTCCTTATCGTAAGTGTAAGTTCATCATGAATTGAATGGACAGTTTAGACCTGTTAACGGTTGGGTTTTTGGTCTCTTCATTTAACGTGTCGTGCATAGAACAATAACGATCATATGGATCACGAAATCGACGGTGCAGATAAGCTGTGCTTTCTACGGATCGAGATCAAGCAAAATCCTTCAATACGATTTAAAAAAAAAAACATTATCTTCAGATTATATACTAGGTTCCTTGATCTCTTTATTATTATTATTATTATTTTAAACTCATATATATATATATAGTTCCACCATTAGGGCTGTAAAAATAACCGAAAAATGGGTCCGAACCGGCCTGGATCGGTTGGTTCGGTCCGGGACTGATTCCTCCATTTTTAAAAACCGGTCATAACCAGTCCAGTCTCGGTTTTATATTTTCTAAGACCGGACCGGACCGGTTCACAAATTTATATATTTTCTTTTAGTTTTTAATATTATATATAATATTTTTGTATTATATATAAGTTTATAAATTATAATTATATATAAAATAATGTTATGTTATAATTTATAACATAAAATTTTTATCTTAAACATGAACTTTGATCATATGTTTTAAATATAAAATATATAGTAATTACATTTTATGGCTTAATAAATTCTCAACATATTCATTTTGATAAATATATTAGTAATACTAATATACATTAGTATATTAATTACTATATTATCACTAACATATAGTAATAGCACTATACAATAGTATTACTATATACTAATAGTATTAGCGTATTACTAATATTTATGTATATTAATATATATATATATAAGTATAAGAGATTAATAGAGATTTAATATACATTAAAAATCGAAAAATCAGACCGGATCAGACCAGAACAGGTAAAACCGGAAGTACCGGTTTAGGAGGGTAACTAGTATGGTATCTGTTCTTGAAAATGTAAAACTGATTTATATCGGTTTGGTCCCAAAATTTGTTTCAAACCAGACCAATTACACCACTAACCACCATACCAGAAAATAATTTTTTTTTTTTTTTAATACTGCCGGCCATTTTCCTGTTTTCTTTGCAATTCCTCCATCGAAACATACCGTGAAGAAATTAGTACTTGAAACCAATGAAGCTCCTACATGTCTCCCGGAAATATAACACAACGAACAAATAATGATTTCAAGCGTCTCTGTGGTTTGTCCCCCGCCCAGCCCTGAAAGAGAAAGAAAAAGGAAAGGAAAAAAATGAGAGATGAGAGAGAGAGAGAGAGAGAGAGAGAGAGAGAGAGCTGATCTTTATTTGGAGAGCTAGCTAGCAGTAGTACTTGCACATTTGCAATAACTTTGAGGAAAAAGCTTCGGAAGTCACATTAATAAATTTAAGAGAAAAGAGTTGCAAGTGTAGACACTACACACACCACTATTATGGTCAAAAGTTTTCTCCACCTTTTACACCTTTTATGGATGTCTTTATTCGGTAAAGAGGAATTTGTTTAAGAATTTAAATCATTGGATTGAGGATCGTATCAAGAAAAGTTCTTTTCGTATCTCACATTTATGTCTTTGAGGCTCTATTGGCCTCTCTTACTGCCAATTTATAAATTCTCTCTCTCTCTCTCTCTCTCTCAAACACGAAAAACAAAGAATTCCCACTAAGAAGACAGAGTAAGGGGATTTGTTTGTTGATTTGAGTGTTTATACCCAAAGACTGCACACATCAAATAATAAAATATAGATCATAAAGATGGAAAGAATAATGGAATAAGCCTGGGGCTTGAGAAATGAGAATAGAAGGGTATGTGGGAAAACGCCAAAAGCAAAGAAACGCCAATGCCATAAAATTCCTTGGTGTCTGATGCAACAAGTAACTCCCTTGGAAGTTTGAAGAACGCATGCCCCTACCAAGCTGACACCCACCACACACAAACAAATAAAACCTTACCATCTCTCTCTCTCGTGGCTCACCTTTTTAAGCTCCAACATGGATTCTCTTTGCCACTGAAAAACCCATCACCTCTCTCTAGAGATAGTACTAGATTCTATCTTCACACTCTTTTCCCTTCATCATCTTTATATACTCGCAGACACAGAGAGAGTGAGGGGGGTAAGGGGCTGAGGGGAGTGAGATTTTATTTATTTCCGCTTACATTTTGCATGGAATTTTTAAGGACTGGAGAAATTATCCTTTTGGGCCATCATGGTTTTTAAGCTTTTAAGACCCCACTCCCACTCTTAGTGGCATCATTACAGCTGAGGTGGTGGTGGGGATATGAGCTGCTTTTTAACTTTGTCTATCCTTTTTCTGGTAGGCTTTGAAGGAATGTCTCTTCTCCTGAGCTAGTGAATTTTTCTCTGTTTTTTATCCTTTTGTACCTCCACTGTCTTGGATTTGACTACCTTTGTGTGTGTGAAATGGAAGAACATTAATCAAGCACAAGCTTTATTTGTTAAAGAATGCTTGCAAGTTTCCATGGTTTACCACTTCATTTCAAACATGGATATAAATCCGGCTAATGCTTTTCATTTATATCGAACATTTGTATATGTTATCACCCCGAGTAAAAGTGAACAACTCAAATGAGAAACACAATTTGAAATGAAAATGGAAAGCTGTAACAAGAAAGGGGAAACCAATGATGAACAATGAAAAAAAGAGAGACGGGAAAACTCATCAAACCCACCCCACCCCACCACCAATCCATTGTCAATATTGTGTAATATATATTGAGTAATGTTATATACAATTGATGACGTACAAATCTAACGCATTGAAGCCCACCATAAAAAAAATATTCATGTAAGTTCTAAATTTACTCTATTTTAAAAGGAGAAATTCTATTTACAGTCTCCACTTGGGGACTGTATGTGCAAGTCTTTTATTAAATGAGAAAAAACATCATTTTAAGAAGGATAATTTTGTAATTTTAAAAAATTTTAAAGTTAAAATAGCCTAAACTTGCATTGCAGTCTCCAAATAAGGACAGTACATAGCATTGAGTGTGCAAGATTTGTTTACGATCAGACTGTATAAATCAATTTGAGAATTAAGGTTAATGTAAAATTTTAAGTTAATGTCGTACAGAAAACCATGACAGCACATGTGACATGACCACGCATATGAAGAAAGCAATAAACGAATTTGATTTTTGATTTTTATTTTTTTAAAATGGACTATTTATCTGCGTCAAAAGCACTGCTGTTTTCTCGGAAAATAGAAGTAGTCCACACACAAGGCAGAGAGAAGCAGCATTCCAAATGAAGTTCTTTCCGTGTAAATCAAACAACTCTTGCCAACTAAAGGACACATCCACCACCTTTGGCATTACTCATTGAACCCCATACCAAACAACGTAGGAAGTATCGGTAAATATATATTACATAATGACAAGAATAGAATTTAAACGAACAGAAGCATTTAATGGAATATCACATGCCATGCCATTTTACAAGGGTTCAAACCGTGAATCACGGATCAATGACATGTTACAAATACGAATCCACCTCTCTTCCACATGAGAAGCAACAGAAAGTTATGATCTATTGTTATCTATTCATCAAAACGAACTAGCTGAAAATGCAGCCCATCATTTTGCAGCTGAAGAAGAGCCATTGACCACCCCACCATGACGCCATTAGTTTAGGTGGTTTGCATTGCCAAATCAGTATTAGGAACTGATCCGTCTGTACACTACTAATCTGGAAAGACACAGTAGGGCCGATTGGTCCTAAAAAAGATAGGAGCTAATTGTATCCTGATCGACCCTCTTTTCTACCAATGAACCGATCTGGAAATCTGAGTTGTTCGTTTAAGATATAACTCTCTTCGTGAGCATGTCTCGTCACGATTCTTAGAGGGTGGGCTTCAGTGTTAAATACCCATTCATCCAAAGAGATGAGTGATGGAGGTGAAAACAAGAGATAGAGATACTTGAGAGTTTCTGCTAGGAAGAAGCTCTGCATCATATTGTCCTTATCGCCTGTATTTACCTGAAAAAAATTGGGCAAAAAATGATTAAATGAATAGATCAATGCAAGGAAAAAAAAAAAAAACCATATGGTAGATATCACTTCACTATCAAAAGCTCGGTTACTTATTTTGAATCAACAAATCAGCCAATGCTTTAATAGTCTGGTTCTAAAAATAAAAGAGAATTTACTTGTCAAAAACAAAAACAAAACAAAAGGGAATTAATTCACAACTATAACTTCATTATCCCAAAAAGACTACTTTTATTTGTTCCCATCCTCAGTATTGTTTTATGGGAATGAGATATTTGGATGTTCTGACTTCAAACTCAGTATCCAGGAATATCATATATCCTGATATTTTCTTTTAGTTGCCATCAAATTAAACATATATCAGATTACATATATACTTTTTTTTTTTTTTTTGCCATTTTACTCTTTTCTAAAATATGAAGTTGGGTATCAAAAGAAAGCTCTAAAAAAAAAGGAGAAAAAGCATAATAATTTTAAGAAGAGAAATGAAGATTAATTCTGCCAAACACAATCCACGGTTGGGATCCCCCAACCAAACACAGCCAGCCTGCATACGAATTCAAACCATCGTAAAAGGGAAGAATAACAAATAAACCAACAACATACACCATCCCAATCTGTATGATAACAATATGGGGCACGCCTCAGTGTGCAAAAATGTGCAGTACACCACCATGAAACACAGGGAGTGGCAAAGGGATTCAGGTAAACTAATTCTTATGTTTCCTTAAATGTTCTCCATGGTTAAACTCTCAAAAGCATATCATCAACTCTGCTTCAATTGTTTTTATAATGGCAAGATGAAAATTGGAAATTAATAATAAAGAATTCACAAACAAAGATCATCATAAATATTCGTTTGGAAATGCTCTTACATCTTTCAGTCCGACATATCCAATCTCTCCCCGAGAGTTCTTTTCAAATGCTTGGAAAATGTTCCAACCCCATTCTTGATATGTCTTGTTCCCAGTGAAACGCCAGAGGTAAAAGAGCGATTCAACTGTCTCCGGCCTCAAAATGTTCCATGACGTACCAACACTCATGTCCTACAAAATTTTATTATGCTAAGCACATCTAACATATACATTTCACTGTAGTATGCATGCAAGAAGAACGGGAATAACAGACCTTCCCATTGTGAAAGAAATAATTCTCTCCAGCCAATTTTGTAGTTGTAGACTGGTAGAAGTTATAACACGTCCATGCAAGCTACAATAAACAAACCAAAGAGAATTTAGAGAAAGTGAGAAAGGCTAGGGGTTGTTTGGAGATGGGATTGTTTCATCTCATCCCATCTCATCTCATCTCATTTCCTTTTCAAACATCACTCAAACACAAACATTTTTCAATTTCAACTCTTTAACTTTTTTATCTAATCATTACAGTTTTCCCAAACTTCCAAACAAAACACAAAAAATAATTCAACTTTTTCAAATCTAAAAAAAAAATTAATATTAAAAAATTATATTCTAACAATATTTTAACTTTATAATATTTTTATTCAACATTTTCTCTCTCATTTCCCAAAACCCCATAAAACATCATAACTCAAACCATTTCACTACTATTCACAAACTATTTCACTACTATTCACAGATTTCTCATCTCATCTCATTTCCCAAGCATCCCACCCCAGCCATAAGATTCTGGTCAAGTGATAAAACCATCATTTACTGGTTCTCAAAAAAAACGAAACCTATCATTTACTGGTCAGCTGTAAATTTCCCAAAACAGAACTTAAGGATTGAAGAACTGTAGAATTGGCAAACCATATAGTATTTCAAGCTAAAGATCTGCTCTTTGATTTCCCCTTTTGATTACATTGCATTTCAGCTGTGCTGCATTGTATGTTGCTGCAGCTTCTTACTAAAGAATAATGATTCCAATTCCCAAAGACAGATTCATACCAATAAGAACCTACTTCACTTTCCTCAAGCCCGCCCAACCGCAATGCTTGCCCTTGTTTCAGCGAAAAAGCAAACTACACTTAAATGCATTCTTAAGCATTACAGAGGAAAATAAAAAGGATTTCCCATTACTGACCTCGAGTTAATCACAAAGATTTCTAAGAAGCATTCCATTAATGTGTTTAAAAGGAAGGGAATATTGAAACTAGGAGTTAAATTGGGAAGAATTCTTCAGGAAATGTTCCCTTTGGCTCATGAACCTGGCTTCAGATAGACAATCAAGAGGGGCACTTGATTATTAGATAAGGGTACCCAAAGTAGATAAGGCTCCTACAATGAACAACATTACAGACATCCAAAATCCTATTAGCTCCCTTTTTGCCAAATTGAATTTTCTACCATCACCCCATAACCTAGGTTTTCTCGCAAATATAAATCAACAAGGAAAGAAAAACGAGAGGTTCCCAGACAAGTGAGATAACATCCACATAGCTTATCATCCCCAACTCACCTTGAAGCCTTTAACTAAATCTCCTTCATCCATGGATGCAACTAAATGCCTTCACAGCATGCAATATAGCATCTTGGAAGTAGGTGGCTAGGCCTTATTCTGAACTGATTTTTTAGTTGCCTTTAAAGAATACTTGCCATATTCACAGGAGTGGACAGGAGTGGAGACATAAGATGTAGCAATATCAATATACCAGGAAGGATCAACAGCAATTTTAAATTAGCATCAAACTGAGAAAAGGATTTTTAAAGCAGCACATGGCACCATATGGCAAAGAAGCTTGAAATGGAGGAGAGAGAGAGAGAGAGATGACACTATAAACATCGGATGTGTGAACCTTCAAAATTTCAAGAGCCTTACTTTTATATATTCTAATACAATAAATATTTAGCTTCGTGAAACGCTGCAGAGCTGCTTGATCTCTAATACAGGAAAAGATGAAGGGTGTGCATTGGGGTTGGGTATGCATAGAAGCTTGACTACAATTATCCCAGGTTGATATAAAATATACTTGGAAATGTGCATATACGCTTTTACTTAAGGATTAAAATACCAATATCTTATTTTACTTTAAAATCATTCTAACTTATTTTCTTTTGTCATTTTGTTTTGTTTCTTTAATAAGACAATCATCTAATTCCAATACAAATTCAAATGCCCAAAACTTTTCAGTAAAAAAAAACCAAATAAAGCCAGCTCCACCAAAATACTATTATAAATAATTTTTAATTGATACCTCTTCCGCCAAGGATAAATACTTCTCCCCACCATCATAACCAAAAAATCCTAATGCAAGCATTCCAGGAGCAAAGCATGCTAATTCATCCATCTGCATACATTAAGAAAATGATGAACCCAGGACCAATTGTTGCAACTTTTTCAACGAACACTCCAGAAATTTCTCTGTTTATTCAAAACACTACCTTGTCAGATAGCAAATTTCCAGTCTTTTCACATAGGTATGCAAAGGAAGATGGTGTTGTTCTGCGAACCAAGCCTTGCAGACCTTTCATTGATGTCTCCCACATTTCTCTGTTCCAAGTGTTTGCACAAACCAGTGAAGGGTTTACCCCCCTAGGGGGAGATTTTGAAGAAAAGAAAAGAAGAGAAGTAAACAGAGGCTAACATCACAGCATTGATAGTGTACTCCAGCAACACATTATTTAATAGCTAACAAAGATTAAATTTCCAGTTAAAAAAACACCACAACATTGATGGAAAACAGATAGAGTCTACATGTTCATGCATGCATGTGACTTATCTGTGTTCTGGTATTTAGAAATTCAATGAAACATGAGGTAGAATCATGTGCTTTTTATGGTGAGGCATGGTAAGATCTCATTGATATTACAGTGCCAAATAATCTTTAATACTAAATTATTAACATAACAGAAATGCTACGTACAACCAGCATATACAACCTTTGTATAACCGGCTGACAAATTGGGTCCCACTTTAACCTTTTCTTCCTCCCTCTTTCTCTCTCTCCCCTTTCCTTTTTCCGTCTGTCAATAAAAACTTAGAAACTTGATGAATGTTTATCGGTAATTCCACGAGCTTCGCAACTTCTCTACCTCTCCGTCTCTCTCTCTCTCGGTCTCTGGTCAAGTCCTCCGTAACCACACTGCGCCACCTTCATCTCTATCTTCCTCTGATTCTCTATCTTGCACAGTATCTCTCTCCAAAACCCACCCACGCTTCTCTCTCTAAGAAACTTGCAAACGGTGAGCGAAGGGTGCGAGCTCCAGATTTCAAGTCTGGGGTGAGTTTTATTATTTTTTCTTTCTTTCAAACTTATCAGAACAACATGGCCATCTTAGTAAGTGGAAAGTTATTAAAATGAGTCATTTTGGGCCAAATCAATATCAGAAATGCTACGTACAACCCTTCACTCCTTGATTTTGCTTGGAACAGAAGCAAAATTTTCTCAAGTTTCAGACTCTCTCTCTCTCTCTCTCTCTCTCTCTCTCTCTCTCTCTCTCTCGATTTCTTCCCTTCCACTGCCACCACCAGCCAGCCATGGCAGGCCATCACTCACAAAAGACCCAAACCCGCTGCTAACCTCCATCGCAGTGAAATTCAAGTAAAAAAACCTGTTCAAACAGTGAAATTGTCCCCGTTACTCGACGAAGGGCTTTGATCAGATTCAAACGAAGAACAACGTCAAGCAAACCGAGAGTCAAAATTTTGAACAAAAATGTGTGCAAACTGGTTCTCTTTTGTGGTGCTTCATGGTTCCGTGAGGAGATTTTGGGGAAGCTAAAGTAAAACACGCGCCCTCTGCATCCTCTGGGGTTCATGGTGGTTGCTGGGGTTGTCTTGCACACGAGTGGGGAGAACAAAAAGAAATCTGAAGGGGAGAATGAGTGAACGAAAAGAGAGAGAGTGTCTGCGTCTGAAACTAGAGAAAATTGAGAAGGAAGAGGACTCTATATCTGGTTGGGTAAAGAGAAAATGAGAGAGTGGGGAGAAAGAAAAAAAAATCTGAAGGGGAGAATGAGTGAACGAAAAAACTGATAAAGTGATAGAGAGGGAACGAAATGAGAGAGTGGGAAAAAATAAAAATTTTTATGCAACCAGTTACACGGGGGTTCCCCCAGCCGGTTGCAAGTAGAGTTTTTGTTAACATAAAGCAGTTGTGTTTGAGCTCCTCGCTTTTTCAATACATCAGCATACCTGCTAACAATACCATACTGTTTTTATACTCCTAAAAGCTTCAGTGGAATGGTGGTTGGGCATTTTTAAAATCTTACAACCAATTCAAATCTGAGTACAACATAAAGAGATGTGGCACTGAATGCATATCTTGCACTATGAGACAGTTTGATGCGTAAACTCTTATGAAATGGCAGAAAATCCAGAGTTTAAACAGTGTCACAAAGAATTGATGCCTGATGTCTAAATGAAACATTATATTAAAGCTTCTAACCTGTAGTACTTTACAGGTTCCGTTTTGTTCCCTTGGATCCAAGCCTTGAGTAGATATTCATAAAAACTGTATAAAGAGAGATGCCCAAATCAATTGGCAGTCTACAAGTGTACAAAATTGCAAATTAACTTTCTTAAAGGTGCCAGTCAAAGCGGTAGAAGTAAACTTGTTTTCACCTAAAAAAATATAGGAGGTTTCCAAATTTAATGAATCGTGCTAAGACTGACCAGTGCTCTACACAATACAAATATTCTAGGGATCTTGACACCTAAAATCATAATTCAACCATTTTTCAATACCGTTAGGAAGACTAAACTCATTGTTATGTATTGCCATGAGCAAATTTCATTACCCAATTCTATATATGGAGAACCAAAATCCATTTAGAACTGATATCCAAAACCTTGCATCACTCCTATTTATGTTCTCAAAACTTCTAAGCCACCATTAATTTGAACCAATTCAATTATTCATCAAATGTTAATTGAAATAATCGCTAAAAACTTTGAAAAGACTCAACCAAATTCAAATAGCTGAAACATGAAACCCTAAGCACAATCAGCCACAATGAGTATTGTAATGAATAGCTCAACAGTATGGCATCACTCACATATGCTGTAGCTAACCAGCCTAACTTGAGATTCACATGTATCAATTGTTTTTTTTTTTATAATTTTTTTTTTCATAAGAACTGAAAGGGATTTGGTGGGTGGTATTCACTGTGCCATGGAAATATAAGCAAGGCAAAGTGACTCAACTTCCTTGCACAATACTATACCTCTTATATGTATTCCCCAATAAGATTGCAATAATTCACCCTTGAATTCATGAGTATTGCAATCAATGGCATCCCAAATAAGAGGCAACTTCAACAATCCAAAGACGTGAACACAAGGGGAGAGAGAGAGAGAGAGAGAGAGAGATAGATATCTTTGCATCCGCCGTTTCAGTAGTAACAATACTCAAACTTGAGAAGTCACCATCATAGTACTGAGTATAGATAGACCTTCTGCAAGTCAATATTCTATATATATGTCCAGAAGTTCCAATACCTATCCCCCATAGCACCAAATGTAATTGTTGAGTGTGCCGATGTTCCTGTGTGAGGGTTGATATATATGGGGAGCAAACCATCAGTAGGAAAGGTTTTATAAAGCTCTTTGATGACATTCTCCACCTGAAATATTAGCATACATCAATTAATGTCAATGAAAAAGAGGTCAAACTTATTCTCTACTCCTATAGTTGATGCATCCATGGAAGATTAATTGCGGTTACTTTGCAACTTCGTAAATTAAAAGATTTATTGTGTGGCTAATGTACTTCATTTGGAGTCTAGGATTAAAACAAATTTTATTTTGAGTCATTAGTTCACGAGTTAAAAGGTATTTTTATGTGCAGGGCAGATCTGAAATTTCATAACATCACTCCATGTAGATTTAACTTAGCGTTAAATCCTAGATCGTGTATGATCTAGAGTATTCAAGAACAAGTAATAGTATTAGGAGCCTTTTTATTGGGATGTGTTAGGTCTTTAGTGTATTAGTTATATTAGGGGTCGTAATGCTACCAGTATAAGAAAGAGTCCTCGTATACGTGTTTGACTTACTCAGAGAAATCTGAGATGAGATTTTAGGAGTTGATGACTATTTTGTGTTTTAAATTAGGGTCCCTATATGTCTGTTTAATGTACAAGAAGGTATTCTTCTCTCTTCTCTCTCTTTGGCATTCTCTAACTATTAACAGAGAAATTTTCTTGAGCATATGAAATATAAAGATACAATGATTTCACAATAATGGTACTTGGCTTTACAACTGACTGGAACAAGTATAAACTGAATTCCAGGTGATGGTTTTAGATGACATATAAGTGTTATTGAAAGAATACCTTCTCCTGGTACTTGGGATCTTTTGTCCTTTGAGATAGAGCAATAAATTCAAGCTGTTCTGTACCAGAATCTGCGAGTATACTGTTTCCCTATAAACAAAGAAATGTTCAAACTCATCAACAAAGTAAGAGTCATCAGTAACTTAAGAAAAGGGAAAAATAAAAAGTAGTAGATGGTTACCCCTGCCCACATGGGATTATGTGCATTCCCGTATGCCAAGTTAATTCTGTTATATGGAATTCCTGAAGGTGTATTCCAAGCAGGAAGTAATCTATCTGCAATATCTCTAGCCTTTTCAAGGAAAACTTCATCGCCAGAGAGATCATATGTACTAAGAAGTCCACCTAAAACTCTGGGTGCAAAAACAGTAAACAAGGTCGGTAAGAAGCAATGGATGTTGTGCCTGCACCTGCCTCTAGTTGAACCAAATTAAGTCCTCCAACTTGACAGAGAACAAAATTGTAAATTAAAAAATATATATATATTAGACCTTCCAATGCAACCTTATGGTTGTCTCAAAAACGCTAGCATCATAATTCTTGTTGAAGTCCAATGAGTTTGCAACCCACCTGCAAATTTATCATCATAGATTCTTTAACATGGGAAAAACTATTAGGAGATGAAAATTTGGCTCTGTGTTCGATGAATCTTCAACAATAGCAGAAGCTTCAATGAAAAAATGAAAGGCACATATCTGTGGATTAAAGATAATGTGAACTATGATGAAACAATAATAACTGAAAAAATGTACCAAAAGAATGCAAACTCACTCTCTAGCTCTTTTGAACTGCTCGTCAAGGCCCATTATAAACAATGTATCAAGGGAATCTACTAGGGTTGCCCCAAGACCACCAAAACTATCAATACCATTCTTGGTCTGTGGCTGTTAAGTGGTAGCAGAAGTTAGATACAAAATAAGCAAAACAGTCACAACATACAAAAGAAAACACAACAAATCCAAAGTTTGGAACGTGGTGTGCAGTATCTTGCGACTAAAATGCAAAAGAACACAAATCCTTTCAAATGTAAAGTCATATATACTAATAGCACAAGAGTTTTCTTATTTTAATATAGTACTTATATATGAGGATATTAATTGTAAGCATACCTATGAATGGAGAGTGTTTAGGCTCTGTCTCAGTGTTAGAAATATATGGGCAACCACCAAGTTACTTAAGTTATTAGTAAAATTTTACAGATGACCCCGCCCCATATAATCAGTCATCTGCATCTAGAATGACAGAAAAATAACTTCAAATAAAATTCTGATCTATTGGTCTGTCTATCACCAATTACACGATCAATAGTTTATACACCTTATTGTAGAGTGACCAAGTAAAGTATAGGCTTTGACACTTACCGAAAAGCATAAAAGTATCATGATGCACATTACAAAAACGAAAGAAGAAAAACAAAACAGCATCAAAGATTAATGTCAAGGAGTAAAACAATGTTCTACCACACCTGAAGTTCATCATGACCCCATGCATACTTCTCATAAGATGTCCATGCATGAAGCATGGAATCTTTTACTTTCTGTCTTCGTTGAATGTTAAGAGGGTCATCCTGAAAAATGTTCCTCTTATTGAGTTTAGTGGTTTTCTCAATACTTGTGATGCCTACACCCGAACCTTTTAGATCAATCTTTAAATCTTCCAGCTGTAAGTACGGAGATTGCATGCGAACAAAACGATGTGAACCAAGGTCAAGTAAAACTAACTTAAGCTAGGGAACAAACATTGCACACGTCTCACCTGATTTTGCAAGCCTCTCAGTTGTTCATATAACCTGGAAACATGTACCTAAGGATCATAATAATCTACTCAGTTAAGAAGAACAATATCACAATTTTACAAGAGACCCAACATCATTTATGCGAGAAGCAAATAGAGCCGTTTGAAAGAATTTTGAGTACCTACCTGGTGTTCTCTGGTGAGGGTTTGGCGGTCCCACACAAGCCAGGTAAGAAAAACGAATGCGACGAAGACGAGTACCAGCCGTTGTGGCCTTTTCAGGTAATAGCCCGGGTGAAGATATCTCCACAACCCACACCCCGACCCTGACGACGACGCAGAGGAAGATTTCTTCGCCATTGCAAATCAAAAAGTTGAAAAAACCTTGTAGAAAATGATGAAATGAGGCAACTTGTGGTGGTTTTATGGGGTTGATCGGAACGGTTTGGTGATTGTCATCAACTCGATCGTGCCAATCGCCAAAATATATATTTTTTTTTTAAAAAAAAAAAAGACAAGAATTGGATCTTTGAAGCTGGTGTTCAAAAAATTAAAAACACTGGGGAACCTGAAAATGGGATTTTTTTCCTTTTTAGGAAAAAAAAAATTATTTTTTCGCTGCCATACCCGTCAATGGTAAACCTTGGAACTGAGAATTTGAGATGTATCTACATTTGAAGAGAGAGACAGAGCGACGGAATTGTTGGACGTTTTCTCCCTTATTTTTAATGGATAATGGCAGGTGTTGGAAGAAGAAGTTCAGAAAAGTTTCAAGAAAAAGCTTAATTAGCGGGTTTGACTTTAAAATCCGCGACTTGGACCGTGTTTGGGGATGCTGAAACGTTATTGGCTAGAGTCGTTGCCTGCCCCTGTTTTAGCTGCATTGAATTTTCGTATAATTAATTAATTATTACGCGAATTTTAAAGATTCAATTTTGGAAAGAGAAATATAATATCTATTATGAGAATTACTAGTCTTTCGGACAATATAAAATATTTAATAAATACCATAAAATCTACAAAACTCAAGTCTATTTCTGAAATCCAAGTCATAGGATGTCATTGATAGGGTCGGTCTAAGACCAAGGACAAGATGTGGACCAAGTGCTGGAGACATTTTCCAACTTACAAGAATGAGAGATTCTTCATTTTATTATCAGTTCATGATATTGAAGAAAGAAATAGCAGAATGTCTACAGCATCTGATTGAAGAGCCAGGCTACAAATGGTCAGCTTTCCACACATACTTGCTTGGTTAAGATTCTTGATAGACAGGTCCGATTGAATCACCCCAAACAACTTACTTTAGATACCATTTCTCTACCCATCCTCCTCTGAACCTGGGAGCTTCCTCTTAAGGATCTCCTTCTCCTTCCTTAGTTTCATGATTTTCAGTTGAAGCGTTTCGACAAGCCGACTTGAAATCGTATCTCTTTGATGTTCAACCAGGTTTGTTCTGCTGATCAGCACTGCAATGTACCAGATGTATTATTTGCATTAGGTACCCCAAAAAAATGTGTCATTGTTTCATTATTAATCGCTCTGTGGTAGAGATGCAGCATAATTGGTAATTTGGTTTTGTTCATGTACCCAGGACTCCTGAAAGAAAACCTCAAGCCAAATCATCCTTTAGGCCAAGCCTTAATTTATAGTATGGAAATAAAACTGTCTGAACAAGAGGAAATGAAAGCAAACACACACTCACCTTCCTTCTCCAGTTCCTGGAGTTTCTTGCTTAATTCATTTTTCTCTTCCTGTTCAATCATAAGACAGTCCTTCAGATCCTGAATCTCAAGGTTATCTGTCAACAACATAGTTACCATAGTTATTCATATCCCTTTAAATGAAATCTGGTAATTGAACCCCTAAATTTAAATAAGCTTACTTAGGACCTCACATTTAGATTCCACATCAAATTGGATGCGGTCGAATCTCTTTGCAAGAGTCTGTATATGAGTTTTATGTGCTGCTAAATCTTCGCGGAGGAGATTTATGGTTGCTTCACTTGTTGCTTTTTCAAGCAGGAGGCCCCTGGTTGATATACACGAGAATCATTCAAATGTGAAAGATAAACACATTTGAGCTAAATATTTGAACTCACTGGAAACTCACCTGATTTGACCCTCCAAGAGTCCAACCTTTGCGTCATAATCTTGCTTAAGCAAATCTATGGCTTTCCTATGTTCCTGCTTACATATCTCAAGTCTTATACTGGTGCTTATTATTTAATCAGACAGATTCTAAGTATGTGTATCGTTTTCAGTATTGGTTTTAGCCCCAACAGATATTTGAGAACACTAGATAGATATTATAATTTGATATCTTCCTTTGTCCTCTTTGGTTTACTCAAGGATTCTTAGGAAAATTTATCTTAAACTGATTAGGGAAAGATATAATGTTCATCCTCCAACTAACATGTATGTTACAGTTGACACTCAAACTATTGAACTTGCACTCTCAAACTACTTAAAGGTTTCAATATATACCTTTGGTTAAGATCCAACCGTTAAGAGTGTATCACATCACCTATTTTTCTTCCATGTTAAAGACTACAAATAGATGAAGGTACCGTTTATCAGTTTTTTATTATTGGAAGGTGCAATGTGTCAGTCTTTCACATTACTAATAAAAAAAATAATGTCACTTTTTATAATTGGGTGATGTTAGGATGCCCTCCAAATATGCCCCAAAAGTGTTCCTAGTGTATTTTGATTTTTTCTTTATGTTAAACAAACGTACACACAAATTGTAACTTTTTTAAACATTTTATAAAAAAAATAAAAAATAAAAATACAATAAGGGCACTTTTGAGGGGAGGACACCCAAGCATTTTCCTTAATTTTGGGTGAAAATTATACTTTCCCCCGACGAAAATGTTGTCAACTAACCAAGGCCAATCACTAACACGTAGAACATAAAGAGTGGACAAATGGAAGTAACTTACATCGTCTTGATGGAGACGTTCATCACTCACTCTCTCAAGTTCTTCCCTGAGGCTCTGACATTTGGTACGGCGTTCAAGCTGTATTTCATAACAATAATTTATTTATCAAAAGAAAACAAAGCAGAACTCCAAGTTTAGGCAATAATTGATAAGCACTCCATGACTATGCTCATCACCTTATTTTCACCCTGCACTGTCATTTCAAGTTCAGAGACGAATACTAACAGAAATATCCAAAAATGCACACCTGCTCAGCAAGATTATTTAGAGATTCTGTGTACAATTTGCTCAGTCGCTCATTCTCTGCAATATAACAAAGTAATTCGATTGACTTTCGAAATACAAGATGCAAGTTTCCACTGAGACATTTTGGCGTGCATGCCCAGGGGATCAACTAGATTAAGGACTGCCAGAGAATGGTTCAGAGATGTCTGAAGTATTGCCATCAACTAGATTAATTGCAGTTTTACTTGTACGACATTTCCTTTATTTATTTTCTTTTTTCTTGATTAGCACACGGCTATCAAAGTTTCCGATGAATTCATATGAAGATGTTGTAAAAATATTGTTACCGACACGGAACAGAACAATCCCCTGAACCAATGATTTAATATACAAAAGTGAGGTGAACTGTAACATTTACAAAAGTAAGCTTGTTTGAGACCTTGTAAAATGCAACGGAATCCAAGAAAATGAATGCGAGACCTTAGGACAAAAACTAAAAGAAAAAACTCCTCAAACTTGAAGATCGGCGATTCCGCTCAGCATTTACAATCTAAATTCCATCATTATTGGCAAAAACACAATGATACATTCAGAAATATGAAGATCGGGGGGAAAGGCAAAAAAAGGAACATGAGAGAGATTCTATATTCGTTTAGTGACTGTTGCTATCCAATTGAAAACCACTAAAAACTGAGTTTTGGACATACGAAAGCAAAATCCTCCAATCTACTGAACCAGAAACTACACAATTCTTTTTGCTTACTTTAGATTTAGATTTTTATATTTCGTGAACAAAAATAAAACATGCATGACGAAAATCTTGATGAAATTTTCCTTCCTTTGTTTATATTTTGGGCAATATACAAATCAACGGAATGAAACCAATGCAGCTTTCCATAAAGACTTCGACAACAGTTCAACGAAATGTACATGAAAGAGACCCATGAGGCAATCGCCAGCAAATCACGATAGAGTGCTTTTGGAATCGCGATTCTAAAGGACAGCTAACCTTGCTTGATATTATTACAAGTGATTTCTAGGGCTTCACGCCTCTTCATCTCAGCGATACAGTTCGATTTCAACGACTGTATTTCTGCAATGCTGCTCTTGAAATCCTGAAAGAATGCTTGTGTGAATTGAAGTCTCAAATAGTAAGTCATTTAGTGATTGTTTGCCCAGGCAAATTTACTGGAAGCTACGATTTTATGAGCCGTTTCGTACCCCAAAAAAGCGAAAAAAAGAGAATTAAGCGCACCAGCTTTTGAGGTTAAAAACGCTATCTCGCTTATTCAAGCCGATTTCTGTGTCATTTAGGATCAAAATCGGTCAAAAAGCATATCATGCAAGGCTCCTTTTGGTTGCGGAAAACATGTGTTAGTCCTAATACTGATATAAGAATGTGAAATTAAGATCTGCGTTTCCTCCATTTTCCCTTGTCTTCTGGGCGACCAAATGGGGAAAGACAAAAAGAGAAGAAAACTTGAACTAAGGAAGCGAATGATGGATGATGTTACCTCGAAGATCTTACCGAAATTGGAGAGCAGGGAATCCATTTCTTCGTCACTGGTTGCCGCCATTTTCTTTCTTTTTTCAAATAGTCGAAAGTGTCGGATATAATTGTTTATATGATATAATTTATTTGAATATTTGAATTTTATAAATAAAAGGAAAATAATATTATTCCGCTTAAGTTTATTTCATCGCTTATGTATTTTATTTTATTTTTTTATTTAATAATTAAAGAATTAACTATTACTGTATTTATATTTTTTTTAATTTTTTAAAAAATGTTGAAAAGAAAAAACAAAAAAATAAATAAAAATGCAAGTTGTACTAAGTCACATCTAATGGTCAAACCTGGACAGCATAATAGCACAAATCGTAACATTTAAATAATTTAAAATATTATAATATATTCCATACTGAATTAAGAATAAAATAATTTAATAAATCATAAAGCTTCCTATTATAAATTTTTAAACATAGTAATTTTTAGACAATCGTATTAAGACTGAAATGACGATTTTAGCCGAATTACTACTTTTGATCCTACATGATAAAAATAAAATCAGATTAGTTTGAGAAATGTATAGAAAATCTACCACTTATTAAAATCATATCACATTATAATTTTTTTTTTTAATATAACCATTAAGATCATACCACATTTCTTATTTTTCTTCACAAACCACCTTAAATATTGCAACTTGTGTTTCAAATTGCTCATGTCGCCTTTATTTCAATTATGGGAATGTGAAGTGCATGGATTCCAATAGTACTAAGAAGTGTCCCTTTTGAGGGAGTAACAGGAGCAAATATATGTGTCACAGTCACCGAATATTGAAGGACATGGGCTATGAGCCTTGGGCCAGTTTCATATACAATTTCAATTCAGCGAGTATTTAGCCTACAAGATAGCTAGTAGGCCTTGGGCCTTTGTTTTATTTATCTGTATGTTTTTAGTGTTAGCCTGGACCCATGGCTCTAGGATTTGATCATCCATAAAGTTATTGAATATTCTATTTTCTATCTTTTATCATCTTCTTCATTTCTTCAACAGAGGTGCTCCTCTCGAAGTGAGCTATTTTTGTGTATTTCTCTTTTAAGTGATAGAGGTGTGTTACAATATGCATAGTCGACAACTCAAAACTATGTTTTCTTCTGTATTTTTTAGTTTCTTCGTTGATTTATATTCTTTACAACAAAATAAGACAAACAATTAAGCATAACATTCACAGGTCATATTAGAAACTCGTTTGATAATAAGAACAGTGTCAAACCTGGTGCCTTGGAGGCTACCAACCAGGTTGGTGACAGATGAAAAATGGACTGTAGGAAACCTGCATTATAATTTCAGAATGGCAACAAAAGTAAAAATTGGAAATGTTATTCGCTGCAGGGCGACGCCATCCAATGAGGATGCATGCCTGATATGGCAATCTACCGAGTTATGTGAACCTGGTAGCTACCTACCAAACTAGCAACCAAAAGTATTCTGATGTCAACAAGAACAATCAAGCAAGCTTTTTCTTTTTCTTTTTCTTTTTCTTTTTCTTTTTCTTTTTTTTCTTTTTGGTAAAGTAAAACTGAAACAAACTAAAACTGAAGGATACCACACTTAAACCTTCTCACATCCAGCTGATTTAATTTTTATCTTAAATTGCTTAAAGAATATGGTATAGTGGCACAGGGAGTTTTCTGGTCAAAATAATTTTAACAACACAGGATATACAACATTTTGGGATGCCATTACAACATTCCAGTACCTGTTGGAGTCATCACGATGGCTGGTGGACCCACAGGACTTGCTCATCAATCTTGCTCAGCTTCTCATCATCAAGACGCTTCCATGTCTTGATCCTTTTCACTCCCATCCAGGACTTGTCTCCCTTCCCAAGCTCAGCCAATATGACCCTTGCTCTCCTTGGCCACCCAGCCTTCCCATAACCATGGTATCCAAATCCTCCACCATAACAAAACCAAATACCATCTAGATTCCCACAAAAATCATTCTTATGATCATGGCCCATGAAGACAGCCTGCACATCTCCAATGGAGATAAGGGTCTGTAAGACTCCCGAATTCACTGACGAGCAAGCCACAGCATCTTGAAATTGGCCTACAATCTTGTTGTAGTACAGCTGCCGAATTTCTGGAATTGGGATATGGAAAAATGCCAGTGCTGGGGATGTAGCTGTGGGAAAAGCATCTGCAGATTGATCACTATTCTGCTTTTGGCCCTGTTAGTGTGTGACCTGCTACATGTTAATAAAATCTAAATCTAAAAAATCCCCCATGTGGGATTAAAACAAGGACATTCAGATGTGTTTGACTGTGTTTCTGAGAAAGAATGGGATTGAAAGAACATAGCATCACAAGATCACTTTTTGGGTCCGTTAGGAAATCTAAAAAAACCACCACTTTTCCAGAATAGTCTTTAACTCTTCAGAAACCAAATCTTAGAGTATTAGTAGTCGACTCAATAAAGTTTGACCAAAATTTAACTAGAGAATTCATTTTTATAAATTTAGCTAGCCACTTTTCAACAACACCAAATAACAGACTCTCCAAATCTATCATTATTCTATTAAAATATTAATTTTGACATTTTTATTTATTTTAATTCTAATTGTAATTTGAATATTTATTCGTTATTAAAAAAGTACACATTAATTTTCTAACGTTGATATTAGATTTTAAAATAAAAAATTGGATCAACTAATCATAATATTGAAGAACTAGAACTCCAGCAAAATGATGCAATATCATTGAAATGATGACAAATGGAGACTGGCCGCCTTCTGTGGTTGAGTTTGAGATTAGAGCGCTTCGTGCTTTAGAGACGAAGATGAATTTTCTGGAGTTGTGAGCTCATGCGAAATGAATAGCACGCGGGAGAGGGAATTTTTTATGCCAAAATAATATTTGGCCAACAACTTGAACTCAACAGATTTGGCCAGTGAAAATGATCAGAGTTAAAAATACTGTAGCTTTGTTGAGTCCACTACAATGAGTTTTTATACAATCTAGTTAAACTTTGACCAAAATATAACTTTGTTGAGTCCACTACTAGTGCTATTAGTTGTTTCCTCATTTTTATATCCATCACAATTAGAGTGAAATGAATCGGTGAAAGGTGAGATTGTAGCCCTGGTATGCCTCAATTGCATTGGCATTGTTCATTTATTTATACCTGGGATTCATGAGAAATGCTACGAAGCCAACTAAGTTGGGATTCCTTAATCCATCCATAAGTTCGAACTCCTTGAATAACTTCCCTGTCTCCACTGTCAAGAAAGAAAAGATCAAGGATGCTGCTGTTTGCCAGATGCGAACCTGAGGCACCATATACTCTCAGATTATAATTTCCAAACCCATCAATGTTTGTCACCATGCCACCTTTAACAGGACTAGAGAGATCTTCAGCTGATGGATTGACTTGTGAAACAGAATAATCCATGAGGGAGATGAAAGACATCAATTCCTCACGATTCATTGTAGATTCCTGGTCATGGTTTCCTAAAACTGCTGCCCATGGAAGTCCGGATTCCATGGCGGGACCAAAGGCTTTAAATAGGGATTCGGCAGCATCAGTAGCGCTCGACCCAAAGATGTTGTCTCCTAATTACAAAAGCTAAATGATTTAGAGAGTGAGAGAGAATAACTCACCAATCTCCACCACAGATGTTTATCTCCAAGAATGGAAGTATGTTAACTACCTTATTAAACATGACTGACCATTGCCAGCAAAAAAAAGAGCTTTAGGAAGAACCCCCACCGCCCCAAAAAAAGATCTTAAAAGAAAAGAAAAAGGAAGAAAGGAGTAAAATGGAATTCTGTGCAGCTAACAGATGTGGCTAAGACAGGCATTGATAAAACTGGAATGGAATGTGTTGCGGCTATGCTAGGTCATAAATTAATTAAGGTGCACAACAAGAGATATTATTAACATGAGCTGATCGCTAAATCGAAGGTTTGAAAATACTGAGTCATCAATCTTATCAAGATCCAACTTCAAAACAATTTTTTGCTATAATTTGAAATTTCAATTTATAAAAGAGATACGTGGGTATTGGTAGGTACGCGAATAAATTTTTGGGCTTAATCATATTTCTCCAATCTATCAAAAGAAATATCCATTTTTCTCCATTCTTCCCATATTTTAGGTTTATTGGCAGTGCTTTTGTCATTACCATCCCTTTGAGTCTGGAAGTAATCAAAGTTTACTCCAAAGCCAATCTAAGTAGCTCTAAGCCACTTACTACCAAAAATTTAATGAGATCACCTTCAATGGTTTTATTACCGTGCATATAATATATATATATATATATATATATATATATACACACACACACACACATGAACTTTTTTCTCCCATGTTATAACCACGATCTAATAAAAGCTTGAATCTGACTACTTACTTCAATAAGCACCACATCACTAATGGTAACATCTTTATCCTCATGTGATACGCGTACAAATATACACAGTGCAAAGATCAACGAAAATCAATAGCAAGATAGCATGTTGGGTCAAAGTACCAAAATTTATAAGGAAAAATGAAAAGAGAGAATTACCTGTAAAGGCAATGAAATCAGGCTTTTCGACCTCGAGCATTCTTTTGAGAAATCTAGTCGTGTTGAGATCGGAGCAATACTGGAACTCAGACTCCAACACGTCTCGGCATCGAGTTATCATTCCATTGCCATAATGCATATCTGCCACCTTAATTCCGCCACAAATTAAAATCCAAACCCAAATTAAAAAAAAAAAAAAAAAACAGGGAGGGAGAGAAAATATCAAGCTCTGGTTGTAAGAATTGTAGGAGAGGGAAAATGAAGAGGTGACGGACCTGGAGGATTTTGAAGGTACCGTCGTAGCGGAACCGGAGGGGAAGATCTGGATTTTTCTTGACTCGAACGATGTCGTTGCCCAGTAGTAATCTGTGCGGTATGAGGTTGTGAAGAAGATGCAGGACTAAAGATATGGAGACCAAGTAGAGGAAAGAGTGCTTCCATTTTCCAGTTTCTGAAGATTCCATCAGCTTTTTCTTTTTTGGTAGATTGGATTCGCAGTAAGACTGTGTATAGGAACTAGGAAGTTCCGTAAAGGCCTAAACGGCAATCCAACGAGTTCATGTAGCTTTGACTTTCTTGATTTATTTTGCCACGGTTCATTTATTTTGCTTTCATAAATATTTTATTCACAAAAATAATATCATAAATTGAGTTAATTTATTTATTATAAAATAAATTTAAAATTTCACATAAAATTATTTCAATTTATAAAATTACTTATTTATAATTACAACCCTTCCTTTTTAATTAGTTCATTGAGTTTGATGGAGTTCTCTGACAAATTGTTTATGACAAATAAATATTTACTTTTTAACAATGAGTAATAATTTATATAAATCTGAAGCATAAAAAAGTTTTGGACAAGTTCTTTACAAAAAATATAAAATAATAATAATATAAAAAAAATTAAAGAAAATTATATTTTTTAGTAAAATTTTTTTTTTTTTACAAAAGGTTTATACGAGACTTGTACACTTGAGACTTATATATGACATATATTATTCTATAAAATTTAATATTAAATATTATTAAGTAGTGTTACATGTATTTACATTTTTACTTATAATTTTACTTACAAAATTCATTTTGTTAATTTATTTTGAAGTTCAAATTTTATGAATTTCAGCATATTAATATATGATATATGTAGAAGTAAGTTTTTTTATAAATTTTTCTTAAATATACTTAAAATTTTCCTTATAGATTAGACGTATTATATCTATCTTTCTAGACTATATTATAAATTAATCAGAGCAGAAAATAGTAAAATATCATAATCCCAATTAGATATTGGAAAGTTTGTGGCTGAGCAATGACGGAAAGAAGACGAGGCCGCTTTGCCCAAGTTTGGTGAAGTCGTCATTCTACTACATGAAGCCCATAAAGGGCTTCGGCCTTTGGGGGGGGGTTTGGGCCAAGTTTCATAGAATCCACTGACCCTCAGACCGATTAGTCCGCGTCTCCTCGCAATGTTCGATCGTGCAATCTAGACCGCACAAAAACTGATTCAAATAAATAACAATTTAATAATAATAATTGAGTAATGCCATGTACAAATTTCAAATAGATAAATTTTGTACAGTTTTTTTATAAAAAAATAGGTCTCACTAATAAATAATAGATTTTTTTTTTACACTTTTTTCAAAGTATAATCTATTTTCTTACAAAAACTTATGCGAGATTTATCTATTCAAGAATTGTACAAATCATTTATCATAACAATAATATGCGAAATAAGACAATAACAAGAGAGAAGTACTATCGCCACAAAGAGATTGCATAAAAGTAAACTCACAAATTGATGTGACTTTATGTGATTCATTAAATCTACTTTAAAATAAAAATAATTTTATAATTTAACGTATTATATCAAATCATATCAGTCTATATATTTACTTTTATAGAATTATTTATGAACAATATGTGACACGACCCGTTAACCCAACACAAACACGACACGATAAAAGCGGATTAGGGTTGAGTGTTAACAGGTTGACCCATTAAGACATGATTGCTTAACGGGTCATGACCGGTTAAGAAAATAAAAATTATCATTATACCCGTATGACCTAAAACTAAAAAAACCCTAACTTTATCTCTAAGTTATGAGTTTCTAATCACGCCGCCCCCCCCCCTTCCTTCCACTCTTCCAGTTCTCTTCATAATGACGCCTCGTCGCCGCCCCCCTCAAGTTCTTTTCACGATGACGTCGAGTTGTCGACACAAATTTAAAGATATGGATTCACACTGCCCATTGTCAGCGCCCCGTAGCCAACGCCATTACCCACGCCGCGCCGCCCACTGTAAGTCAAAATTAGCTCGGTGATTGCATGAATGTAAGTGGTTAGGTTGTTAATTTCAACATATGAAATGAGAGATTGGGGGGTTTGGGCACCAAGGATTTTAGATGAGGATTTTATTTGGAATTTTGTTTTCTTTTATGAAGATTTATGGCTTGTTCTTGCCTAGATTTTCCAGCTGGGTAATTTACGTTTGGGTTCGTGAATGCATTTTTTATTTTTTTTTCCATCTTATGTATGCATAATACATATGGGTCTTTATTTATTCGTTTAATTCTTTTTTTTGCGATATCTGTGCTTCCCAAGAATTAATCTTTTTTTCGTTGTATTTGTCCTTCTTGAACACTCACATTAACTGTGGTAAATCCATTATTAATGATTGACTCATAAGATCATGTTAAAGTACGATAAATAGTGAGTTATTTCTCTGGCCAATTCTGCTATGAGCTTGCATCTGCTGTCAAAATTTTCCTTGGCCCTAATTACCTTGTTTGAACTTATCATATGCTTGACTCATCAGAATCTAAGGGATGGCTTATTTGTCAGGATCCTCATGTGGAATTTGGAAATGTACCTTTGTTTGTTTAATGCCCAGCTCTTTCTTCCCTCATGGACATGCTAAAACTATTAATTTCCTATTAAACGTTTGCTAGCTGTCATTTGGGCTTTTTTTTTGAAATGTTCCTAATTCTGAGATCAATGATGGCAAGCTACGAGCCAAGTGCAAGATGTGTGAAATTATTTACATGACAAGGTAATATTGTTTTTATTTTATTGAATAAATGACTGTAATTTTTCAATAATATAAAACTTTATTGATGTTTTTTTTTTAATAGAAACACAAGAATAAGTTAAATTGAACGAGTTAACCGAAGATGTAATGGTGTGGAATTACAACAAGGGCAAGGACTTGAAGGACGCTCCACCTCATTCTTCAAGCTCTAAATTTGTTTAGATTTATGTTTTTATTATATTTGAGATTGTAACATAATATATTTATTTACTACGTGTGTTTTGTTTATTATATTTGTGATGTAATTTTAATATATTATTATAATGTGTGTGGTTCATATTTGTTTGGATTATAATTTTAGACTTGTAGTTAATTTTCTTTTATAGATATTATTTATATTTAAATATTTATAATCAGGTCAAACGGGTCGTGTCGTGTCATATCGTGTATGTTTAACCCATTAACATAAGCGGGTTGGAATAGTTCGGGTCGTGTCATGTCATGTCAATTTCAATATTTTGAATACCGTACCAGAAGTCGTACCGGTCAAGGCACTGAAACGAAATATTTCGATACCGGTATCGTTTCGTGTACCGTTTCGAAATAGTCGATATATGAATAAATTATATATAAATTATATTCTAAAATAATAGTCTATATATGAATAAATTATATATAAATTATAAATAATTTAGTCTGAATTGGGGGTCAAAAAATAAGCTTGTAGTTCGAAAAAATGAAAAAAAAAAATGGAAGGCCGAAATATCGGCCGGTATCGGCCGAAATATAGGCCGATACAGGCCAAAATTGAGGTCGGTACCGGCCGGTATTTGGCCGGTACGAAACGTATGGGGTACCTGTACTAGCCCAGCGGCCGGTACGGTACAAAATTTAAAACAGTGGTCAATTTAGTTTTTATTCATTAACGTGTCATAATAGGTCGTGTCGTATCAACCCGTTATCTTACCGTGTCATGCTCGTGTTTAGAATTTCGACACGAAATCCTTAATGGGTCGTATTCGTGTTGACCCATTAAGTGTAATGTACACACCCTGACATGATACAAACATGACTCATTAATACGATTTGACACCTCTAAGTACTACTGCCATAAATGGATTGTATAAAAGTAAACTCACAAATTAATGTGACTTTATGTGATTCATTAAATTTACTTTATAATAAAAATAATTTTATAATTTAACGTATTACATCAAATCATATCAGTCTATATATTTACTTTTTATAGAATTCTTTGTGAACAAATTATTTATTGTAAGAAAAGTCACAAATTATAGCCCCAGATCTTTCAATGAGGTTGTCCAATCAGATATTGCTGGTGATCTGATTTTGGAGCTTACCCGGGTGATTTGATTAAACACTGATGATCCCTCTTTAAGTATCTCGATATGCAACCTCATCCACAAATATATTATATATTACTTAATAGTTAATTATTAAGCTGATTTTTGCAATATCTCTCATGATAGAAGGACACTATCAAGTTCTGATCATTTGGGTGGCCCCGTTTCAAGCTCGTCTTCTCATGATCTTACAGGAAATAGGGATGTAAATGATTTGGGCGTTACCACCATTGAATCTGATTTGAAGGCTCTTAATATATCTAATCTTCCAACTTCAGAAAATCGAAAAAATCAAGAACATTGGCAACGTAGCAGTCAGAATAATTTGTTGCTACATCAGGTACACCAACAACAAAGCAATTTATCTCAATTTCAAACTGTGAAGTCTCAAGTGATATCTCAAGGTGTAAACAGCACATACATTGGTGTGGATCGGTTTCTACATAATACCAGCAAGTTTACGGCAGAGGTACAACCAGTACTACAGTCATCTGGGTTCACTCCACCGTTTGCAACTGCTGCAGCCTACATGACTTCAGCAAATTCTTTATACCCTAATTTGCAGGCCCCAGGCTTATATTCCCAACAATATGTAGGTGGATATACTTTGAATCCTGCAGTTGTTCCTCCATATATTGCTGGGTATCCTCCCCATGGTTCTGTTCCTGTTGTTGTTGATGGAACTGCTGGTCCAAGCTATACTGCCCAAACTTCTGGGGTTTCAACTGGGGGAAACATAGCTCACGGAGCTGATATGCAGCACTTAAATAAGTTCTATGGGCAGCTTGGTTTTCCACTACAACCTTCTTTTGGTGATCCTGTATATATGCAATATCATCATCCACCTTATGGTGACGTATATGGTATTTCTGGTCAATTTGATCCATTGGTTTCTAGAGGTGGTGTTGATATTGGGGGCCAGGCCAGAGCTCTTGATTCGCAGAAGGGACCCAACATTGCTGTTTATTTGGATGACCACAAATTCCATCAGACAAATGGAGGGCTGAATAATATGAACCTAAGAAGAGGGGGGCCTATGAGTTCTAATATTCATTCTCGCATATTTTGTATGGTATATAAGCTGTATTTCTGTTTCATGTGAACGACTCTGGAGTAATACATTTTTTTCTTGACATCTTCTTGATATTAGTCTTAATATATTTAGATGTTTACAAATAGTATTAAAATGTTCATCACGACCAAATGAAGGCCATGTTTAGGAAATGATATCTACATCTTATATTATTTCATTTCAAAATTTCTCATAATTTATTTTACAAAATCACTCGAACACAAAACACTTTTCAACTTTAAATCTATTTTTTTTCATCTAATCATTACAACTTTATTAAATCTTCAAAAAAACACACAAAAAACCATTCAATTTTTTCAAATTTTAAAATTAAAATTATAGTAAAAAATTTTATTCAAACAAAATTTTAACTTTGAATTATTTTTATTCAATATTTTCTCTATTCTTTTCAAAAATCTAGTAAATCATCTTAACTCAAAATATTTCACTCTTATTAATTGAGTTCCCATCTCATTCATTACCTAAGCATGTCCTAAATAAACAACACAGGTAATATATGAGTTATTTCAAGATAATAACGGCATTAAACCATTGGTTCTTAGCCATAAATATCACCTATATATAATATTAATATATATAAAGAATTAATCATAAAATGGTATAAAATAAATAAGGCTTAAATGCCATAATAAATATTGTTATATTATACTAGATAAAGTACAGAAATACGTGTCATCTTTACCATCCATGTCAATATATCATTTATATTTTATTTTCCTATATTAATTTTTTGTTATTTACTCTTTTTATTTTACAAAAATACTTGTTATTTAAAATAAAGTTATGAAAAATATTATATATATATATATATGGTACGTTTCCTTTGATGGATCATGGAATTAATAGTCAACACGTCACTTATTCTGTCGTCATCCGTCATGTTGCCTCTTCAGGTGGCCAACCGGCCGGGTGGGAGAAAGTAGGGCATGTGAAGCACGTGTAAAACGAGGGGCGTGCCGCTGAAATGAATGATGTTTCCGGGTGACTTTCTTTTAACATGGGAAAATAAATAAAAAACACGGGGTGTTGGATCAGGAGTCAATGGGTAGGGTGAGGCTGAAGTAAACACGCGTCACGTAGTAGTGCCCCACCCAAGGAGGGACCCAGCCTCTGTTACTGTACTGCTTCCCGCGGGCTTTAAGTAGATTATTTTACTCGAAAATATTAAGTTATCCTCTCGCTTTACTCTTCATTTTGATTATTTGAATATTGATTTATTTTTTTACTTAATAATTAAGAAAATAAATTTTCATATATTAATATATTTTTTATTTTTTAAAAATATTTAAATATAAAAAAATTAAAATTAAAATAGCCTAACGATGAAATGGAGCAGCAGAATAGCATTGCTGGCTCAAGGGCCCACCACCACTTAGGATGGAATGTTGCTACGAAAATGATCCCTCTTTTCATTGACCATTTCTTTCTTTCTTTCTTTTTTTTCAATTTTGTTTTATAAGGATTGATTTGTACAAATTAGACAATATTTATAAAAATAAATAAATTTTACATTAAAAAAAGTGTAAAAAAGTCATTTTTTTTTTAATATGATTCACCTTTTTATAAGAAAAATTTATACAAAATTTATCTATTTAAAACTTATACCTAACGTTATTTTTTTTTATAATATTTTTCATTCCCAACTCGTTACCAATCTCATCTCTCCACATATTCGATTGATAGCTTAAACTTAAGAAAATTTTTGTTGTACTTGAACAGTTAAAGAGTGGGAGATTGTGGGGTTCACTTATTTTGATTTTTGACTAGCTTGAAGTACGAGGCCACCTATTCAAGATGGTTGACCCCACAAGTTGTCTCCTTTCAAGCACTCCAAATATTTATACAATATTATATATCGGCATCCCAATTTTTTCAAAAGCTAATATTATAAAGAAAGTTATGAAATAATAATAATAAAAAACTGATGCTAGCTAGCTAGCTAGCTAGGCACGTCTTTCCTAGTACTGTAAACGATGGGGGAAGCATATGGGGTAAGTTAACAAGAATATATATATATATATATATATATATATATATATATATCAAGCTGGCCTTGAGAATTTGGCCCCACTAATTAAAGATAAAAATAAGTATTTGTAATTATTTTTTTACAATAAAAATAATTATTTGTGATGAAAATAGATTTATTTTAATTAAAAATAATTATTTTGTTAAAAATAACTGATCGTAAATAAATAATTCTCTTATAATACTCTACGTATAATTCTTAAATGGAGACTATATTGTAAACTTAATTAATTTTGTCTTTAAATTTTTTTAAAATTATAATAATATCTTTATTAAAATAATTTTTTTTTTTTTAATAAAAAATTTATGTATATAATTTTTATTTGAAGACTGTAAATATAATTTCTCTACGCAAGATTATAAGGCAAAGTTCCAGTCAAAGTAATCAATATTTATGATGACTGTAATTGCATTGATGATTGGTGTTATATTTTGCCACGAGCTTATATACTATTGGCCGATACTCGAAAGCACTATAGACGATTCTCGAATGTCTTTTCGAAAATGAGTTTTTTCAACTTTGAAGGTTGATACGTACGAGGGGGGCTATGCTAGTTATAATTCATGTGCGGATGGGCATATATGTGATTAGACATTTTTTTGGAATCATATATGACATATATAGTGTACGACTGTACGTTCGTTGTTATCATGGACCATTAATCCTTTCTAATGGAAACATCACAATTTTCTCTAATAATCTATGAGATGTTGGAAGTTGTCGAGGGCCACGTACAATCACATGCATGCATGTGAAGGCCGGACTTTGGTTGCAGGCAGATAGCAATTGTGGCGCCATATATGATTGGCCATGCTAGCTCTCGGGTTATTTTGTCCACTTAGGCTGCCGCAGATATTCTGTTAATACATGACGTACACATGCATGTAAACCATTTGTATATTTACATACTCCGCCGGCGCCGCATGTAAATACTGCCGGCTAGCTGTATTTCCAGTGGTACTGAATCACGTGTTAAAAGTCTTTGTGTTTTGATGATCCTCATCTATACATGATGATCTCCAAGGCTAGGGATAAATGTTTTATTTATTATTGTAATCGCGCGCACCAAATCTATCTCTCATCTCCCTTATCGTCGCCAACATCAGCTCTTCAAGACAAGAATCTGATCCATGGCCGCATTATAGAGGAGGGACCACGGCTAGCTAGCTGGGGAACATGATATTTATTCGATCTAGTACCATTTCTGTCAAACAAAGCATTTTGACTTCTTTCCGTCTATAGTTTTGTTTGAATGTGCACGTACGTACAAACGTGTATGATACACAAACTTATTCTCGCATATTGTTTCATTCAAACGTTCCCATGCATGTAGTTATTGCTGCCGTGACCAAGCTCTATTATATAGCACGTGAATGAAGCAGCTAGCAATCATACTGTATATTATGATGACTGTTACATCTACAAAATAATTATACAAAAATAATAATACAAATTAATATGGCTTCATCTAATCCGTTAGATCTATTTTATAATAAAAGTAACTTTACAATCTGACGAATCATATTAAACCATGTCAGTTTGTAGGATTACTTTTGTGTAATCACTTTGTAGATAGAAGATTTCTCATATATTATTATGATCGCTGCTACATACGTCCAGTACGTGCTCGATCGATCGTCTATATACATACTTTTGCTTGCATGCTGCATGCACATATTGCATGGCATGCCACCCACTAAAAACTGCTTATTACTGTTCATTATTCAACCCAAACGATCGATAGATATATATATTTACCTTTTCTCGTGAAACATATTGCATATGTGAATACATTGACGCAGTCAGATGCATGGTTCGGCGACTTTCATGGTCGTGATCTTCAGGGAAATTTCAATGAACCATCAACGCTTATATTGGCCCGGGGGGGGAGGCGGTCATGATCTTTTTCGTTTTATTCATAATTTAAAGTAAAAAAGAAGCAAAAAAAAGGTAAACAGTACTACAGTAATTAGTTGAACGTTTATCGTGATAAACACTGATCTCCGCTTTTGTACGTTTGAATATGCGATCAAGTGTGTAATTTGATGATGAGATGCAAATTATTTTTCCACACATATGAGAGAGAGATCTAGATGGTTAATTTCTTAATTAAGCAGTTTAGTCTTGAATTAAACTATACGTCGATATCAATATTTGTTCGTACTTTTTTTTTTTAACATCAATACGCATGCATGAGCTCATAATATAACATAAGGCTACATATAGTTCTATGAATGAATAGATCAGATCAACACGTTAAAGAATATATATGACACGCATGGTCACGTAGCATGGGCGAATTAGTCGTGATATTATATATATTGTATTAATAATAAGGAATACATATTTTTTAGGGCTAGCTAGAGTACTAAGCTTGAAAGGTATAAATAATACCAAACTCAAAAGTGGTTTTCTAAGCCCAGCCCAACGTGGGAATTAAGGGCTTGATTGTTTTTAGAGATGAGATGAGATGAGATGAGTTGAAATTAAAATTAAAAAGTTGAATGAAATATTGTTAGAATATATTTTTTAATATTATTTTTGTTTTGGGCTTTGAAAAAGTTGAATTGTTTATTTTATTTTGTGTGGGGATTTAAGAAAGTTGTAATGATGAGGTGATATGAGATGAAATGTTTCCTGAAAACAAACGAAGCTTGTCTCGTCAAGAGGGAAGAAAGAGAGAAGCTAGGAAGGAGGAGACAAAGAGTTAAGGAAGGAAGATTGTGTCAAGAGGAAAAGTAGAGATGTGACGTAAAGATCTAAGAGAAGATGGTACATAAAGCAATGGAGGAGCAGATGATAAATGAGGCTGCCATATGACTTTCAATAGGAGGGACTTGAATCTCTTCAGCTTCTCCAACCTTACGACAGAAACCCCAGCAACGAGATCTCTCCAGAAGATAGAGTTTCATTCTCCATTATACAACTAGAATGAGAGGACTCGCAATCTCCATACTTTTATGAAATACTCATATTATAATGGACTCGTCTTCCCTGCATTTATTTATTATTCATTGTCATGGATGAACACACGAACACCATACAGCCACACCAAACCACCATCGGAAGCTCTATACAACACCGATCTAGACCCGAATAGTCTCAACTGGCCGAGAATGAATTTTTCTGACCTATTGCACTATATATTTCTAGGAAATCTGTTTGGGTTGAAAAAATTTTAATGGGTTCGATTGCAAAGTACGTGCATGCCAATATAAAAGTTTTTCAAAATTCCTAAGTCGCGAGTAAGTTAAATTCATGCAACTTTTTTATTAGCAAGATAATTCTACTTAATATTCACATAACAAAAAAGAAACTATAGACTTTAATTGAGTCTTCAAGGAGATCAAAGTCTTAATTACAGAAAATAAATTTTAACAATATAAAAGTTTATTATTTATACACTATATTAAAAACGTTTATTTGTAATCAATTATTTATAATGAAAATGATACTTTCTAACTTAAATGTGTTCATTTTTATTATAAATAATTCGTTATAAATATTAATTTTGATATTTTGAAAGATTTTTTTTTTTGAAAGAATTAATATACTATAAACACCAAAAAATTCAAGAAAATAAAAAAAAGTAGAACTTTTGATTGTAAATTACTGTTTAAATAATATTATATACTGTCAAAATATTTAATCAAGGGGTGATGCTACAACCCCCGCTGGGGGTGTAGTATTATTTTATATGTGTTTTGTTTAAGTAATTTCTTATAGATCTTTTAATATTTTAAAATATTTTAAAAAAATAAAATAAATTTAAAACATTATTAAGAACAAAAATTAAAAAAAAATATTAAAAAATACTTTCTTCAACACGAAGTAAAATAAAAAATTATTTTTTAATAATTTTTTATTTTACTTCGTGATTAAGAAAGTATTTTTTAATAATATTATAATTTTTTAAAAAAAATATTTAAAATGGTTATGCAACAGCCTCGCTGGGGGCTCCCGCTGTGCTTAGCATGTACTTTTCTATGTGTATTTTTTTAATTTATTTTTTATATATATATTTTTTACACTTTTAAATATTTTAAAAAAATAAAATAAATTTAAAATATCATTAAAAACACTTCCTTAATCAGAAAGTAAAAAAAAAAATTATTAAAAAATACTTCCTTAATCACGAAGTAGAATAAATATTATTTTTTATTCTACTTTGTGATTAAAGAAGTATTTTTTAATAATATTGTAATTTTTATTTTATTTTTTTAAAATATTAAAAATTATTAAAAATATATATATAAAAAAAACTAAAAAAAACACATATAAAAAAATACTAAAGCCCAACGAGGCATCTAGCATTTTTCTTAATCAAGTCTTGTAGTGTCGGGCCGGTCTTCCACCCAAAAAAACGAGACCTGCACAACTGACCAGGTGACTCCGAGTCAACTCGAGAGGCAGGGGATGGATGGATCCAATATTAATCGAAGTTCAATTAATCCCCGCGTGGCGATCCCCTTCGAAGTTCAATTAATTTTAAAAATGATTATGTAATAATTACACAATTAATTATAACTTTTTTTGGGTAGGTATGGGGTGAAATGATAATTTTGTGTTTTGTTTTGAAGTTTAAAATATTAAGTTTTGGTATTATTATTGTTTTGGGATTTGAAAAAAGTGTATTGGGATTTGAAAAAGTTGAATTGTTTATTATATTTTATATGGAAATTTAAAAAAAGTGTAATGATGAGATGAAATGAGATGAGAATTTTGTGTTTTGATTTTGACCCAAACCTGCCTAATCCCCTTCGAAGTTCAAAGGAGTCATTGAGGCTGGCAGCGTTTCCCGCGTGGCGATCTTATGCTTTGGTGTGGACAAAGGGACCTAAAAGTCGCGCCGAAGTCATTCATCGCAAAGCAATCAATCACGTAGACGCAGTTTATTTATAATTTATTACTCTACAACATTGCTTGGAAGGCCCGAATCTCAGATCAACGGGCTTGATGCGTTGCTTCCGTAAGTTATTACATGCGTGACACATTTTTTATTTTTTTATTTTTTTATTTTTAAGACGTCAGCAAAAAAAGCAAATGTTGACGTCACTTCCTCGTCCCATAAAGCTGACAAATCACACAACAGAATTAAAAAAAAAAGATAATCTAGTACCACCGCTACCTGCGGGAAGATAATCTAGTACCACCGCTACCTGCGGGAAGCTGCCGCTTGTGAATTTTTAAAAAAATATATTTAAAAGTATTAAAAAAGAGTCATGTAAAATAAAATTAAAAAAACCGTATCAAAATAACTAATAAGAACTAACGGTAGCTGTAATTTCGTCTTAAAAATTTTAAAAAAATAATATTTTCATTATTGATTCAGCTCGGTATTATCGTTGAAATTTTTTATTTTATTTTTTAATTTTTCTTTTTACTTAATGATTAAAAAAGTATTTTTTAATAATATTGTGATTTCTTATTTTTTTAAAAAACATTTAAAAGTGTAAAAAATACATATAAAAAAGATAACAAAAATAAAAAAATAGACCAATTATATCTAAGAGTAACTTTCAATGGAAGCTAGGAGCGGTGAATATAACACCGTCCATTAAAAAAAAAACCGATCCACCAATATTTTGATGGACATTGCTACGTCCACAGGTGAAATCCTCTGCAGTTATTTTTTTTCACCATTTTTTTAAACTATTTAGATATTTTTTTAAAAAATTACATATTCATAATTACTAAATAAAAATAAAAAATCTGTAGAAATCATTGTGAAACTAGTGTTTTCCTATTTTGATTCCCTGAGTTTATATATCTATATATATATATTGATGCTCCTTTTGGCTTTTCCTAAAGGGAAGATAAGACCTCGGCATTAATGCTGTCTTACGTGTATAATCGGTGGTCTGGTAATTAAGTTGAGCACTAATGATACTGTCCTCCTTGCAATGATAACGGAAAGGAGAAATTAGTAGCTAAACATGTTAATAATAATAATTTAGAAACACAAGTGATATAATGTTTGAATTTGGATCATGATGTATTGATGAAACCTCGATACAACGAGAAATGATTGTTCCAGTACTCCGGAGTCTTGAAGAGATAGAAGGATCTTGACTCCGGAGTCTTGAAGAGATAGAAGGATCTTGACTCCGGAGTCTTGAAGAGATAGAAGGATCTTGAAGGTAATGCATGAGTTTGTTCATACATTATAGTAATTACCAATCAAGATATTTTCACTTTTCAAACTCCAATCAAAACTTGAAAGAATTAGAAAAAATCTCCGCAACCTCCTAACCTTCACACACAACATATTTTTTAATTTTTATTATTTTTTTCTTTCATTAAATCTTTAATATATGAATAATTAATAGAAAAATAAAATTATTTTAAAAAGAATAAACTCAAAAAAAAATATTAAAAAATATAAAGATTTAAAAAAAAAATAGTATGTGGAGGTTGAGAAGTTGTGTAGCATTGATCTTATATTTAACCGGTCCTATTAAATATGAAACTCCATAAAAATCAATCTTTTAAAATTGAAAATTGTTAAATGTATTTAAAAAAATTTATAAAAAATTTATTTTTTATATGTTTATTGATACGTTGAAAATTATGAAATTTTTAAATTTTAAAAAAACTAATAAAATAAATTTTATAGATAAAAATATAAATAAAACTGTAAGTTTACGTAACACTTTCTTTAAAATTTACTCAGAGGTTTTTAGATAAACCATCACATGAACAACTTATATTTTGTATTCATCTTGCTGAGTTAAGATCAACAAGTCACATGACCAAGATGAGCGTGCAACACACAGAAAAGGCCACACCAAACTATCGTACGATAGCGCGTGCACACTCCTCATTCAGCTTACCCACCCGGCACCCCAAGTTCCAACCGAAGTCCGTCGTAATAAACACGCGCTGTACCAGGATGTGAATATAGGTGGTGGGGATAATGTCTTTACGCGGCCTTGTAGACCACATTTTACAAGGTGTCTGTCGATTCTGTCCTTCTAGGAAACAACAACACAGAGCATGAGCTGAGCTCCCCACGTGAGTTAAACTCTCCCCCCAGCAGCTTATAAGTTCCTCAACACCAACAGAGAGAATTTCATTAAACAATCATATAGGATTCCTATCTTCCTCCTTCGCTTTCCTTGCCCCCAAACAGTAAATCTACTGAGTATCGCCATGGACAACATTGGTGAGGAATACACACAGTACAGACATTACTGGGAAACCAATATGTTCCTCCATAGTGAAGAGCTTGATAGGTATGTTTTTCTCTCACCGATTCTCTGAATTAGCTTTTCACTAGAGAGATCATCTATACTAAGGATGATTTTTTTTCTTTTTTGTTTTGGCGGCAGTTGGGGATTGGATGAGGCTTTTTCTGGGGACTATGATTCGAGCTCGCCTGACGGAGCGGCATCGTCGCTGGCATCGAAGAACATTGTTTCGGAGAGGAATAGGAGGAAGAAGCTGAATGATAGGCTCTTTGCACTTAGAGCAGTGGTCCCGAATATCAGTAAGGTGATGCACTACTCTACACTAATTATTGCTCACCCGTAATATATAATTAATGGTAACCACCTTGCTACTACTGTTCATCACTTTGTTTGTTGAAATACAGGCTTCGTTTATTTTTTTAAAGGAAAAATTCCCGTTTTTGGTATGTTAATTAGTACAAATATCCTTTGGTTGACATTCAGATGGATAAGGCTTCGATAATCAAAGACGCCATTGAATATATCCAAGAGCTCCAGGAACAAGAAAGAAGAATCCAAGCCGAGATAACGGAGCTCGAGTCAGGGAAATTGAATCAAAATTCAGGTTATGACTTCGAAGAAGAGCTACCCGTCTTGTTGAGATCGAAGAAAAAGAAAACTGACCAATTCTATGAATCCGGGGGATCAAGAACTTCCCCTATTGAAGTCCTTGAAGTAAGCCACTCTCTCTTCTCTCTCTCTTCCCCCAACACACACACAAACACAGGCATACAGACAAAAATGTTTTATTAAACTACGGAAAATGACATTGATATGTTTTCGGGGATTGATATTTTGGTCAAATAATTGGTGGGTGTGCAGCTCAGGGCGAGTTACATGGGGGATAAAACTGTGGTGGTGAGTCTAACATGCAGTAAAAGAACAGATACAATGGTGAAACTTTGTGAGGTTTTCGAATCTTTGAAGCTCAAAATCATTACGGCAAACATCGCCGCTTTTTCTGGGAGGCTTGTGAAAACAGTCTTCGTTGAGGTCAGTCCCTTTTCTTGCTTTATACCGATCTGTTTCATAAGATTCCTCTTCTTTCACTATTAATTAACCACAAATGGAATACTGAGTTGCCAAGCACCAGCAAGCTTGAATTTGTTTTTTTTTTATTGGGCTTTAGTTCTTCTTATGAACTTATATATGATTAAGCTGTGAGAGAGAGAGAGAGAGAAGAAAAGGCTGGAATATTTGTGGGGCCTATTAGGATTGAAATTTGCTGGACTATTACTTTAATAAAGAGGATCATCAATTATATGAGTGTGATATAGTATTTTATGGGATTTATGAGTGGTGTAATCTAGAGTGTTCGAATAAAACCAGTGGATGATCAAAAGTAAGGAAAGGAAGAGTATTAATTCCATCACATGTCCACTTTGAACAAACCTTCCCCCTCTTCTCTTCTTAACAAGTTCTTATAGTTTGTTCGAGTATTTGGATCGATCCTCTTCATTCTTGGTTCTGATTCAGCCACTCCTCCTTTCACATCAGCTTCCAATTGGGACAATGAATATAAGATTTTTAAACTATGGTAGTAATCATTAGAAGCTAGATGTCTTGTAATTCCTGGAGTAGGATTTTGACAGCCATCAAAATCATTAGACATTGTTTTCTATTTTGAGACACAGTACATGTGTGTGCATAGGTTGGCTGTCTAAAGTTCAAATCTTTCATAAAAAAGTTAAAAGAACAAAAAGTCGATGACACATCTTTGTAGCTAAATGCAACTTAGAGCTGTGGTCCTAATTGCCTCTGAAGTCTAAACTATTAGTAGGCTTTGGATTTGGACTTATGAGGCATCTTAACAATAAAATCATGTGATTGATGAAAGAAAAGCTGAGCTTTATATTGTTAGGAAGAAACAAAGGTTTTTGTGGTTCTATCACTATGTATTGTTATTGCTGCTTGTGGGGTGGATGAAGCTGGACAAATGTACTCAAATCGGTCCCCTTGTTGAAAGCAACCATGCACATATGTTTGTCTGGTGATTAGTACATTTGACCCCACTATGCACATGTATTACTGAATTCTAGTTAGTACATGCATGATTCGATCTTGAATGATCTAGTCGGGAAATAACATGTTTCCCCCCATGGCTCAAAGTTTCCAAGAGAACTCCATCAATTGCCATTTTGAGTTTTTGTTTCATCCAATCTGAGAAACCACCAACATAAGCATTGGAAACGTGATTTGAGTTCTCTGATATTCAATTACCCAAGTGATTTAATGTGGTATGTATTCCCCTAGAGAAAAAAGAGATCTAGTTGGGAGTTTTGCATTTGGTTACAGGTAATGACGAGAACAAAAGAAATTAGTTGACTTGGCGTTCAGATACAAAAGTCTTTGGATTTTATTGGCGTATTAGGAACAGAACCACGTGCAACTTGTTTAAGGTTTGATATTCTTGGGGGGCGGCCACACAGTTACCGTTGTCGATATTATTTACAAGTTTGCTGACCCTATTTTGTTTCTATTGAATGATTAATTGGAACAGGGAATATAACATAATATTTTGAAAAAGTGGGGGCCTAAATCTAGTTATTAACAAATTTGGTCACCTTCTAGTTGCTCTCCAAAATCGTTTACTTTTTACTATAAAAAAAAAGAAAAAAAGAAAAGAGAGACAAGCACTAAATCCAAATCTACATTCATTGATGGTCTTGGAAGTGACTTACCTCCTCCACCCACAACCATCAAACATTGTGACCATTATTATTTCTCGTGTTTTGCTATACATCAGTCACTATTCATCTCTACATTTTACACCTGATAATTTTTTCTTTATTTTTTTATAAGATATGAGAATGTATAGTGAATAGTAGCTGATGAGAAAAATTAGAGTAATGCTACATACAGTCGTGAAATGCACAAACGCCGTGCAATCGCTTTGAAAAAGAGTAGGGTCCACTATTAAAAAATTAATTTATTTTCATGTGAATCTCATATTTATTCACTTTTTTTAAAGCGACTGTACGGTACTTGTACACAAGTATCATTTCTCAAAAAATTATTCTTATATTCTTGATATAAATTTCCTATTTCGTATTTGTGTTTGCAGGCAGATGAAGGGGAGAAAGATAAGTTGAAGTTTAAGATCGAAACAGCCATCGCGGCTCTAAATGATCCACAAAGCCCAATGAGCATCTAGTTAAGGACATTGAGGCCCAATAAATCTGAGTCATCTATTTACTTTGGGGGGTGGGGTTGCTGGTCTTCCATGTTTGGACATTATTATGGCTCTTTGTTGGGGTTTTAATCCATGTTTGTTTACGTTGACGAAGAGTCTTAATCTGGTGGGTGTTTTTGATGTAAAAGTTGCATGGTTTTCAGTAACATGTGTAGCAGTATTTGTATGTTTTCACCTCATAGTCCATCGTCCAATAAAAGTTGCGTCCGATCCTTATTAATAAGAAAAATTCTATTCATCATCTTTACACACCACACACTATATATTTTGTTTATTTATTTTTTAAATTACCAAATATATAATATATAGATGACAAGTAAAAAAATTTAATTAGTTTAATAAGAATAAAACCAAAAAATAAAAAAAGAATAATAAGTGGTGTGCGGTATGTGAGGATGATAATAAGTTGCAAACTCTTTATTAATTTTGATATTTATTTATGAGTAATATTATTTGAAAATATTTACACTACATACCATTGACATAATTTAATTTAATTTATAAGATTAAATATTTTATTTTTTATTTTTTGCATTTCAAAGGAATTTGAAGCAGAGATGTCGTTATTCGAAGGGTTGTTGGAGTAAATGTCTTGAAAAATGCTACTCTTATTCTTACCGTTTAGAGTTATAGCTGTGATTTTATTTTTTTTTAGTAATTAAGTAAGTATTTTTTAATAATATAATAATTTTAAAAAAATATATATATTTAAAAGTATTAATAAATACATATAAAAAAATAATAATATAACTAACAGTATGCCGTTGGGAGCAGTGGAGCACCCAAATGTCTTTATCTTCATTTTTTTTTACTCGTCACGTGTGGTTTTGTTTAGAATTGTGGGGTCTATATTAGGAGTGTCAAGTCATGTTAATGAGTTGTGTTCGTGTCCTGTCAAGACATATATATTATATTATATAGGTCAATCTTAATCCGACCCGTTAAACTTATAGTGCAAAAATTTCAAATTCTAATACGACCCATTAATATAACAGGTCATGTCGCGTCAATTCATTTATATAAATGAATTGAACAGACTCGAAATTAAATTGTTTGATCTAGTTAAGTTTAGTATAATTTTATATAAATCTTAAAATCACAATATCTATTAAAAATATAAAATTAACTACAAGTCTAAAATTACAATTTAAATAATAAAAATATCGAAATTAAAATTCTAACAATTTCATTTTAGGTATAAGGGTATAATTGTAATTTTAAATTTCTTAACGGATCATAACGGATAAAAACGGGTTGATCCGTTATCAACCAATAAAGTAATCGTGTCTTAATGAGTCAACCCGTTTTGATTTGAATCTATTAAGATTAAACCTCAACTCACTTTCATAAATTAACGAATCGTGTATTGTATTACCACCCCTAGTCTACATGAGTCATTACCGGCATCGTGTAAACTTCATTCGATTTATTTGCGGCAAATAACAACTTATTTATGGATGAACTCAATAATCAACAAAAGACAGTCCTAGCGCTTGTCTTTCTTTTCTATTTTTCATTTTTAATTCAACAAATTTTTAATATCTTTAACTATTAAAAAAATACAAAAATATAAAATTTTATTAATAATCATTTTCTTAATCATTAAGTAAAAAAATAAAATAATTAAACGGTAATTTTGAACAATAATTTTGAAAGATTACACAAACATTTTCCTTTACAAAAATATGAGATTAATTTAAGTAGTTGGATAATTTTCTAAATTAAAATATTATATTTTTTTTGTTCGATTATTTATCCATTTTTATTATTTAAAGAAATCGGATGAAAATTATCATATATCCCTAGAAAAAAGGAAAAACGGATAAATGGGTAGGTTCAACGCCAAAACCAGAAATTCTCTCCTGAACCATCCCAACTGCAACTTTTCACGTAGTCTTGTTTAAGTTTCACGCTCCTCTGGGTCTCTCTAATGGACTCTTTGCTAGCCAACTACGCCTCTTCAGACGAGGAAGAAGTAGAAGATCATCAACCACAGCCGCAACCAAAATCTGTAAATCCTAAGACCTCGTCCTTTTTCTCCTCTCTTCCCCAACCCAAATCTTCCTCTCTCTCCTTAACCCTACCCCAACCAAAACCCAAGCAACCCTCATCGCTGCCCCCCAACCCTCTTATTCTCCATCAAGACCCCCACCAACCCATTTCAAATACCTCATCCTCGGAGCCCAAGGCCAAAAGGGTTGTCCTATTCAAGCCTCCTATAGCTCCTTCTTCGTTCAAATCGACCGAGATCGACGACGAAGACGATGACGAAGAAAAAGAACGAAGGAGGCGGAAGGAGTTAGATTCCACGGCGGCGCAAACCCCATCGGTCAAGTCGTTCCTTTCTAGCATTCCGGCGCCCAGGAACTCGGCCACATTGGGTGTTATTCCGAGCTCCGGTACCGGGCGAAGAGCAATTGTCGAGACGGATGCGCCCGCATCAAATTGGGGCGGTTCTCGACCAGAGGACGACTCGGGTGCTGATCCAAATTTGGGGAATAACAGTGTCGACTCGGATAGCTATGCGAGTTTTGACTCGGGGATCGATCAGACTGTATGGAATTATAATGGAAACTATGATACATACCCGAATTATCAATCGGGCATTGATCAAAATGCAATTGTAGATCCTCAATCACAATATGTTATGAGGGGTGTAGAAAATTTCAACTATGGGGATGATAAAAGTTATGCTAATTATGCTGATTATGGCCAGCATGAAAGCAATTGGACCGATAGGCCGGTGCTGGAGAAGCCGGGGACGGGTGAAACTGGGGTTAGAGTGCCTGGGAAGAGAGGGAGAATTGAGGTTCCAGCGGAAATAGTTGAAGTGAAGCAGGATGAGTTGATGAAGAATCGACCGAGGGAGGACCAGGTCAAGTTAACCGGAATAGCTTTTGGGCCTTCTTACCAGGTAAATTTTTTAGTAGCTTTTTGATTTTTTAGTGTGGTCATTGAGTTTTTCTCTTTTGTAGAATTACCTAGTGTGTTTTTATTTTTCACATTTGCCTTTTCATTTATAATATCAAAGCATTGTATTGCATTGGTTGCATTGGTTCCTCGTCCAATATCATCGGCATGAGATTATATCACTTTTGCAACTTTTAGGCTGGCCATTTTCTTCAATCGACATATTCTTTGGGCTAACGAAGACGGCAGGATACTAATCTAGTCTTTTTAGCTAAATTTTAGGCTTTTTGCTCCTTTTAGCAGTAAGAAAGTTCTGCAGGTGTAATTTCTCTACTAATTTAGTCTGAAGCAAGTGTCAATTTACAGTCGAAATGGTGAAGATTTGTGTTAGTGATTTATCGGCCTAGTTTATCTTGAATTTGAGCTGAACTAAGTAGATGTGGCAAGGAGTTCCTGCTATCTTATGGTTGGTCACAGCAAACGAGCTCGAGTGTTTTTAGCTAAATTCATCACATATAGGGTGATAGCATTGTATCGTTTAGCTGCTGCAGTGTTGTGTTATAGTTTATGTTAGTTTCTATGAATAAAATCTCAGTGGCCGTGCAAGAGTTATTAAAAAATCAAAAGGGAGCAACATAGCGCTAAAATTGGTTATTCCCTTATTGTATTTGCTAGTATTGGGTAGCATATTTAATGTGCTCTTTCCCATAATATTATTATTAGTTAACTTGTCCATGCTGGGTGCTACCCTATGCTTCTCTCTTTTCTATAAGCAACTAAGTAGAGAGAGTGAGGCAATGGTGGAAGAAGGAGAGAGAAGGAATAGGAAGGAAAGGTGGAGTAAGGAAGTCTTGAAACCTACACTTGCATCGAGGAATATTGTACCACCAAAGGTGAAAGTAATCGGTGGTTTTAAAAACACTATCATTGAAAGTCAACACTCTGGAATCTCACGCAGAAGAAAAATAAGTTATTGGAAAGGTTTCCTGGTATGTATTCGAGTTGGTAGGCATATGTTTCCAGAGTATACTAGATGGGATATGAAATAAGGTGTATTTGTAACGCCTCAATGGAAGGCCCAAACCACATGACCTATACTCCAAAAGGACTAGTCAATGATACAATTGGAGTCCTATTAGAACCTTATAAAGAGCAAGAACTTCTTCTTCCCAAACAATGTGGGATCTCATACACCACCTATCCTTATCCATATCATATGGGATACCACAATCTACCTCCCTTAAATTTCCGACATCCTCGTCGGGCCTGTCCATTGTAGGTAGCATGGCTCAAGTCCCACATTTCTGGTTGAGATAGACTCTGATACCATTTGTAACGCCCCAATGGAAGACCCAAACCACATGGCCTATACTCCAAAAAGACTAGTCAATGATACAATTGGAGCCCCATTGGAACCTTATAAAGAGCAAGAACTTCTCATTCCCAAGCAATGTGGGATCTCATACACCACCTACCCTTATCCATATCATATGGGGGGTATCACAATATTTGGAAATAGTTAAGATGCCTTTGCTTGGGGCTAGTCGTGTGCTAATGAACCATGGAACTCCAAGGCAAATGTTAAACTCGGTTCTTCCTTCATGAATGGTATTTCAGTGGTCTGTGCAATGAATTAATCAGATACTTGGAAGATGCTTGATGGTTTAATTTCCAGATCTCTTCTATTTAGCCATGAACAAAGGATCTTGGGACTATTCAGACAGCTGCAATAGGGAATATTCAGACAATAGATAACTTGAGAAAGCGTGGAATGATTGTTTAGATTGGTGCTTTATGTGTAGAAAAGATGCGGAATCAGTGAATCATTTAATTCTACACTGTGATATGGCTAAAGTGTTGTGGGATGGTGTGTTTAGAAGAGCTGGACTGATCTGGGTTATGCCAAAAGCATTGGTCGACTTACTAGCAAGCTGGACCAATCTTCATACTTGCTTCTAAGTGGCAGCTGCATGGAAGATGATTCATTTGTGTATTATGTGGTGCATTTGGTTGGAAAGGAATGAGAGGTGTTTAATAACAGGGAATGCAATGCAGATGAACTCTGAAAATTCTTTACAAGTTCATTACTTAGTTGGTTTTCTGCTATTGTACTCAACGGAGGGGATGTCAATGAGTTTTTGTCATTGCTTTTTTAGTTTTAGAATGTAACTAGGTGTTTCTTTTGTATACTTTCTGTGTACATGGGCCTCGCCTATTACTTTTATGATGAATAAAATTTTTACTTATAAAAAAAAAAAAACAAAGGATCTTGGGACTAGAGAATTATATCCTTAGTAACAGTTTGAACATGTGCTTGGATGACTAACACCCCACAGAGTGTCTTTTTGTTTGGACAACTACCCTGGAGAAGATCTTTGCTTTGGATAATTCAAGGAAGAGGCGGATAGTGGAGAATCTGTTGGCCATCTATTGCGTTACTTAGAAATAGCTTGTACTTTGTGGAATCATAATGCATTCAGTCTATTGGGAGTTGACTCAGTAATGCCTTTTAAGAGGATCTCCTTGGCTCTTGGAAAGGACAGTTTAGTAGCCATCATTGTGAAGTTCACTGGGTAGGATAAGAGTCCCCCCCCCAAAAAAAAAAAAAAGAAAGAAAAGAAAAAGAAAAAATAGAATTATCTTTGGGTGGCTGCTCATATTTGGGAATTTGTTCCTAGTTTTCTCATATTTCCTGTGTATTGGTATTGTGCTGCCAATATTAGCAGTACATCATTGGGACCGTATACTGCAAAACTTTTACTTGTGTTTCATTATCGTAAAGTTGAGATAAAAACTATGTTAGTCATCTAAAAAAAAATCTGATTGCCGAGCTATAATTTTATTATGAATTATGACATGATTCATATCATATTGTTAAACTTTTTTCACCTTATAGGATCATTTTATTTATTGAGTGTCTGAAATTGCTTAGAAAAAAAATGCCCAACTTCCTCTGTGTGTGTGTGTGTGTGTTTCTTTCTCTCAAGTGATATTCTTTAATTAACTGCACGTATTTCCTGTAGCCTGTCTCAACAAAGGGAAAACCTACAAAGCTGCATAAGAGGAAGCATCAGATCGGTTCTTTATTCTTTGATATGAAGCAAAAAGAGATGGAACTTTCAGAGCGGCGCTCAAAAGGCTTTCTCACGAAAGCTGAAACACAAGCCAAGTATGGATGGTGACTCGGGAATGATTTTTGCCCCCTGCAATTTATCACTGTACCTCTAATAGCAGACACTGCAAGACAGAATAATTCTTCCATTATATGTATCTACCGTACCTTGTTTTATAATCATTTTTTTCTTGAGAACTGTATCTAGTTTCTTTACGCGCTAGGTTTAGATCAATTTGGTAGAAACGTCATGTTATTTTTACGTTTATGGGGGAAAAAGTGTCATTCTACCATCTCGCATAAGGTTCTTGTTCACTTGCAAGGTCCTCGTAGCTGACTTTCCTATTCTTTATAGGCCATCCATTGGGATCCATGGATCTCTCTCTCTCTCTCTTCAATGGAGCGTCCTTTTTACCCCCTTAAGTGAGAAATTGGATGCATGCGACTCGTAAAATTATGGATGACTTGCAACGGCACGATCTTATGCACAAAATCAAGTCATTTTACTTTACTGTAGCAATTTACTTGCATCATACATGGGGCTTGGATAGGTGCTAGCTAGTGGAGGTAAGAAGGCTAGACTTCACAAGAACCACAAAGAGGAACAGGAAATCATTTTCAAACTTAAATAAAAAAGGTATTTGTATTTATTTCATTATAATCAAATACATTGGTTCTTTCTGCTCTAAAGAAAGTTACAGCGGACAAGAATGGTCCATGACAAGCTTCTGCCCCTGCCTAAATGATTTCCATGGATCCATTACCGAACCGGAATGCTGCTCAAAAAGTTGAGCCATTGAACCCAAAGAAGGATCGCTGGCCATCAAAAGTAAGAACAAATAAGCTAATTGGTAAACAATCGATATAGTACTACAAATGCATTAACTTCTGATAATTATACCATAAAGAATATATGTAATACTCCAACCCGTGGAATGGTAGTGAACAAGAACCCAAGGTGCCTAGGAGAGAATTTTATGCCATTTCTAATAATTATACAAAATTTCAATTATGATATCGACTAATATGTTTAGAGTATAAACCTGGGTAGGATTTAGGTTTTTACTTGGGCCATTACAAATGGTATCAGAGCTAATCTCACTTAGAAATGTAGTGCTCGAGTTTTCTCACAATCTTGAATAATTCTTTTGGAGTATTGAGTGCAAATATGATTTAGACTTTACTTGGTTTGTTACAATATAGCTGAAAGAGGTGTTCTATTTCGGCATACAATGACTGGTGCCATGCTAGTTTTTCAGCAGCATATAGTTTCCAATACAAACTCATTGCATGGGTTTGGACCTATTTATTACTACATACAGCTGCGTACCAGGCTAGAAGATGCAACTCCCTATAGGTAAAATGTAACTAGAGGGCTTGGGGACAAGAATTTATTTAATTAAAGGATTTGGACCTAAACCCCTCGTCGGAATCTGAATCTGCTCTAGCTTCAACTTGAAAAATGCTCGACTCGCATGTTTTCTCTAAGTACCCTCAAATTCATGACATTGGGGAGGGGGATTCAAAGATAAACTAACTAATGGGTATAATTTTAAGACTCTGAACCCCCAGATATAAGTAGGAGAATACTTCGGCCAAACAGTGGGTTTCCTAGTACCCTTCATTGCAATCAGTAGAAAACTAGCCAGATCCTTGGGAGAATGTGCATCTCTGCTGACATTTAAAATTTTGATTCCCCATGGTCCCCTCTGCTCCCTCCCTCTCTCTCTCTAGACCATTCAAACAAAAATGCCAGTAATGTTCTGCCAATTTTGCCCGGTGAAAGCATATTCTGCCATGCAAACAGTAATACAGGTATAATACTAGCTGCAATTCTACGACAGAGTAGAAACAAATAAAGTCCAAACAATAACTAAAATGGAATGAGTCAAAAAAGAAAAGCTACCTGAACATCATAAAATTTGATATAGAAGCGGGAGCTGTCTATAGATAGCTTAGTCTGGAGAATCTCTGCAATTGTTGAACTCAATTTTCCATTCACACTTGGTCCAAGACCCCCAATGGATATCAGTTCTCCATATGCGGCTGGCTCTTCGGTGCCCGCAAATGCGATAGGCACTCCCCCATTCAGCAAAATCATCACATACTGAAAAATAGAGGGGGAAATCATAAAAAGCACGAATACATGCTACAAAAGAAATAAATAAATAAATAAAGAGAACTAAACAGACAGATATTAGTTCTAACCAACTAAATACTCGAAAAATCACAAAAAAAGAAGTAAAGATAAAACGACAAATTTTGTCAGAAGTCTTCAAGTATAGCTCAACAAGGTAACTAGTACAAAAACAGAAGAAACATGGCCTTGGCATTCAAGAAGTAATTTTGTCGAACAGCTTGTGACCAATGCTAAAACTAAAGAAAAACGAACATAATCCAACCATGAATACGAAAGCAGAAAGCTTATAAACATAGATAGAGATGAGACTTAACAGACTCGGGTTTGCCAATGATCTTGGCAACAGCTTTGGTGGCGTCCTTGAGGATGTCAGAGGCCACCACTGCATCCACTGGCAGGTTCGTGAACAGATTCAAGGTCGGCATCTCTCTCTCTCTCTCTCTCTCTCGTTCAACTTAGCTGCGTTATTTGTATGGGTGGTTTCGAACGACAGACTTGTAGATAACGGCTCGCACGCCTCTCTCTCTCTCTCTCTCTCTCTCTCGTAGCTGTTTCTTTCTGTTTTCTATTTCTACGAAAAAAAATAAAGGAAATGTTTATTTTTTAACCTTAAGAAGTTTGGTGTCTATACGACGTGGTTTTGATGTAAGTGGTTAGTTGTTTATATTTGAGAGAAAAAGATTTAAAATAAAAGGATTATGACGTAATAAAAATAAAGTCTATAAATCATATGATTTGTGTTGTAATTATAATGCAGATTATCATTACTTGATCGCGTGTGCCTTTGCCCTTTTGAGGTGCGTGTGCTTGCAATGTTATCTGAGAGCATATCTATGATAATGATTCGGGCTGGTTTGGTCACTCTTGAAAACAAAACAAACAGGGTAAAAAGAGAATGAGAAAATTCAGTTAGACCTTCCAAGAAAATTACAACCATCTCATTACATTTACCGTCCCTCTTTCCAAGTTTCGCCACCAGAAAATTAATAGCAAATCACAGCTCACTGGATTACAGAATCAACGCATAAACCACTTTTTTAGTGACAATTACACAATGCTTCATTTGGAATGAAGCCTTCTCTAAACATGATAGGAAAGATATTGGTCCACCCGTAAAAATTAGTCACCAGTCTTTCATCACTTACCCCCCCCCCCCCCCAACCTTTCCTCCTCAAAGCCTGAAAGTACTGTAGCCTCCTCCTAAACTGGAAGATCCATACCCACCATACGATTGCGAAGAGAACGTAGATGAGGGATAAGTTGATGCAGACGAGGGATAAGATGTAGCGCCCGAGTAAGAGGAATACCTCGAAACAGCATCTATCCCACCATAGCTGCTTGTAACTGGTTCATTATGAGTATTTATTGCTTCCTGCAAATATTAAAATAGCATCAAGTAACTGCCTCTCTCTACATTCATTTGTCTATACAGAAGAACCATGTCCTCAATGCCAACGCTCTACCACTCTTAAAAGTGAGAACCCAAATCTTAAACCAAGTCTTTTACTACATCAAGCTTAAGTATCTTTAATCATTCTGTGACAAAGGCTCAAAGCAACAGTGAATTGTTTTTTGAACTTCAAAATAAATCTAGAGGTTACTTACAAAAAAAAAAAAATTTAAAGTCTATAGGTTCCCACCTGAATCATATGTTGAGCTGTCTGAACCTGTGATGAGGTGCCTTTAATTTCCACAGTGATCTCATCAGGTCGACCCCTGCTCTCTTGCACAGTCAAGATGGCACCGCTACTACGACGAATGAGAGCAATATTAGACCCTTTAGGTCCAAGGATAGCCTCAGCATACGACAGTGGGATTTGCATTGTTTGTGTAATCTGATTAGAGGAAGCAATAAACAAAATTATGTCATCAGAATTAGTAACCACAAAGTAGAACGAGTGCACGACCAAAGCAATCTACAAACTATGGAAAGAATGGCCATATAACCACAAAGTAGAACGAGTGCATGACCAAAGCAATCTACAAACAATGGAAAGATGGCCATATTTACATAAGGCCCGATGCAATCTTATTGGTTTGAGAGTTTTGTCCTTTTCAAGTAACAGCAAAATTTTGCTACCACATGAATCAGCAAATCTTTCAGGCTTATGACCCAGTCTATGAGGCTTGAGCCTTAAGGTGCAAGTCCATAGACTCAATGCTTACTGGTGCCAACTGAAAATGAAGTTAGGGGCTAGCCAAACTGATTGTGAAATCTCCCAGGTGAGATACAGGGGAGATTTAAGGGAAGCATAGATTACACAGAAACAGTTGGCTTCATTTGACCTAAAGCCCCACAAAAAAGCTGCTGTTTGGACATAAAGAGGATGTCTTATCATGAAGGAAATTTGAACTCAATGATATTAAGGGTAATCAAAATATCAACCTGAGTAACAATAGGAGCACCAGCACGAGCAAGTCCTGAAGAACGTATTCCAGAAAGTACAGGATCTTGTCCATAGATTGACATTCCCGAGGGCAGAAGTTGAGACTCTAAATGAGTTTCACGGTCAAGGAATAGAGAATCCCTCTTTGCAGAGACTGAGAGAGGATATTCAGTGGCAATTGCAGTTTGAGAAGCAGTATGCAGTGATGACTTGTCAGACCAGGCGTCTACCATGCGATCTTGTGAAACAGGCACAGCGTACTGAAAATGAACATTGCAATGTAATTACAACATAAAGTGCAAAGAACCATAAATCACAACAGGAACCAAGCTTACACTCTTTTCAAAAAGAGGAAGAACACTTTGATCAACCAAAAACTTCCTCAAGTGACCCACTACTGCTTCTAGAGCTTTGAGAACCTTTAAAGTTTCTCCCTGCAATTCCACAATCCTCTCATCTGCAGCAACATAGAGTGGCACCTCATCTGCCAGCACAAAAAAAATTTGGTATAATTGATGGGAACCAAGGTGGGCCTAGTCTTAAAAATCTTTTGCAAGTTCTAGATGGGCCAATTACAAGATCAAGAGCCAAGAAGATCAAGGAAGCAATGCAAGAATTGGTGCAATCCACTAGGAATGAAGCTAGCAAGAGCCCAACACTCGAGATGGGCCTGAAAGAAGGAGAACCAATTTTGATTCACTTGATACAAACTGTGGAATACATGACTTAGAGTTATTGTTTGGGCCTATTGTTATTGAAAGCTTTCAATTTGTTTAAATCATTTAAAGGATTTATTTTATTAGTTATAGGAATTAGTCTAGAATAATTGGGCTTTAAGATGTTTGGCACACATGTTTTATTTTGTTGAACTAGGGTTTCAAGAGTTACCATAGCCGCATTACTGTAGCCACGACACTATTCATCCAGGGGCATTTTGGATAAAGGGGCCTTGTTTGAGCATAGGGTTAATTGGGGTTTAAGTATTTAAATACCTTGTAGCCGTCCAACACAAGCTCTTTAGACAATATTGAATTTTTATTGTGAGTTGAGTTTACTCCTCTTGTTCTTGATTGAACTTTTGAACTGATCAAAGGTAAATCACAACCTTTGTGACGTTCCTCCTTGTAATCTGGGTTCTTGAGATAGGTTATTCAATGGGTCTAGATTCTTCATCCATTGACTTGATTTTTGGCTTTCTTGGGAGAGTTTTCAAATTGATTGTGGGTTCAAGAGATTCCATTCACATGGGTTCATATCTATAATGTTCCTTGTTTAGAAATGAAACAATAATTACAGATATGAAGAATTAAAATATAAAAAAATAAAGAAAAAAAAGGAAAGGAAAATAGTTTATAGACATTAACAGAATCCAATCATAAACTCTAGGCAGGTCAATGGAAGTGTAGAACTCTTGGATTCTTGGAATATCAAGGAAGATAGAAAGATCATTCAAGTATGGTTAATGTTTGTTTTTTGGCATAACACAAACAAACACTTCTTATAGGTCACCACTCATAATTGCACAGAAATAGTTTGATCCCTTTTGATGATCTAAGACTCGAGTGAGAAGCATAGCCTGTAGTCACTCCCTTGAGGGTCGTTTCCTCCATCTAACACTTCATTCCAAAAATCTCTTCCTTTGGATGTCTGGTGCTTGTTGTTTATCTTTTAACCTAAAACTAGCATAATATATGTTCAGAAGTATTTCTTTGAGGGTCGTTTCCTCCATCTAACATTTCATTCCAAAAATCTCTTCCTTTGGATGTCTGGTGCTTGTTGTTTATCTTTTAACCTAAAACTAGCATAATATATGTTCACCTAAAACTAGCATAATATATGTTCAGAAGTATTTCTTATATCCATTAACTAAGCATCTTATTCTTGCTGTACTGTATCTCAAATGTTCAAAATTGACATGTTGATGGGTCTGTATCATGTTCTATATGTATCTCTTACTCAGATTTCATAGACAACTATATTTGAGAGAACAAATCAAGACATAACCCAAACCTTCAGAAAGCCCATTGAGAGGAAAAAAAAAATCCGGCAATTCTACATCTAGAACATTCTGGTACTAAGTGTATGAAAATTACTTCCCCAGACTAAATATGTCTTAAGTATTGCTCACGGCTATTGTTAACAGACAAGAAAAGCACCCTTGATCCTAATTTTTCTAGCTTTATTACCAACCCAGCCGTCAATTATTTTTATTTAACCTCTTTAATTAGAAACCAGCAAATATAATCCCTTAGCCAACCCCATATGGATCATATTAAGCTCCTAAATCTAAATCAAAGGGCCTTCCTGATCACCAGACCTCTAGTTTGTACCAATTATAACCAACATCCAGCAATCCACTACTTCAAGAAAGAACCAGTAATCCGCTAAAAAAAACATTTCGTCATGGAAAAACACAAGGAGCATCAAATGCATACCTCCTGACAATACTCTGACAGAAGCACTAGTACTCTCCTGTATAGCTTTGATTAACGAGCCTTGTTTTCCAATTAAATTAATGGCTTGTGTTGATGCAACCAATAACCGGATTGAAGAAAATGCAACACCAGCAGCTCCAGATGCTTTGGCATCACCCTCAGTCTCAGATAATCCAGAGACACGTTTGAAAACTCGTATCACAGCATCCATTGCAGGGGAAAAAGGTGCCTCCGGTTCTTCCTTTCCGGATATCAGCACCTAAGTATGATCAAAGCAAGATAGTTGTAAAAAATAAAGGTACAATTGGAAATCTGCATATCTGCATGCCATATCTAATTGTAGAAATGTAAATTTTCGTGTGCGTGCCACTCAGAAACATCATTTAGAGGAGCAAGACATCGATAAGCTTTGTTCACCTTGCACACACGTTTTCAAATAATACATACAAAATTGCTAAGAATTTATTGTATTAAACAAATTCATGCTTAGAGCCTAGCAACTAGAGAATCTAAGTCCAGCTCCATCGAGTTACAATAGTCATGGTCTAGGTTGCACTTGAAGCACACATCTTCAATCAACAACTTAATCCTTATAAACTTTTTTCCGCCAATGATCAAGGTAATAAAAATATAATACAAGAAATTACAAGGTCAGGGTGTTTAAAAGAAAGATGCTGGATGAAGATGTGAGATGGGATGATCGGTATGGGAATGCATCCAATAAATATTGGTTGTGGCCCAGCTAACGAGGCTGTGCGCAATGAAATTAACACTTCAATTTTGTAGCTTCCCACGACTCGAGATATTTGAGAGTCAATTATCATAAGCAATAACCTTCAAGCATTTTCTTGGCAACAAAACAGAGCTCAATTGAAGACGATGATCAAATACCAGTTAGTTATTAGACTCGAGCAAAAGAGCTCTCTACTATCTCTACTCCACTGCTTAAACACCTAAAACTTTAATATTTTCTGCTTTTACTATCAGCAAGCAAACGAGGCATTAGCAAAAACCCTAGAGAGAGGATGAATTGGAGCTCACAACTCGATCGGGGGTGCCTACGGCGCCGTCGAGAACGCGAATGCGGGCACGGGTCTCCTCGCACATCTTCTTAATGAGATCTCCTCTGCGGCCGATGATGCTACCGACCTTGAGGACCGGCACGATGATCCGGAACACGCAGTGCCCTGGCCATCCCGGCCACTTCTTGTCGGGTGGGGTGGCAGTGGTAGTGACTATAGCCGGAGGGTCGGAAGCGGGAGCTGACTCGGATTCTGGGTTCTGAGTGGAAGGTTCGGACTCAGTTGGCGCTGTGGCTGGTGTCTCGGTGGTAGCAGCGGTTGTAGTGGGAGGGGGTTCGGTTGGCGTGGAAGAGGTGGTAGTGCCTTCGGATGGAAGTGTTTGAGTGTCGGACTCCAGGGCGTTGGTGGTACCGTTCTCAGCGGGTTCGGTAGTCGCCATAGGAGAGCGGGAGAGGGAGGGAGACGGAGAGGGAGAGAGCTGTAATATGGGCTTGGTTTTAGGTTTCGCAGGAAAGAGAGAGGATGACTTTTTTTTCTATTAGTACACAGGCGAGAGGGATTTTTTTTGGGCTGTTGGGTTTTAGTCAATCGAACAAAATGTTTACCACCGACCTATTCACGGTGGATATTTAGTTAAAAATTAAATAAAATACTATTTAAATATTATTTTTTAATTTAAAATTTAAATAAATTAAATTATTTATTATATTTTATATAAAAATTTAAAAAAATTATAATAATTATATAAGATAAAATCAAATAAGATTATCCAGTCGAGAGATTTTTATCGTAGAGTTGTAAACTTATAGGAAGATCTTTTGATGTGCCGTGTGAGAGAGAATTAAAATAATTTACTCCAATTTTTTGTATCGATTTAACAATCTATTGAAACAATTATTTCTAAGTTCAAATCAGATCACTGTTCTTGTTAGTTGGATGTTAAAAATGTTTTATTTTAATTCATCTTATCATTATAATTTTTTTAAATTTTTACAAAAAATATAACAAACAATTCAATTTTTTAAATTTTAAAATAATAATAATATTAAAAAAATAATATTTTATTCAATTTTTAACTTTTATCATGACTTATCTCATCTTAACACACTATCCAAACGACACCTTAGTCTTTGTTTGGGTGATAACACTCTAATACTAATCATTATTTTATCATTAATTTTTATATATTTTTCATTACTTTTTAATACTATTCACTACAATTTAATATTTTATCATTATTTTTTCACTATTATTCACAAGATATATGAAATTATTTCACTATCCAAACGCAACCTTAGCCTAATGCCAGTGCTCGATAAAAAAATATATATATTAAAAAATATATTTAAATTTTGAGTCATTAATCAAAAGTAAAAAAGTCATATATTAATTAAATTTTGATTTAGAGAAAACTAATCCAAATAAGAGTGCTGTTAGGCGGTTAGGCCAATGCCTAAGGTCCCACTCTATACAAGACCCCTAAAAACAAAATGCAACGTTTTTTTATTTTTTTAGAAAAAAACAAAAAATCATTGTTTTAAATACAAATTTAAATAAAGACTCATTTTAAATATTTTCTATGTGTACAAGACCCCGTGATGCTAAATTTTATATTCAACATAAAGAATAATTCAAACTTTTATTTATTTATTTATTTATTTTTTAAGATTTTGCTAAATCGATTCACAAAATTTACAATAAGACCCCATTTTAAATTGTATTAAATATAAAATGAGAAAATCTATTTAATTTTTTTAAATAAAACCTCATTTGATTGGAAATTTAAAAAATATTTAATATAATAATGTGTATTTTATCTTGTTATATATAAAAAATTTCATTTTAAATTTTCTCTTATACCTCAATTTGTATAGGCCGCCGGTGCTAACTACACAAGTCCAGTGGAGTATTTTGGATTGAAAAATGATAAAGACATAACATTTTATACAATACTTTATATAACAATATTTTAAAAGGAGGAATATTTTTATAAAATACCTTATAAAACTAATATGATAATATCATTTTACAAAATATTTTTATTTTATAATACGTGTTGTAAAAAGTATTATATAAAGTATTGTGTGTTTATTATTACTCTTTTAGATTTCAACTTTTTCTCCGAGCACAAATAGTACGAGTAATAGTCTGAAGTGGGCCGGAAAACGCTATTCAGCGGGAGTGTCGCAGTTAAAGACATGGGCCACACAAACTTGTTTTTTTTTCCCTTCCTTTTTTTCTTTTTATGCATATCCGACCCGACCCGACCCGACCCGACCCGACATGCATGTCCAGCATGCTCATAAATAGTCACAAGGGATGTGGGCTTGACGCATTTGATTTGTAAATTACGAAAGAAATAGATATCGTTTGTGGATCTTACGTCATTAAATATAAAAATTATATTATTAAGTCGGAGCACGGCATTAAATGTTGTATATAAACAATATAAACTCTAGTATTAATTGGGTGAGAGTTTACATGTTGTGTCGATAAGGAGATGTCTGAATTTAGAGATGAGTTGAGATGGGTTGAAATGGTTTGTGAATAGTTGAATAAAAGTTGAATTATTTATTATATTTGTGAAAATTTTAAAAAGTTATTTTGAAATTTGAAAAAGTTGAATTGTTTATTATATTTTGTATAGAAATTTGATAAAGTTGTAATAATGAGATGAGTATAGGTAGATTTTGAATCCAAATCTCTCCTAAATAACATAAAATAAAGAATTTGAAAATTTTATAGAAAATATGACATAAAGGAAGAATAAGGCTCCGTTTGGATATAGAAAATTTATCTCATTTCGTCTTATCACATCATTACAACTTTATCAAATTTTCATACAAAATATAATAAACAATTTAACTTTTTCAAAATTTAAAATAATAATAATAATAATATTAAAAAAATAATATTCTAACAATATTTTATTTAACTAATCTAAAACGATGGCTGAAAATATGAAAAAATTACATGTTCTGACTAGCTAAACAACGAAAGTTATGAATTGAGATTAAAGAATATGCAAACATAAAGAAAACTATGATATTATAATTTATTGCTAAAAATTGAATATCTTTTCTGAAACCTAGTTATATACGCGATTATGATACCTCTAACTAAGATTATAGTCAAAATACTGATGTGTGCACAATATTGCCCCTTTTCGTCACCCGACTTAGGAATGCCGACATTTCCTCGTCGAACCAAAATTTTTTTACATTTTCTTGCCAAATTCATGCTAATTTGTATTATTGAGATAATCCAGTACTATTAACGTCGAATCTGCTAACACAACATCATTAGATTTACCTTTTTTATTAGTTATTTAAGCCTTGATTGTGGGTTTCAAAAGAGATATTTATTTTTTATTAAGAAATTGTGCACAATATCACTCCATTTTCTAGGCCAACTGAGAAGTGCCGACCTTTATTTGCTGAACCGAGAATCTTCACATTTTTCTGTCGAAATTTTGCTGATATGCCTTATCGAGGTAGTCCAGTACTCTTAACGTTGAATTTGTCAGCACAACCATTTTCTAGCCCAATTGAGAAATGCCAACATTTCTTCGCCAAATCAAGAAATCTTCATATTTTCTCGTTGAATTTTCGCTTATATGCCTTATCGAGGTAATCCAGTACTCCTAACGTCAAATTTGTCAGCACAATATTATCATACCAGGATCCCCTACTTCAAAATACTAATCCATATGGTCCCCACACGGAGATAATGACTTGATATTTGGTACATAGTTCGGCATCTGGTTTTTGCCCCCAAGTAATCGTCGTGGGTGGATGGATGGGATCATTGGGGGTTAAGGGTTCTTTTCAAAAGTAAGGCATAATGGGTACTGCCCAGTTTAGCTTTGCACGCTATCCACCTTCGAAAAAGTAATGCACCGATTGTGTTTGGAATTTTGCACGACTGACTACTTAGCATTTTTAGTTGATTGTGGATGTCACAATCACAATCTTAATTGATGAAATCTGCATGTCTCCAGAACTCTACAGTATTGAGTCATTTGAGCCTCTCCTTAAGTCGAGTTTCTTTGCTAATCCCCCCCCCAAAAAAAAAGCAATCAAAACTACAGTGTAAAATTAAAACGGATTTTGTGACCAATTTTTTAGTCCAATCCATGCCCTACAAAAAGGATGCTATCTTAAATGATGGTTTTTAAGTAAGTCACTGTTAGAAACGGTGTAAGCTATGAGTACAGTACAATTTGTTGTCTTGAGATATTTATTGAAGAGATATATAATTTATTTTTCAATATCATAAGTTAGAGAAAGCGATAATATAATAGTCTATTTTTCAAGACCGACATCGAAGAGACTGATCTGTGACTTACCGCGCCTTTGTGGTGGCACGTGGAGGCCACCACAGAGTTTCTTTGCTAATTAGTAATTGCTTATCAAAGTATCTCCTAATAGTTTTTATATTTTGACCAGACTCTACCTCCTAATTTTAGATGTTTAATTATGAGGACGACAACGACGAAACCGACATTTTAAGAGCCAAGAAACCAACCATTCATTCTGCTGCTTTATATGTAATCTGATGTTAAAGATGAATGGGATAACACAAGGAAGTATACGTAGTAGGGTAATTGGTGTACGTACGTGAGAATTTGAGTCACATGTATCCCGAAATTTCCAATTCCTGGACAGTACTTATCCGATTCCAGTGGCTGTAGGATTTCCAAGTCACCCTTGTAAAAGATAAGATGTGGTCATGGTGTCAGGGGATCGATGTGCCTCTGTCTGTGGTCATAAGAAGTGCATAACTTTCTCACTTTCAAAATTCAAACATTTTTACCTTAAGCAATATACCATGGAAGGAGTCAGGACCACCATATATAGCCATATATATATATATATATATATATATATATATATATATATATATAATATAATTGCTTTGACCGCCATTAACGTTTAGCTTTACAGAGAAGGGAAGGAAAAGGGAAGCCTCAAAACTCTTTTTTTTATTTTCCTTTCTCCCCTGAATTTCAAGGCCTGAAAAGGATTATTTGAGATATTCGTGACATAATTATATGGAAGTAAACAAATATCTCTGGATTTTGGCGATGATAAATTTAGATATTCTGGGAAAAATATCTTTGAAGAACATGAGACTATAAACCGTGATGCGTCAGGCCCGTGACTACACAAATTCATGGGCGATGCTCCATAGGCCCCGTAGCTTGCTAACATCTTCAGCTCTCCACCTCAAATAAACTATCATTTTACATCCAACGATTAATTTTCACTCCTCAATTATCAAATAAAATATCCAAAAAAAATTGTAATAGAAAATATAAAACACCTAAAAAATAATTATGAGCTTTATATGTTTACCCCGACACTAATTTTTTTTTTTTTAGAACATTATGCTCTAGAAAAGCTCAAACAATATGATAATGGGCAGCCCTCATGGGCATCCAAGAAGCAACACATCGGTTTGACAAAAATTTAGGTTTTTGGAGACTCAAATGTGGTTATACAAACTATAATAAATAATTCCATAATCTCAGGTTGGACCATCATCGTCGGAGATACTAAGCACCACCTTGACTCTTTTTAAGAATGAAAGATAGAAAAGAATTCATCGACTTAAAATTTGATGTGCACATAACATGGCGCAATGAGCAACTTCAACGCAAGTCTATAGAAACATTCATTTAATCCAAATTCTGCCTTTCTCTTTTAGGCTTACATGGTGGCAACGACCTCCTAGATAATTTGTATTTTAATAATTTACTTTCTTGTTTTGTTACGTTTTTACTAATGGAATCTTGATTATAAAAACAATAATAATAAAAATATGATAATATAATCAGAAGCCAACGAACGTAATAAGCACAACGTATGATTGCCAACAGCCACACATGAGAAGGCTAAAAGACAACCAAAAAGGTCGAAATCATTGCTCTTATATGACATCCAAATGCCCACCTACGGCCCTTGATACCCGTGAAAATCCCTCGCCCCACGTAAGCCCTAAAAATCTCAATTCTCCAATCCCTACTCGACATGTCAGCAGATAAGAAACCTTTTCCATTTAGATCTAAAATGAACTTTGTAGCAGGTATGAGTGGCATATTGTTAGAAAAATCCAATTCGGACATCCATGCCTGCCCATGATTAGGATTAGAATCTCGGGATTACCAAAATACCCATCCTGCTAAAATACACGAGGTTAATTATAAATTATTTGCATACTACATTCCTTAGGTCAAATTTTGACAGATTTTGTTTATGCTATTCTTACTTTCTTTGCCGGCAATCATGAGGCACAATGGTTTAACTATTTTTCTTTTTATGAAAAGTGATATAGTTATTAAATGATTACATAAAAATAATTTTATAAATTAATATGATTTCACGTGATTTATCAGATCTATTTTACAATAAAAATAATTTTACAATCTGATAAATCACATCAAACCATATAAATTTATGAGATTATTTTTATATAATCATTTTGTAGTTAGAGTATTTTTTTTCATATATTCAATATATATATATATATATATATATATATATATATATATATATATAAAAGCAACTACGAATGCAGTTAAAGAATGTCAACAAAATATGTTGTTTGTTTTTATTAGAAAGTGCCCTAACAATTGAAAAACATGAATATAGTTATTTATAAACATCCTTTGCTGTAAAAATACAAACCTTTTTTTACATTAACCAATAAAGTTACACAACGAATATTCGCATTAATTATGTGTTGTAAATATAGCACAAAATACGAAAAGGTGTCAATATTTGAATTTAGGAATATATGAAGTATGTTTATAGTAGAAAGACATCGTAAATTAGAGATAAAAGTTCTTTCCTTTAAAAATAAAATTAAATATGTTTGGATTAGCAAGAAAAATATTAAAGGGCGAAAAAATTAACAGAAATTATACATATTTAATTTCTTAGGATCAAAATCCTAATTTATTGATAAAAATATTTTTCAAAAATATTTTTAAGGTGCTATTTTAAATTTCTTTGGTGGGAAAATAATAATTTTTGTAAGTTTATAGCAATAAACTAAGGAGAAAAATAATCTTTTAACAAATTATTTCGAGAAAAATAATAATCTTTTAAGAAGAAAAATGAGATTTTTAAAAATTGAGAGGCAGATTCGGTTAAATCCACCTCTGTTTGTTAATAAAATTATATTCTTAATCTAATATGTAAAACATATTTAAGAAAATTATTTATATATTACAATTTGATTTAATTTATAATATTTAAAATTTAAAATTTAAATATTATAAATTAAATATTACCAATTAAAATGATATGATATTCTACTAAAAAAAAAAATTCTACTATCTTAATGCCTTCTCCACCCGAAATTAGTAAAAAAATTGAACAAAGAAAGGGTTAATATAGTAAATGACGGAGAAAATAATTGAGGGGGTAAAAGTTAAAGCTTAAAAAGGGCGAGAAAGGAATAAAACAGTGAGAAAGCGGTCCCACATTCGGAACTGCTGACACTGAGCATTGTCTCATCCTCCGTTCTCATCTCTATCACTGGAATGAAGCTCTTCAATACCTCGGTCGATTCTATACACAGAGAGAGAGAGAGAGAGAGAGAGAGAGAGAGTGAGAGTGAGTCCGTGTTGTGCGTCTCCGTGCTCATATGTTTCCGCCACTGCGCCGCATGTCTATAAGTACAGAGCTCCCAACGGTTCTTTTCCTTTTATCCGCTCTTCCTCGTGACCCACTCTGCACAGAAACCTTCCTCTCTTATTCAGCTTTTATTTCTGTCTCTGTTTCTATAATTCAGAGTCTTATTTGTATAACTCTATTGGGCACTTTACCCTCTCAGATATATCTCATTACTTTCGGCTGAAGACCCATCACAGTTTTGGATTCTATTCTCTAGGGTTTTGAGATACCCTGTTTTTATTAGAGGATTTTGCATCCTCTGTTTTTTTTTTTTTCACAGGGAGAGAGATAGAGATACCTTTGGGTTTCTGACAGTTTTCGTTCATAGATTCTCCAGGAAAGCTTGTTACGTTGTTCAAAAATGGAATTTTTTAGTACAGTGGTTTTTGTAGAGGGGTCTAGCGTGTTCCTGTAATTAATACATCTTATAATTCTTGGTTTTTCTTATTTCCCATTTTTGCCAAGAACTTTTATTAGCTGTACTTCCAGGGTTTAGGGTTTTGTACTTTCTCTGTTCTCTCTTTGCCCGTTCTCAGTCAGAAGTGTAGTAGTGTTGAGCTCTTCTCGGAATTGGGTTTCTCAGTTACCTTCTGATTTCGAAGCTGAGATTTGGTCTGTTTCAGCTCTTTAATTGTTGTGTGCTGAACCAGTCCAGTATCAAAGACTGAATTCAATCTAAATTCCGGGTCAGATACGGTAATACCTTTATTGCCCACTTGTCTTTCTGGGCTCTTCTTTATACCGACTTAAATCTGAGTTAGAGGCTTTTTTCAATCCTTCTTCGTTCTTTGTTGTAGAAGCCTGTATCCGGTCTGACTTTGGGTCTTGGACCTCCAGTTTACACTGAATTTCATCTTCTTTACGAGTAACTTCCACAAATGTCTTCGTGTTTAAGCGGAGGCAGCGGTAGAACTTATGCACTTGACCTCGACATCGTAAAATCTCCATCCACATCGAGTCGAACGTCGCAAACTTCTTCACCTTCTTCGACTCTCTCAGAATCGAGCAACTCTCCGCTCACAATTTGCACCCGAAAATCCCGAACTCCACGAAAGCGTCCGAATCAAACCTACAACGAGGCGGCAGCCCTCCTCTCCACAGCCTATCCCAACATCTTCTCTACTAAAAACCTCACAAAGCCTCGCAAATTTACCAAGCAACATGATTCTTTCTTAGACGATTCCCCAGAGTTGCTGCTGCCCTTTCGAGTCACCGACAGTTCTGCTTTCTTGCTTCACCAACCAATTCAAGAGAAGCCCAGTTTTCAAATTCAATCCAAGGTAACGAATTTTTGCGACAAACCCTGTCAAAGTCCAGGGGAAGTTGATTTCCATGCGAGTTCGTTGGAATTGTGTGATGGGTATGAGGAGGATTTTGATGCAGAATCGATTCTTGACGAAGAAATAGAAGAGGGAATCGATAGCATTATGGGAAATTTGAGTGTGGATACCGATATGGTAGATGACTTCAACGCTGGTTCCTCTTATGGCAGTGGCCAAAAGATTTCTTGGTACGGGAATTCAATTCCAGTGGGATTGGGTTTTGGTGGAAAATTCGACTTGGGGTTTGGAATGAGAATCAATGGAGGAGTGAGAGCGTTGAGGCACGTGGATGAGGGAAATTGGTGGGGTTTCCCCATTGTGGATGTGCATCAAATCTCTCCCAGATTTCACAAGGCTTCAGTTTCTACCGAGAAGAAGAAGAAGAAGAAAAAGGTCGAGAAGTTGTCGGTCGTGGAGTTGAAGGAGAAGGAATTGCCCAAAGAGAATTCTGCATCCCCGAAACCCAATTCAGGATTATTGCTGAAACTGAATTTTGAAGAGGTCTTGAACGCTTGGTCCAACCGGGGGTCTCCATTTTCCGACGAAATTTTAGGCTCCGATATGCCGGGGGATGATGTCTCCGTATGTCTCTCATCTCCCACACGCGAAACAATTCCAAGAAACTTAGAACACACTTGAAACATGCTCTGTGGTCACATTTTTTCCCGACTCTGTTCTTTCTTTTTTAAAACTCAGTTTTGTGTTTGTGGCTTTGAGCAGTCGGTAGTACTCTTTTTAGTATTGTCGGTTGTCAAGCTTCTTTTCAAATGCAAATAAAATTATAAAAGTGTACTGAATTTAATTTGGCTTCCCTTCCTCTCTCGCTATTTTTCATTTTTTTTTGAAAAAAGCCAGAACCTTTTCATTTTTTTAAAATAAGGCCTTTTTGTGGTCCAACAATCCTGAGCTAGATAGAACATAAATTCCTGTATGGCCTTATTTGACCCCAGATATAACCGTTTGGTTATTCAATTCAGAGATGAAAATATCTCATTTTTACAGTAAAGTAATTTTTCTATTCAAATTTATTATATTTTATTTCTAAAATTTAAAAACATCCACTTATTGGAGCAATTTATATTTCAGCAAAGCTGAATGCTCGTAGCACTAGCCAATATCTAACCTTTCATTAACTAGGAATGTGTGGGAAAAGGAGAGAAATGTCATTGACTGGTTTTGTTGTTTTTTTTTTTTTGGTGCGTGTGGTGGGAACAGGCCAGGCTAGCGCAAATTGATTTGTTTTTGGATGGAGGCGGGCTGAGAGAAGCTAGCGTGCTACGGTACAAGGAAAAACGGCGTACACGACTCTTCTCTAAGAAAATCAGATATCAGGTCAGAAAAGTCAACGCTGATCAACGGCCTAGAATGAAGGTAATTAGAAAAAATTGTTATAATATTATTCTACATGATCTAGTTCTACCCCTAGATAAGAACTACTTTAGTTGATAGGATGTAAAGATCTTTGTCCTTGTGAACGAACTTATGCTACAAAAAGATGGGAGATCGTACCTACATAGTTAAAATTAAAGTTAAAAATTAAATAAAATGTTATTAGAATATAAATTTTTAATATTATTTTTATTTTAAAATTTAAAAAATTTAAATTATATATTTTATTTTATATGAGAAATTAAGAAAGTTATAATGATTAGATGAATTAAGAGAAGTTGTGAAAAGCTAAAACATAGATACTGTATTAACTTTACGAATTTACCTTGATTCGTAGACTACATTGTTCGACGTATTTTTCTTTTTCAGAGTTTTCTTAAGAAAGTGGTCGGTTTTTATTCCGACATAAACAGACTACTCTGGCAATGGCCACTTTATTACTCTTATTTTCTGCCTGATATTTTTCTTTAATCTTTAGGAAATGAAATAAAGTTCTCTCTCTCTCTTGCTGATCTTTGGTGGGTTTGGGGCTTGCAGGGGCGCTTTGTTAGAAGGCCGAATTCTAGCACAAATGGTCAAGATGAAGAGGAGTAAAGAGACGTGACTTTTGTTGGGGTTGTGATCATCGCCACCTGCACTTTCGGCCCTTTCCCTCTCTGAGTCGTTCCACTCATATTTATTGTTTATTACAGCAATAAGCTCTGGAAAATGGAGATTAGTTTGAAAAGAGGAGCGTGGAGAAATAGTCAGGCAACTTTTAGCCCAAGTCTAGGGTTTTATTTTCTCTTTGTTTTGTAGTCTCTGGAAGATGCTTTTGTACCAGAGGCATAGAGATTTTGTTGGATTCAATAGTAGCACATTTCACAAATGTGAGAGGCAAAAAAAACTTTTATTCGATTCAAATCCAAAGATATAATAATTTATTTATTTTTATTATTATTATTTGCTCCCACTGAAGTTAGAACTCGATTGGTAAAGCATAAAAACTGAAGTACTGCTACATCGATGTAGTCTTAGAATCCACCGAAAAGGTAAAAATAGGGTTTTGTTTTTTTTTTTAATTTTTATGTATTTTTTTAATTATTATAAATATTTTAAAAAAATAAAAAATTTACAATATCATTAAAAAATATTTTTTTAATTTTAAATAAATAAAAAAAATCTGATTCCAAACACAAATTCGAGAATAAAAAAAATCCTATTTTTACTTTTGGGTGTGGTTACTATGCCGCCCTATGTTAACTTTTTTTTTTCTTTTTTTTTTCATATTTTTTAATACATTTAAATACTTTAAAAAAAAAGAAAAAATATTAATACATTTAAAATCACTTCTTTAATCATTAAGTAAAAAAAAATAAAAAAAAAAGACAAGTGGTCAAATAGAGTGGTGAAAAAAGTAGGAAGGTAAAGTAGTGTTTTTCTTTTACTTTTTCTGTGGGTTATCGGATGTAGCATACTCGTAAAAACTGTCATACATGATTGAGATATCATGGTGTAGATGGCAGAGAAATCTGTACCCGGTACTTGTTGCTAATTTCCTGTCCTATCACCCCAAACTATAATAATTTACTGTTCATGTATGCTACCGTAATTACATATATGTCCAACTCTAAAGATAAAAAAAAAAAAAAGATGCTACTGTAATAACCCGGCCCATATTAGACCCACTTGAGTCCAAAATTTTAAACCCAGTCCGTCCAGGAAGAAACAAAAAAAAAAGAAAAAGAAAAAAGTGGAGAATCCAAGCCGACGTCGTTTTAGGCTTACTCCCTAAAGCCCTCACCCCTCCCCACGCCTTCTTCTCTCTCTCTCTCTCTCTCTCTCTCTCAGTCGTTCCCTCTCTTCTCTGTGAATCCCGCTCGCCGCCGCGCCCTGCTCCAAGCCGTCCGTCTCGGTTCGTGCAGTGCTGCCCTCCACAGTTCCGATAGCCGACACCGTGAAGCTCCGCCGCACCAAGCCCTTGTTTTCCCAGCCCAACACTCTCTTTTCTTTCTCTCCTCCGCACCTTCTCTCACTGTGGAACTTCCAGCGCCGCCACCTGTCTTTCCAGTCGCCGATTGTAACGCCACGCCACGTCGGTAAGTCCTCCATCCGTATCTCTCTCGTGCTCCCATTTTCTCTCTCTGTCCGTGTCTCACTCTCTCTCGTGCACGCTCTCTCTCTAGCTCTCTGCCGACGTCTCACTGTGTCTCTGTGTTAGGCTGACCGCGGTGACGGACAAAGGTCACCGTAGACAGCGTGCCGCCCCACGCCACCAAGAGCATCCCGAACGTCAATAGACAACGCTGCCACGCCCTCAAGTCTGATTGACCGCCACTCCGAGTTGAGTAAGTACGCTATCACCCTTAGTTTTCGTAACTGATTGTTTGGTGTTACTGGAAGATCTGGGTTGTCTATGTTGGATGTTGGAATTGTGGGTTGAATAATTTCATGGCTTGGTTGATATTGGAAGATGTGATTTTCTGTTTTGATGTGTCGGCAGTACGAATGTAAACATGATGCATGTTGGAATGGGATTGTAGTGAGTCCAAGCAGTTTGGGCTAATCTATTGGTGGAGTAGTGTTTTTGGACGGTGTGCTTGGGCCATTATAAAACCAAGGCACCGTGATGGACTATTTTTATGGGTTTAATTTTTTTTTATAAGTAAAAATATTATATATATCAATAGGAGTAACCAAGTACACTGGACATATACAAGAAAACACCTAGTCCATACTAGAGAGCTTCTAATGACCCAAAAAGCCCGTGAAAAATTACAAAAAAGACACTAAGCCCGAATTGGAATAGAACACACCTCCCCAGCCCCAACCCCAACCCCAACCCCTTGTTTCCCTTAAGACTAAGGCTGCGTTTGGTTGCAAGATTCAGCTGAGTTCAGTCTAATTTTAAGCTGAGTCTAACATCCAAACACCTAATTCTCAAATTACTAAACTCATCTCAACTCAAAACCTTCTTACATGTAGAACCTACAACCTTTTTCAACTTCTCATAAAAAGTACTTAACTCATATTAAAATCTAAATACACTTTAAACTCAGTTTAGAGGGACTCCACATAACTCCCTCTACTACTCAACTCACTATCATTCATAAAGAACTGAGTTCAACATCCAAACGCAGCTTAATACTCCACCCAAAACTCCCTCTACGAGGATGTCTTCATAATGCCCTCCTTTTAATCTTCCCTTGACTTGAGCTACTACCTTTAGCGTCGTAGTTGATTGCCCAAGAAAGACGCTTTAACTCCCTGTTTTTTTTAAAACTTGATTTGATTTCAAGCTAGCGGCTTGTCTCAATTGCAGTGAGTTGTGCTTTAAATTGGTCTTCACATCCTCCATGTGAAAGCCTCACGATATTATGAATCTTGTTAACTCTATACAGAACCCAATCCGAGGGTGAACCTGCTATATTGTTTATCGGAAGAAGAGAAACCAGGGGAGCAACATTATCCCCAGACATAGAATCCAATTGCACTCCCGACCCTAGACATTCCTCCTCACAAGGCACCAATGACAAACCCATAATTTCCCCCCACCATATCCTGCATTAAAATCCTGAATCTCCTCAACAGCTATATGGTTGCTGTCACCATTAATGGTTCCTCACCTCCATCGACAAGGACATCGCTTGTATGTGCTCCACCCCCCGACGATCCTTTCTATGCCACTTTGTCAGACCCTATCTGTGACGGCGTCGAAATCCCCTTTGCCGGCGCACTTGAGGCCTTCAGATCTACCCCCCCGTCCCCCGGCAAGTCCGTTGTCGACCCACCAGCCAAACCCAAGACTAGGTCCAGCCCCTTATCCACTTTAATCATGATATCACTCACATACTCCATAACTCCCGTCAATTGAGATTTGACATCCCACAAGACCCCCTCCACTTCTCGTAGTGTCATCTGACAACCTTTGTCTCCTACAAGTGCCTTACCATTTCCTTCCATTGTGGAGCTATTCTCAGCCGGACTACCCGCTAGTGATTTCAACACTGAAGCGTACGAGGCACCTTTGATTGAGGAAGGCCTTTCCATTGTCTTTCCATGAATAAACTCCCCTCTGTTTTCATGCTTCAGAATAGCGGCTTTGGACCCAATAACAGATCGAATGGACTGCATAAATCTTTTCATCCAATGCCATTTGCATCTTCTGAAATCACCAACAAACCTTTCCTCACTCCATTCCGGAATTCTGAGAATTCAGAAAGCTGCCCCTTGCGTTAATACGATGTTGAATCATGGAACTCCATTACCCGTCCTTAGCTCCCTGAAGAATCCTTCATGACATATGAGTTCTAAACAATCCTCTATCCCCTTAGCCACCCATGAAGCCGCCGTCCCATCTAGACACATGAACTTAGTCATCCTTTTACGAGATGCGAAGACTATTTCCTCCCTCTTTTGTAAAAGCGAAAGTTTTTTATTCCACTTTCAACCACCTGTCACCTTCCATTTGAGACGAAAGTTTTTTATTCTTGTCATCGTCTGATCCCAAATCACAAGATCATCTCCCAGGATCATCTCGCTTCATCATCGCAAGGAAAAAGATGTTATATGAAAATAAAAAGCAGATTAGAATAGGTACCACACCAGATATGCGCCGATGAAAATAAAATGCAAATCAAAATCCCGATCGTCGGAGGGGGACCGACGTCTGAGGGCCCTCAATGGAGTTGCCGGAGCCCGTCCGTCTTGTCTGTGGCGGTGGCAGAGGCACAAGTTCGACGGTCGATGTCGCCTCCGAGAAATACAGAGAGAATCTTGCGAAAGTCCAGGTTGCTGGAGGGAGGACCTACGCCGGAAGGCCCTCAGCGAAGTCGCCAGGGCCTTCGGCCTTGTTTGTGACAGTGGTGAGGTGTCACTTGCCGGTCTTGGGTGGGTGAAGGGTGGTGGCGGGTTTGGGTGCCTTAGTGTTTTCTCTCTGTCAAGATGTCGTGATGTTTGAGAGAATTTTGCTAGTTATTTTTCAGATTATTTTAGTTGAGTTATCTCTAAAATTATTTTCTCTAGCAAAATTCTCTCAAATTATGACTTGAGGTTTAAGCTCAGGATCAAAATAAGGAAGCACAAGCGTGATTAGTTGAGTTAGAGGAATAAGTGCCTAATAGGCACAAGTATCAAATTGGAATAAGTGCCAAAGGGTACAAGAGTCTGTTGGAGGATTTTATTCAGGAAATTAGTTACTTTAGTTTTGAATAGTATTTTGAGATAATGATGCATTAGTTGAGACTTTGTGGAATTTTCTTTTATTTATATGTTGGAGGAGTTCATTTACGTCTCTATGAAGCAACGTATATTTTTGGAATAAATGAGTTTTACATGTTATAGAGCCTCTCCCTTTATCATTTGGAGTCTGTACTTAGTGTTGGAAATTTGATTTGAAGTGATAGGAACTCACTCCCTAACCCTCCAGGTACAAGACGTTACAACTAGAGTGTTAGATATTAGAGTAGTGACAAACAATGCATGGTAAAGCCTTAATACATGCAAAACGAAAGGATTGTCTATGAGAGTAATGGTAGTCAGTGGAGTCACAATTCTGTTACAATTATGTTTTGAATAAGAGATATTTTTGCAAAGCAATGATACTCTTATAACTATTTTTATAGCAATTCCTTCCATTTAAAATTGGATTGTGAAAGTAGTGTATAAAATTGATGTGTTTTTATCATTTTCCTTAATAATAAAGAAGTTTAGGAAGACAAATTCTCAATTAAAATGTAGGGTTTCTAAATGTGAAAATACATTTTTCATTAGCCAGTTAATTGGTATTATATATATATATATATATATATATATATTCATCTCAAGCTATCAAAATCTATTATTCCAATTATCACCCTCTCCTTCAGTCTGCTAAAGTGTAGAATCTTGGACTGATCATTGAAAAAACAAGATGATCAAGCCTTTTATATGAAAGAAATAACTTTAAGCAAGGACCTTGTAGAACAACTTAAAAGTATATACATTTTGTGGTAAATATATTTTGCACGTTTCAGTATTTTATATTTTGCATTTCAAATGATTACAATTTTTTTTTTTAAATATTGAAAAATTGAATTATACACCATCTGTTAGTACCTTATTATTAACATTTGTCACTTCATCTATTTTTCTTGACTACTATAATTGGATGTGTATTATTTATTTGTATTTGATAGTTGATGAAATGATATTTAATCTTGATATTTCAAATTGTAAATGTAAAAACAAATAATTGATTAATCAGCAAAAAGGGGTTGAATAATAAAATGATTATTCAAAACTTTTTAGAAAAGAGAAATGATATTTGCAGTCCTAGGGTGTGGAAGTCACACACTCTTTTTGAAAAAAGTGGGTAAATCTGGGACCCACACGAAAAAAGTAGGTTCACACACCTTAGGGCTGTATCTAACATTACTCTTTATAAAAAAAGATTCGAAGAAAAGAGGTTTACTCAAAAGTTAAATGGCACGAGCAGCGGTGGCGAGTGACAGTATTCACACACACTCATGTCATCCAAGTTATCCAACTCCATGATACATCACGTGACTGTTATGTGTTCTTATTTGCCGGAAAAGTTATCTGCTAGAGCTACGAACAGCTGTACTACTGTCGAAAGCCTAAACCCTAGGCTTAAGATTTAGTTTAGATTTTCTGTCTCTTTCCATTACTCTTTGGCAAATCTGATCCTTTGCAGATCCATTTCGGTAGTTGTAGAGCTTGACCAAATTCCTTCGATCCCCACTCCCCCTCTCTTCAGTAGGTAATTTCTTCATTGTGAATATCCGATTGTCTTCTGATCATCTTCCTCTTTCTCTCTTTTGATCAACGTGTGCATGTTGATTCTCCGTTTAATTATGTTGTTTGTTGCAGCCTGATTGAGGAATTTCCTAGAAATTGTTTCAAAGCTCTTCCCCCCGTAGTTTCTTGATGTGGTTTTTTCTTGTTTTGATTTTGGCACCTGATTCGTTAAAACAGTGGAGAAAATTTATGGATCTATTCTATGATGTGCTTGTTTGCTAAGAACACATTTTCGGAAATATTTATTTTCCGTACCTCAAAAAATCTTAATATTCCTTTAGCATTATTTCCCGAAGAAATATTTGTGGAAATCTTTTTCTTGGACTAAAGGGATCTATCATGTTTTTACGGATCCCAATATTTTGATGTACCATGTACACGCGCAAGAAAAATTTCTAGTGGATGTGGATTTAGTTTCCATTTTCGCCTGGGATCTTCCATCATAGCCATATGTGAAATTTTGTATTCTACAATTGGTAATTTCTTTTATCTGATTTCGCATTAGACACCTGATTTACGTGCTCGTTGTCCCAGGTGCATATTGCACTTTTTTTCGTTATTATAGTCTACTGCATCCATGTTCTAGTATTCCCCACTTTGCAGTTTTTGGGTCAGATGGAATCTCCTGGGCAAGATTTCTCTCCTGATACTCTTGCATTCATGGAGCTTGCGTTGGAACAGGTAATGCTGAGGCTTTCTCATTTATGTTCGGACTCGTTGGATTTGTTTTCAAGACTTCGAATTTAATTGAATACACCGAGAAGAAAGATATATTACTTCTCCAACAAATGACTTATATATCATGTAATTTATTTTTACTTCCATAGTTGAGTTTCTTGTGAGCTTGAAAAAGTGAAATATCTTATTTTCAGGGTTGCTATGTTTATAAACTGAGCGTAAAACCACTCAAGGTCGGCTAGCTCAGCCAATTAGTTTGATAAGCAGGCCCGGTTGATTTATTTATTGAGCTAAGCCTAAGTTGTTCTTGAGCAGCTTGGCTCATTTGCAACATTACATTATATGCTATGAGCCCAATTATCTTCTGATTTATTGTGTGATTCTTTACAATGAGATTTATTGGGCAATTACTTGGTTTTGTGGTTGTCGACTTTCATTAAGGTAAAGATCTGGGAACCCCAAGGGGTTGGCCTAAGTGGTGAAAGGCCTTGGTCTTGGGGTATCACTCCCTTAAGGTTCAACACCTCATGGGTGCAAACAATTCTTTAGGGCCACACCCCCTGGTGAAAAGCCAGCGATTTAACCAGTTCCGTGTAGGGAAACTTCCGAGGGTGCGGTGCACGGAACCGGGGTTTACTCTGCATGGGTGGGTCTGAAGGGCTTTGCCTTGGAGAGGTTTCCTGACATAAAAAAAAAAAAAAAAATTTAAGGTAAAGATGCTGGGAAATGGAAACAGTTTGTACAAACTCTTAGGAGACAACTAAATAAGATACCAAGGCTTTGCATAAAATGATAAGTGGTGTAGTCAAGGAAGATCAAGTTTGCCTCATTTTAAGTTGTAGTGTATATGGTCACTGGAAGGCCATATCAGCGAATGGGATGTAGTGGTAAATGTGAGAATGCACTCATAGGGCCTGAGTCTGGTGTGTCTCTTACGTCAGGTTATTCTTGGTTGGGGTTTCACTCTGTAGGTGCCATCAGTTGCTCCTGCTATGCTGGGGGATTGGCTGTATTAGATGAAAGAAACTCAAAGCGTCATATTTATTCTGTTACTTCGTATGCTTTAATTTTCTAGTATTGTCTTTATTTGCTTTAACTATTATTTTGCTTTCTAAAATTATACTTGTTTGTCTACTGCTCTTTCATGCCTTCTCATGTGGCAGGCAAAACTTGCTTTGGACAGCCTTGAAGTGCCTGTTGGGTAAGCTGTTTTTCGGTCTCATTTGTTATTTCTTATCATGCTACGCTGTGCGTTTTTCATAGGCATGTTAGAATTTTTGTGTTTTAACAGTCCAAGTTTGCACATCCTTGCTGTTTGTTTGTGTGATGGGTTGTATGATAAACTTCACGCCATGAATGATTTTTTTAAGCAGTAGAATTTACAATGTTACCAAAGTATCTACCAAGGAGAAAATAAACATATTAATGTTCAACATCCAATCCTCACATAAAAATGTCCAATATCAGCTTTTGATTTCTTTTTGTGTCCTGAAGTTGTTTAGTTGTCTATTTTTTTTTATAAGTAAGAAAATTTATTGATCCTCATAATTAGGCATAGCCCAAGTACACAGGTAGTTGTTTATATTTTTAGTGCAGGCACTTTTTTTTTTCTTTTTGTTTCTGAAGAATTTGCTTAATATATAGAGTATGATTTTCTGATTATTTCGCATATGATGGCCAGCTGTGTGATTGTTGAAGATGGAAAGGTCATTGCCTCAGGAAGAAATCGAACTACTGAGACACGAAATGTAAGATCAAATCCTTTCTTTTTTCCTTTCCTATTTCCCCGTGTACTGTATGCTTAATTTCATCTTTTGGAGCTCCTACGATCTTTTTTTTTTCTGTTTGATATCCTCATTCTCTTGTATGTTTTTGTAGAATTTTTATAGGTTTTACTTGCATATGGTTATAGCAGGGTTGCATGTGTTAGATCGACTTTTTATTTATTTATTATTATTAGATCGACTAATTTTTCTTGCATATGATCTCTGAATCCCCACTCTTTTGATTTTTTTTTTCTTGCGTATGGTTATAACAAGTTGTTCCTTCAAGTGGTCTACCAAAGAAAATCCTAGAAGCTTAAGACATAATGGACTATCATCTAGTGATAAAAAAAATAGAGAAAAAAAAGGCTTTAAGGCCTTCCGCTGTCCTTGGACCATCTTCAAAACATTGGTCATTTCTTTCTCTGGATGAATCGCATCAAACAGATCAAAGTCATTTTCCACAAGGCCCCATTGCCTCATTGTGATGACTATCGAACCACCATTTTCAACATGCTAACAGATCAACCACCTGTCGAGGCATCACCAATATTAAGCCAAACAGACTAAACACAACTTTTATAAGGAGCTAAATACCTCACCATGGAGTAATAGGTTATCCACGGATTCCTTGCTACCCTTGCACATACAATACCCAAACTACTAACATTTAACACATTGCACTGTCAAACAACCAAAAAGTTGCAATGTTCACCCTTTGTTAGGATCCAACTGTCAAACACTATATTGTATCTTAATGGCCAAAATTGGACGGATGTGCTATTTGTCAGTTTTTGGTAGTTGGAGGGTGCAATGAGTTAATGTTGGTAGTTTGGTGTGTAAAGTGTAACATTATGTACGGAGTTCTATCATAAAGTGGCTAATTCACATAGGCGCAATAATGCCATTGAGACACTTCATTCAGGTACTTAAGTGCTTACTTCCCCCTCTGAATTAGAAAACCATATTGTGCATTACTACGAGAACCTCCTCACAGAACCGGCTTGTTGGAGGCCAAAGCTTGATAACATGTTGTTTGAGTCTATTGATTCAAAGAGTGTGAGTTGGCTGGAAAAACTTTTTGACGGAGATGGGATTTATAAGGTCATTCTTAGCATTGCCAAGGACAAAGCACGGGGCCCAGATGGCTTTTCAATGGGGTTTTTTCAAGCCTGTTTGGGATATTATAAAATGTGATGTATTGCAAGTTTTTGGGGAGTTCCACTCATTCAAAAAGTTTGAAAAGTGCCTCAATGCGACATTCATTGCTCTTAGTCCAAAGAAACCTGGGGCTACGACAGTTGAGGAGTTCCGTCCCATAAGCCTTGTGAGTGGAGTATACAAGATCATTGTGAAGGTCCTTGCTAACCGTCTAAGCCTGGTATTGGAACATATTATTTCTAAGCCTCAAAATGCGTTTGTTCGAGAGAGACAAATCCTAGACTCGGTTCTTATAGCCAATGAGTGCTTGGATCATAGGCTGTGGGAGGGAGTTCCTGGTATTCTATGCAAGCTTGACATGGAAAAGGCGTATGATCATGTGAATTGGGATTTTCTTATATACTTGCTCGGGAGGTGTTGCTTTGGTAATAGGTGGATTTCATGAATTCAACATTGTGTTTCCACCGCTTGTTTCTCGGTGCTAGTGAATGGCACCCCTGCTGGTTTTTTAACAGTTCTCGTGGATTGAGGTAAGGGGATCCACTGTCTCCTCTTCTCTTTGTTATAGTTATGGAGGCACTTGGCCGAATGGTAAAGGCGGCGGTTGGAGGCGGTCTTCTATCAGGATTTTCGGTGGGTAATGGTAATAATGGCTCTAGCATAATTTCACACCTCTTGTTTGCAGATGATACTCTACTTTTTTGTGAAGCGGATCATGGCCAGATTCTAACTCTACGAGCACTTTTATTATGTTTTGAAGCCGTATCGGGGCTTAAGGTGAATCTGAGTAAATCCGAAATGGTTGCGGTGGGTGTAGTGCCTAGTATCAGCAGCTTGGCAAGCCTCTTGGACTGCAAAGTGTCCTCTCTGCCTATGAAATATTTGGGCCTCCCGTTGGGGGGCGACTTTTGAGGCTATGGGGTTGTGGAGAAAATAGAGAAAATGTTGGCTGGTTGGAAACGGATGTATTTATCGAAAGGGGGTCGACTCATATTACTTAGGAGTACTTTAACGAATCTTCCCACCTATTTTTTATCCTTGTTCCCTTTGCCTGCAAGGGTGGCGAATAGGATTGAGAAATTATTTCGGACCTTCTTTTTTTTTTTGGGGGGGGGGGGGGGGAGTGGGGGTGGAAATGAAATTCCATTTTGTTCATTAGAATAAAGATTGTTCCCCAATTTCGAATGGGGGACTGGGAGTGTGCAACTTAAGGATCTTTAATAAAGCCTTATTGGGGAAATGATTGTGGAGGTATCACTTGGAGGGGGAGTCGTTGTGGAAGGAAATTATTGATTGTAGACATGAAAGTGAGTGGGGGGGTTGGTGGCTTGGTGCTTCAATGAAGTGTGTATTGGGGGGGGGGGGGGGGGGGGGTTATGGTTTGGGCTTATGGAAATTTATTATGAAGGGGGTGGTTGAGCTTTGTAAGCCATACCCGTTTTGTGGCTGGAGAGGGTACCAAAATTAGGCTCTAGCATGATGTTTGGTGTGAATATCGTGCTCTTAACACAGTTTTTCCAGTCCTCTATCGTATTGCAGCTAACAGGGATGCTACTGTGGCGGATTTGCAGGTATCTTCTCATGGCCCTCCCTAGTGGAATGTCCTCTTCAATCGGGATATTCATAATTGGGAATTACCCACTGTATTAGATTTTTTCAGATTGATATGCTCCACAGAAAACACCACGGCACATGGGGATAAGATGCAGTGGAGGTTTAATGGCAGCAAGAAATGTACAGTCAGGGCGTATTACAAAATATTGACATCACAAGCTAATGTACATTTCCCTTGGAAGAATATTTGGAGGTCTCGTGTGCCTTCTAAAGTGACCTTCTTTGTATAGACTGCTACTCTTGGGAAGATATTGACCACGGACAACTTGAGGAAGAGGGGCTACGTCGTGATGGATTGGTGCTATTTGTGTAAAAAGAATGGAGAATCAATGGACCACTTACTATTGCATTGTGAGGTGACAAGGGTGTTGTGGGATGAGATCTTTAGAAGAGTCGACGTCGCATGGGTTAGGCCTTTGAGGGTGGAAGATTTCCGTTGTGCATCATGTGGCATATTTGGTCAGAAAGAAACGAGCGGTGTTTTGAAGATAGGGAGCGTACAATGGTGGAGCTTCATAATTTTTTTATACACACTTTAATGCTTTGGTTTTCAGCCATTGTCCTTAATGGAAACAATGTGCATGACTTCTTGTCTTTAATCTCTTGATCTTAGAATGTATTCACGTGTTTTTTTGTATTCTTCTTGTGTACACGGGCTATGCCTGTTTCATTCGTATCAATATATTTACTTTTACTTATTAAAAAAAAAAAATTGTAACATTATCAGTTAGAGAGTGGAAACTGAATTTCCCCCTTTTATATGAATCAGCCTACTTCTGCAAGTCCGTTTAGCTTCACAAAGCTTTTGAGCCATTTACTTTGGTCCTCACCTCAATGATTTTTTTTATTTCCAAGCAAATGTTCTAGAATAAACATTGCCTGTCACTTCTAGATGGAATAACAGTAATCATATTACAAGTTAAGTGCCTTCCACTTTTCAATGTTAATTTCAGATGTGACTTCTGTTTTATTACTAACGTCGTGGGGTTTTATGTTCCTTCTGTAAAATTTACTTGTGGTATGTGTACAGGCGTCAAGACATGCAGAGATGGAAGCTATTGATGTTCTTCTTGAGGACTGGCAGAAAAACGGACTTTCAAAGTTGGAGGTTGCTAAAAAATTTTCGAAGTGCCACCTTTTTGTGACCTGTGAGCCGTGCATAATGTGTGCAGCTGCTTTATCAATTCTTGGTATGCTCTTACTACCCTCTTCAAGATAATTTGTTTAAATGGGATAATCTGATCAATGAATTAACTTCTACTTACTTTAGGTGTAAAAGAAGTATATTATGGCTGCACAAACGACAAGTTTGGAGGTTGTGGATCAATATTGTCTTTGCATCTTGGTTGCTCTGAGCCGCTTAAAAGGTTTATTTCTGAACCCAGCCTCGTGGTTATGTTTGCTGATTCATTTAATTTACTCTTGTTTTCCCTAGCAAACTTTACTCTTATTTTTTAAATTGTTGACAAGCATATGATGTATGTTCTTATTTTGTTCCTAAAACTTAGAAGCTCAGATCGTCCTTTAAAAATACAAATTTTGGCAAGATCTTTATTTCTTCCAGCAACATCTAGAATCAGCTGGTGGGCTGGGGTCATACCAGTCGATCCTGAATGTTTTAGATAAATTTTCATTTTTTTTGTGGATACATTTTCTTTTTGTTAATGTATAATGCAATTCATGCGAATGGACTCTGTTATGTTCTCATTCATCAACAGCGGTGGCATTCCACAAGGAAAGGGTTTCAAATGTATTAGAGGAATCATGGCATCAGAAGCAGTATCTCTTTTGCGAACTTTCTATGAACAAGGGAACCCTAATGGTATGTAACTTCATTATAATTAGGCTCTGATAGACTGCATTCAATAGCGAAGAGAATAGAAATGGAGCTGTCTGATAATTACTTTTTTTTGACGGGCGCAACCTTTCCCAATACCATTAGACATTACACACAATTCCTCACCGTGGTAACTTAAAATTATTACACATTGGATCTTGTACTACTGTTAAAGAGCATTCATCTCAGAAGTTTAAGCTCTATTAGTAAGCCAACAATGCAAATCGAACAAACTCACTATGACCACCAAATGATATCTGCTGGGGCCAAAAAAAGAAAACCAAATGGGTTCCTAAGACTCAAACCAAGGCTCTCATACCATGTCAGACACCACTTAATTCTAAAGCTTAAACCAATTATTGCAGGTGTTTAATGTGGCAAACCTTATGTGCTCAAGACTCATGACATTTTAGATGTTCAGCACCCAAACGAATATATGTTAGCTTCTTGTTCTTTGATTATAATGCTTACCTGCCTACTAAAAATAATGCTTGTTTCAGCGCCAAAGCCTCACAGGCCTCTGACTCACCAGGCAACGCATTGAATATGTGTACACACGTGAGTTGGCTCACAGCTCACCAACAATTGCCGGCAGATTCTCCCTATCCATTTTCGGACCTTGGCCAAGCACTTCAGCTATGAGTCCAAATCCCATTTTGGTGCTTCATTGCAAAAGCTAGAGCCTGCTGATTTGAGGATGTTCAAAATACTCAGCAAAGTATGATTTCGGTGAAATCTGAAGCTGAGTTATTACAGCAGCAGGGCTGGGCCCGCCTAAGTTTCGCATCAAAGCGTGAAGTGAAAATGAAATGATGGCAAGGACATGTCCACCATGTTTGGTGACAATGCGTATTTTCCTACTTGCGTAGACGTTTATTCTTAGTCTTACTTCTGAAAGCTTATGCTAAAAAGTTGCATATTTTGGAATTATTTTAGAGACTTGTCTGTTTCACGGGTATGTTATAACTAGCTCCTCATTTTTTATCATTTACAGTGTCCTCTTGCTTGATGGGTCTCTCTTACAAACCACTCTCCCTTCCAACACTCCCATCTCCAACATCCATGACAATGAGAATGTGGACAATCAAAATGTTACCCAGTATTCATATATTCAATCAGTCACACCATAACAACTATTGTAAAATAATATCATAATATTAAATGTTAAATAATCGTTAGTATTTCATCGTCTGATGCGATATTAAATAAATAAATATTTATTAATTTCCAGCATCACAGTAAAAATTATCATTTAAAACTTATGAATATAAGAAGAAAAATTATATTCTGAAGTTGGTGTATAAAGATCGATTAACATTTAAAGTAATGTTACAAATTAAATCTTATAATTTAAATAATGTATATGGTGTAGACTAATATAATAATTCAAATAAAAATTAAATTTTACTAATATCATTTACTAAATATTAAGGACACCGTATATTCAAATGAGACACATTAGTCACTAGCTAATTAAAAAGAGACCCGATGTCAAAAAAAAAAGAGACCTGCATGAATGAATGTATATAGTTGTTCTGGTTCTTGAGGGGTTCTTTTTCCTAAAACTACCGTTTTGGATATTTCGTTGCTACAGCCTTGAGCTTTTGAGGACGTCTCATTGCAAGCCCGTCGCTTATTCATCCCTCTAGGGCTTTGTTTTTCTTCTTCTCAGACTATGAGTTCTTTCGATCAGGTAAGCTCATGTTGCGCTTCTTTTTCAATTGCATAATCTTGTGGCTCCAAAATGTTCAATTTATCATTCTTGTATGAGCATTACCATATGAAACTTGTGGATTTTTATGATTGTTCTTGCTCTTTTGAGGGTTCATATGCAAGAAACTTTTAATTGTTTCCGATTATACCTGATTAACATACAGATGGGACGGTATTTCAGCAGGGATTGTGTGTATCGGCTAGTGCTGTAAAACAAGATAATAATAACTCAGCTGGGACGGTGTTTTAGTACTATGTATTGATTATTGAAAACCCTATATCAATTAACCTAAACTAACGAAGTAAACAGGCGTTTATGGGCATACTTTAAATAACGATTGAATGTGGGTATAAGTTTTGAACATGGCAAACCATAAAAAGAAATCCATTAAAGCTATATAAATACAAATATTTTGTACCTTTAGGTCTCTGTATTAGATAACAAGGAAGATGAATAAAAGGAAAATGATTAAGATGCATTTGGCTGAGTGGGCTTACGGTTTGGGTTCAGGATGCCCAAGGAAATGTTTGACCGTGTTCAAATCCCTCTTTGCCTCTGTTGTCACCACTTTTTGGATTTTATCCCAGTAATTATCCGGTGCATGTTCGACAAGGAACTACATGTGTCAAGGGATTTGTAGGTGGTCAAGGAGTGTCTGACACATCTTAATCAAAAGTAACGGTTAATCCTTTTCCTTTTGGTTTCCCTTGATCTTTTTTAGGAGTCAGTTAAGATGGGGGTGAAAAGATTAGTTCTGAGAGTTTGCAGTTGGGAGTTCGATGAGATGCAGATTGACTTGGCTTTTACAATGAAATATAAGATTATTGAGAAAACAAAGAAAAAAACTCTTCAGGGTGCTGTAGCAAGTAACACCCTAGAGTTCTCAAAAGAACTAATAGCCCATGGAAAATCTCACTGATAATATTTAGTCAAATGTCCCCCCCCAAAACCGTGAGTGACATTAAATCATAGATCAGGGAGCAAAAAAGATGGACTTCTAGATTTGGAAGCATATCATTTACTCATCATTTGTGAACATATTTTATGGTAGGTCCTAATGAGTAATTGGCCTAATATTGAAAAAACATGTGCATGTTTATGGAGGAGACTTATTTTCTATCTTATATATGCACTGGCTGCTGATGCCCACATACACATCTAGATATTTTGCATCCAAAATTTGAAATGCATTTCCTAGGACGCATGTTAGACATGGCCCAATATGTTCCAGATATGGTAAACTCTAAACAACGTATTAATACGACTTTTTGTTTATCTTTTGTTACCTTGAATGGGCTCCTGATACAATTACTAAGCATGTTTGGCAATGGACTCTGGGCAAACTTTAATGCCCCAGAATGGCTAAGTCGCACATTAAATGGGTGAATGATGATATTAACCCCTAGGGGTTGGCTCAAATGGTAAAGGCCTTGGGCTTGGGGGTATGCTCCCTCCAGGTCTAAGGTTCAAATACCCTTGGGTGCAAACAATCTCTAGGGGCCATTAGACTGGGGGATTTTTCCCTTGAATTACCCGAGGTGAACTTGCGGGAAACTCATTGCCGAGGGCCTGTGCACTTCCTGGATTAGTCGGGATGCTGTTCCTGGACACCCGGTGCCAATAAAAAAAAAAGAATGATGATATTTATCAAAAAGGAAAAACAATGCGTGTTTGATGATATAGTTATAGAAAAATGCTTCTTACAACCGGCTTGTGAAACCGGCGGGGAATCTCCACGTCATTAATGAAATGCAGTGTTTTATTTCTATATTACAGTAGGTAGGAAGAAAAAAATCTAGCTAACACTGGAAAAATTTATCTTCTCCTCCATGAAGCCTAAGACGGCCACTCCCCCTTCGTCTTTCTCCACGAAGCCAAAAATCCATAGCCACTCCCAAGAGGCACTTTCACTGGTTGACTAAAGTTGGCAACGAAACCCTCTTCTCTGTCCTAGTGGGTCTTCATCTTCTACAAGAAGCCAATGGGTCTTCATCTTCTCCACAAAGCCAGTGGGTCTGTCTTCGAAACCTTACCTTCGTCCGTCGAAACCCCAGTTTTCGTCGTTCTCTGATTTCATTTTCATTTTCGTCTTCGTCTTCTCCCCACCGAATCACCCATCGTTTGGTTCTCCCTTCTACTTTGTCTTCGAAAACCCCCATCCCCATCCAACATTTTTCCTTCTCCCCATCAAAACCCTTCGTCTTCGGAACCCCCGTCCCCATTGTCTTTGTCTTCTCCACTGCCTCATGAAGCCACAGCCCACGTAGCCATATCCCACGATGTCCCTATTGTCTTCTCTACAGTCATGGTTTTGATATAATTTTGCTAGCATTCTTCCCAACCAAACAGCAAAGAGAAGTAGAATTTCAATCTTGAAAGTGTCGTGCAATTTGATTTTCAAAAACTAAAACAAAAGGGTCTCATATTGTCGATACAATACCCATTCCATGAATTTGATAAAGTAATTGATTTACAATGAATAGAAAGAGAGAGACTTTAGTATCTCAATGGGTCTCATAAAGCTACTAAAAACGCTTCTCAGAAAGCCCCATTTGACTTCCAATTTTTTTTTTCAAACTGTCATGAGCTTTATTGGGCGTTTTTCTGTAGAGCACTGGTTCATTCTTGTCGAATGGGGCGTCTCTCTCTTTTCTGTCGATGGCAAGCACTTTTCTATGACCTCCAAATGTTGGTATCTGGCAAGCACTTTTCTATCGTATCTGGCAAGCACCGGTTCTTCTTTGGCAAGCACGTATCTGGCAAGAATAAAGTTGTTTTAACCTTTGTTTCCTCACCCAACGGAAAACCATTGTTCAATGAGTGTTGGTGTTTTGCCTGAAAATGAAGCTGAAGCTGGGTCTGATGGAGAGCTCATATACATGAGGGCCTGCCTAAAACTTGTCTCGTTGTACGCATACAAAAAATATAGAGAGGGGAAGCAGTGGTGGGTCCCTCCTTTTTTATTTATTTAAAGAAATCAAATAAATAACAACCGGTTGCACTGCGGTTTCGCAGGCCGGTCGTGTCTAGCAAAGCTGATAGTTATATGAGTGCTAAGTTTCACATTAGTTTTTTACTCGGTGAAATTCCAAGGACTATCAAATTGTTTTGGAATATAAGCATAAACGTGTCTTAACGCTTTCCTTAGATCGTTACCAATGTCATTAGGGCCGATTGGAAATGGCATGTGGTGCTCGGAATCTATATGGTCTTGAAGAGGACGCCAGAGATATGAGCGGGGTAGATTGTAATGCCCCAAAAGGGTAAGTCCCACATTGAATGGGTGAACGATGATAGGGTTGATGAGTGCCTGGTAGTTTAGGAAGTCATATAAATATGCTTATTGATTTTGAAAGTGAACATCTATTATGGACATACCCACAAGGTAAAGAAGGACAACTAAAATAGGCTGGTGTACGGTATGTTGAATGTATTGGCATTTTTGTTCAATTATGCATTTATATGATTTAAACAAAGAATTTACTTGGTAGGCAAAAACTTTATGCTCTCATCTGTTCTATCATTTGTCCTTATATGCATTTTTTATTTTGAGATGATGGCCAGGAAGAATGAGGCCTAGATGGTGGATATTTTGAGGCTGCTCTCTATGTCTGATATGCATTTGATTATTGAAACATAGTAGGGGTTTTATCTTTGTCTTCATTTGGGAGTTGGAAATCAACATATACCAGATATCAGTGAAGTTGTATTGGGTGAAATGGTGATGCAGAGTTCCCTTCCTAGTTCAACTGAAGCTACTCTATTTTTTGTATCTGATCATGGGAAAGTAGAGGACTCATGTGATTGGAGGCCGGGCACTGAAACTTGGCAGATGGGTTCGAATTGTGATAAACACACACATGGTCAGTGCGGAAATGCTGAACCAGTAATAGAGGAAAAGGATAATGCTAATACTCCAAACTCCTTAAATTTTCCTAGAAGTTATGCCCAGCCATCAAATGTTAGTACAATATCTGAAAGCTGTATGCCAAATTTTGTATATAGACGAAGGAAGCTACGGCAAAACTCTCTCTCCATTTTTTCACCACAGGCCCCTGTAAATATGAAGAAAAGTGCTGATTGTCATTCAGTCATAAGTTCTGATGCACCTTCTGTGGCAGCCAAGGAAAAGCTTGTAGATTTTCAAGGTTTTCAAGTTGAGCATGAAAGTCATACTGTTGGAGTGCCGACTAAGGCTTCTCTCTTATGCATAAAAGATCCCTGCGTTTTTAAGTCACAATCTATAAATGGATGTTCAGTTGAGGATGGGCATGCTTCTGATGATGTGCTAAAAAGTGGCAGGCAAAAGATTTTAGAGGTTGATAGTGTAAATGACAGTTGCTCATCGTCACAATCAAATATGGAACATGTTTCAGCTTCCATGGAGACTGAAGTGGATGACACTGGTGAATGCTCTTCATCTAGTGTGATGGCTATGGAGGTCAAGGGGGAAGATCTTTCAGAAAATGATTTATGCATTTCTATACTTAGATGTCAGGGTTTGGTTGGTGTTTTGCCTGCCAAGAATGATGATTCTACTGAAGATACTGGTCCTAGTAGTGGAAGTAGCTGTTCCCGATTATGCAATATTTGTGGTCATTCAGATACTACAGTGAACATGCTTATTTGTGATCATTGTGAAGAGGCATTCCATGTTTCTTGCCTCAATCCCCGTATGAAGAAAATACCAACTGATGATGATGAATGGTTTTGTTATTCTTGTTTGAAAAAGAAATGTAAAATTCCAAAGGAAACAGACACCATAAAATCACTGAGCATTGCTAGTGAAATGGGCAGATGCAGAATCACATCAGTTAAAGGTGACTCAAATCCAATACTATCGATGTTGAGAGATACTGAACCATATAAAATGGGTGTCCGGGTTGGTAAAGGTTTTCAAGCAGAAGTTCCCGACTGGTCAGGTCCGATAGTTAAGTATGTTCTTTCACCTATCTTCAAATTTTCAACTTTTTTAAGTTTATAGCTTTCTAGAACTACACTTTCTTCTTCCTAAATAGGTGTTACCTCTTGTATACCCCCTCGTGTACTTGGGCTATGCCTATTCTTATTGATACAATCGTTTACTTATCAGAAAAAAAAAGAACAGGTAACTTCATTACGTATATATTCTTTCACTGAACCATATATTCCTGATGGTTGTTATTTCACTGTGATGCAGTGATGTTGATGCCGTAGATGAACCAGTGGAAATGAATCCTTCAGTGTGTGTTACTTCACATGTAAAGTTTGATTTCACAATTGACCTTTAAATTTCATCTGGTCTGGGTAGAAGTGAAACATCTTTCTTTATCTTTCTTTTATTTTCTTCTTTCTTTTTACTTGGCATTTTTCCTTCTGTAGGAATGGAACATCAACAAGCCTTATACACTAAACTCCATATGTAATTGGCTTCAGTGTCGAGACGTTATAGACGGCATAGGAGAAGGTGTAAATGGAACTATATGTGGAAAGTGGCGCAGGTAAACTAAATGACAATCTTCTATATGAGTGATTGACAGTCTTTGTTTTAGTGTTCGTAGAGTATGATGAACATTTATCACAAATTTGGTAGGGTTAGACATTTAGCTTTATCTGGAAGCTTTTCCAAGGAAAATCTGCCTAAAACTTAATATTAAAACTAGCTTTATGCAGAACTTAAATAAAAACACAGATGATTGTTAGTTTCTATGTTTTTGCCCATTCATAAGTTTATTCAGGGAGTTACTTGTGCAAATTCCTCGTTGGGTAAATCTTTCTTGAAGAACTTTTTTGTTGGTTGTACTTTATGTAATCTCAAGTTATATTACATTTTTTTTGTTTGTTATGCAATGTAGGATAATCTTTATAGCCTGCATGGCTCATTATCTCCTCTCTCTGTCTCTCTTCATCAATTTTTTCCCTGTACTCTTTCATATATGACCTGTCATTTTCTTGTCAATTAGTTCGGGATGCTTAATACACTATAGTTTTTAAAATGGCAGGGCTCCTCTTTGTGAAGTCCAAACTGATGACTGGGACTGCTTTCGCTCTGTCCTTTGGGATTCAACCCATGCTGATTGTGCCGTCCCTCAGGTGAAATAACCTTACTTTTCAGTTCTTTTGATCTGTTTGGATTTCTTCCGCATGTTAGAGACACTTGGGAGGAAGAATACATTGCAAGAATGACTGTCAAATTAGTTATATCCAAAGAGTTGTGAATAGCATGTGGCATACTTTCTACCTCAGAGCATTAAAGTATTTCTGTTAAAAATTTGACATTAATTGTCAAACATCAGATCAGGTTATAATACATCATTTTATTCTGGCTATTTTTCTTAGAAAGAAATCTTTTTTTTTTTTCTTTTATAAGTAAGAAGAAAAGAATAGAAATAAATCTTAGTTTGGGTTGATCACTGGATTGACTTTTTATAGATGCTAGAATTGATGGATAGACTTTTTCTGTGCAGCCTACTGAAAAACTGACTCATACTATATAGTTGATGCCAAATACTGGTTCAGAGAAAAAAAATGATGCCCAATAGGCAATAATGAAAAGAAATGATAAAGTGCATGTTTAATCAAGCTCTTTAAGGCGATGATAATAAGATTAAAAAAAATCAAATTGTTTCTTATGTGAAACATTATTTATATCACTTGATGTTGTCGGCAAACTGCTTTGATTGAGAGGGTTCATGTTTCTTTGACAGGCTTGGTACCAAACACTGATCACAATGTATACGTGTTGTAAATAATGCTGTTTGCTTTTATCAGTCTAACACCTTCATTTTCTTATCAAGCACTCTTCTTTTACCTTTGTTGTTCTGCTCCTAATATATGTTAATTCAGTATCATTTCATCTGTTCGCTTCAGGAGCTAGAAACAGATCAAGTTCTAAAGCAACTAAAATATATTCAGATGGTACGTCTTGGCATTTTTTTAGATTACTAGATGTTCTTTTTGTTGATCCATGCAAAGATTATAGGCAAATTAGATCACTTATTGTTGCTGCTAAGTTGTTTCAGATCTTTGCCTCTACTTTAGATTTTACTCATCCATGATCAAATCTGTCAGTCTATCCATTGATTAACTTTAACTGATCTTCCCAAATAATAAATCATCAGGCATTTACCTTATTTGAGAAGCAGCCGTATTTTTTAATCAACTGATCGTACTTAATGTGTAAAGAATAGCAACATACATGCTAACTTTGTTGACCCTAAAGCAAGCATTAGGAATGCCCTAAGTTTCTCTCTTGCTCTCTCTCTCTCTCTCTCTCTCTCTCTCTCTCTCTCTCTCATTCCAATGTATCTTGAACTTTTAATTGCAAACACTTCTGTATAGACTTTATGAATTTTTTGAAGAAAATGATGTCAGAAGCAAAAATAGAAGCAACTGCATAAAAACTTTGATCAATTTAAGAAACTGCAATTCAATTTGGAGTGCAGTAATGCAATAGGTTGGATATTTATATTGCAGTAATCCCAAGTACACAAGAAATGTACACAGAAAATGCCTAAGTACCATTAAGCACTAGTGAGGGATGCAAACAAATCATGAAAACTGTCCTCATTACAACTAATGACCGAAGCCCAAGAAAATAAAGTATTATAAAAGAATCTCTTCAGCTCATCCAAGGGACACTCCCTGTCTTTGAAACACCTCTTATTTCTCACCATCCACAAACACCACATAATGCAAAGGGGAATCATTTTCCACACAGCGACAATGTGAGCATTTCCCCTAATACCTTTCCAGCACCTAAGAATATCCTTGACGCTTCAAGGCATAACCCATGCCACTTCATCTTATCCCTCTGTGCCGTAGTGTTTCCCATGGGTCCAAATATTTCATGTGGGGTCAATCTTTAGGGGATCTATTTTTGAGCTGGTTGATTGGACATGTGTAGGTGGCTCATTGGAGCCTAGTCTCTCTCTCTCTCTCTCTCTGTTCCCCTGTTTGTTGCTGGTTATTGCTGGGTTCTTAATGTTTCATATTACATGCAGCTGAGGCCCCAGCTAGCTGCCAAACGGCGAAAGTCAGATCATACAAAGAGTGATGGTGATCATCAAAAACCTACAGTTAAACATACGGACTCCATAACATGGTGAGAACTGCTTGATAATTTTGTCTAGAGCGTCCTTACAACTTGGCTTCCTGTGTCTTGTACACTCAAGGACATTGAAATCCAAATTGAATTAGGCATTCTACACCACTGTTGTCTAGCATTATAATCGTTATAGACAGATGAAACAGAACATAGATGTCTCGTTCCATGTCTATTCTCCCTCCTCCTGCTATCTTCATCCGTTCTTACTTTCATTGTTGACTTTGCGAATTTCCCTGCCAAATGGTTGTTTTTTTTCTTGAACTAAATTTTGGAATTTTGAACTGAAATGAATCATATCGTTCGAAAGAATAGTGAAATATATTTTGGTTCCGGTTTGACACACGTCTAGGGTTTTTTAAGTTTCATGGATGATGATGACTTATAAAAAGAAAAGTTTTCATGGATTATGTTCTGGAAATTGTAACTTCCAAGAGGGGAGCGGGACATATCAATTAATGATTAAATTACATATACTGTATCCGACCATGAGTTATTCAATGCTTCTATTCCCGCAAATTTGTGAGAACCTCAGTTGGTGAGAGATAAACACATAAGCGGTGCTCTTACATAATTTATGGCTGCCTTTGTAAGTATTTTGAGCAGTCTTAAATACTTCATAAATATAGGACTTTATTTATTTCTCTTTTACTAGATATTCTCAAATTCAAGTAAGAACTTGATGGACTCTTGAGTTCATCACTCCTGTGGGATCGAACCCACGAATTTATCATTCACCGGCTTGGTATAAAATAGGAAAAAAGTTCACTTATTTATTGACAGTTGCGCTTGTATAAACACAGTATAACAGTTGCTTAATTCTTAATGGTTTGGCTATGCTCGAGTATGGACATGTTATAATTACTTGGACTGATGTTAGATAAAGTTCTAATTAATAAGCCCCCTTTAAAAAAAAGTGAACATATTTTTGAACTCAAGAAAAAACCCACCTTTTAATGATGAGTTATATTTTTTTTTCCAAGAAGTATGCTGTACTTGTGCATTCTAAAATTGTATTGGTTAAAAAAGTAAGGCTTCAGCTCTAGAAAAACATCCCATGTGAACAAAGCCAAGCAAATTGATGGTTCAGATAATAAATGGTAGCCATAAAAAACATCCCCATGAATATGACAAAGTTGATTGGGCTATAAAAGCCATAATCAGCAAAATGATCCACTTCAGATGAGGACCCGGTAAAAATAACTTAATATGGCCTAGAAAGTCAGAAACTCCGAGGAGAGCCAACTCTTAGTAAAGATTTTCACTTTGAATTTCTCATGTAAAGGAAATATTTACTGGTGAACCGAAAGAAGATATGTAAACACGAACTTCTGTAAAGTTCGACCAGCTACAACTAAAACTAAAGGCTGTGCAGAAAATTTAAAAAAAAAAAAAAATCGAAATATTGCATGGGATCAAAGTTTTTCCCTTAGCTCTGCTATGGGAACATAAATCACAGACTCTTGAAATAAATGGGATTTATCAGAATCTCTGGCGTTGTCATTTTGAAGTCTCAGCAATTTCAGCTTTATGGTCTCTAGTCTACCCATAACTTTGCAAAGTCTTTCCATTTCTACCTCTGCTGCTTGACATCTTCCCCCAGCCATGACACTGATCCTTTTCCTCTCCTTAGTTCTTGCTTCCAAAAGCTTCTTCAAGCTCACATCATCGTTGAACTCCACTGTATCCTGAATGCAACAGATAAGAGAGTTGCTTAAAATCTTGAATTATTAAGAAAGTTACTCCTAATATTCAAATATGATAAAGAATCATGGAGAGAAACAAAAAGGCAACGAAAGAAAGGGTTTTCTGAGCCACAGGTACCTTTTTGCCATTAGCAGGTGACATGAATGAAGATCTTTTCTGCCGCTTTTTCTTTAAAACACGGCTTAATGACTTGGGGCCCTTTCTATGGAAAACTTTTTTAACATTCTTTGGGCTATGGATCATAATCTCTGAAGAGGTATCGTTTGATACCATAACTTTGTCAGCTTTTTTCTTCAATTTTTCTAACCTGGATTCCTTAAAACTATGAAGTTGCTTTCCTGTCTCTTCCTGTTGCAGAAAAACAATCAATCAATGTTGGGTAAAAGCTTTGACTCTCAAGGATTCATGAGAGAGCGAAAAAAAAAAAAGTTCGACTCTATAAGCCACATTTTGAATTTAGAGCACAGAATTAGTAGTTGATAAACCTCGAGAAGAATTTATCTTTTACTTCATCGACTCCAAAGATTGACGATAGTGCTTGTACAAGAAAGATGCTAATTTAGCATCACAATGCTAAACAGGTGAGGGAGATTTATATAAGAAGATAAAACTTGATGGCAGTCCAAGGTGCAGGGAACTATGCAGTATGACTGACAAAATGCAAGAAAGGAACACGAACAAAAGGAGAAAAGAGACTTGAATATAGGCATTTGAAAAATAAATGGAGTGTCACCTCACCTTTCTGTATTTAAGTGCCAAGTATCGTGCATTTTTGAACCATTTGCTAACCTGAAAAGTTTGTGTATCAAGTGTTATAACTGCATACTAGAAAGAACAAATACCTATAAGCTATGGAGCAAATACCTATAACTATGAAATAGTAGATTCCACCAATAACGTTTGCTATTCCCCAATCATCACTAGCCTCACAGATTGCGTATTAATGGTTGTATTTGATGGATAAATAGTCAATTCATAGGCATCTGATTGCAATAAATGTGTCTTTATGAAGCCACTGATGGTAGCTAATAATGCATTATTTTAAAGTTAAAATAGGCTGTATAAATGCAAAACACTTGCATTGCATGTGGAATGGGGTTTGTGATCCAACCTATTTCAACTGTTACTATAGCGATGGTTTTCCATTATCATTTTTGAGATTGCTTTCCAGTATTAAAATCAATCTGAAAGCTTAGACACTTACTTAGACACTTACCTTCTCTGGATCAAGGCCCAATTCCTTTGAAAGATTCTCCTTGACAGCTCTTGGGGGAAGTTCATTCTCAGCAAAAACTTGACGAAGCTTCTGGTACAGTACATAATAAGAAAAACAACACATCTCATGCAGTAAATATTACAGTTCTTATTTCTTAATTTAAAAAGAATGCTTGATTGAGAAGCTGTGTGAAAAGGAAATGGTGGGACTTTCACTACCTCAACCGCAATGTGGGGTATTCTGAAAAATGGCCTTCTGGTTGAAGTTTCTAGTGGGAGTTTCTTTTTCAATTCTTTGGTCTCAGAATTTTGTCGCTTCTGCTCACTTTCATATAGTGTCATAAGGGTGCTGGCTGCATCAGACTCCTTTTCTCTCCGCTTTCTTTTAGCAGGACCCCAGTCTTCATCGTCACTCACTGGTTCAAAAGCAGAAGCATCCTTTCCAAACATTTCCTATTAGGGAACAAGATAATCAAATCAAATCACATAATGCCAATCTGAATACTCCATGAAAAAATTCTGCTTCATAAACAGTGTGAAAATCTGTATACCATAATTTTCCACGGGAGCAAAATTTCTTGTTGAGTATATACTCAAGATGACCAATTTTATTCATACTATCTTGAATTGAATGATTATTTTATCAGAAAAAATGCAAGTTTTAATGGTGACTTACGGGTTAGGAATACATTTTACAGGCAATAAAAAATATAGTAAATATAATAAATATCCATCCCATCCAATTTGTTGACTCCACGAGTTCTTATTACATAGCTTTCGTTTACGTTTTTTATGGTAACTAAATCAAATATATGCAGTTTTCAGAGAGGCTAGAACAGCCCAATGATACTTTGTTACATTCTAATATCTGGTAATCTCTAGTTTTGTGTAATCACAAGCAACTCGTGTAGGCCTATTCTCTAATACCACATTCCCAGGTAAGCTACATACCTCCTTTGCATTCCATCAGGTAACATAGTATCAAGGCTAACACTAAAGGACATAACTATGGCTAGAACACCTTGATTATTTCCCATCTTATTCCCCCTTCTTGGGGGACGAAGAAAGACTACAGAGGATAAGGAACAATATAGCACCTTTAGGTCATTACTTCTTAAAATAATATATATCGTAGACAGCTTGATTTAGTGGTAAAGAATTTAATCTTAAGAATTTTGTGATACTCACATCGTATAGCTTCTTATAGTCAACAGCTCTTCGCTGCCTAGGGCCGCATATAATTCCCCCGTCGGTGGATTCATCAGAATCTAAACCGTTATTAGCAAAATGGTTTTCACACACCATGCCTTCCTTTCCAGAAAAAAATTCAACATCCAAAGACCAACTCAGGCTAGTAGAACTACTAATGTCATCTGACACATTGTCATCAGATTCTGCCCCACTGATCATGGAACTGTTTTCCCTCCTCTCTGGATTATAATCATCATCATCAGAATCATCTGAAGGCCATTCTTCCTCTGGATCTAATATTGCATTCTCACCATCAGGGAAAGCAGCTTCTTCTTTGAAAACATCCTATTCCATGTGGGAGTAACTTCATTAATTTGCTGAAGAAGCCCAAAATATCCCATGAGATTTTCAAGTAACTAACCTGCCAATTACTGTTCATGGAGAAGTGGGTCCCAAGATGGGCATTCACTACTTCTAGAATGTCCATCTTAGACTCACAAAATTTGCAAAACCATCCCTGATCACCTGGAGGAACTGTAGATTATCAATTAAACTACAAATCAGTTTCTTAAAGAAGCCATCTGATCCATAAATCACTAAATATTCACAAGAAAGAAGCGAGTAGAACATACTATTGTCACTGTCCAATGGAGGGTCAAGGCATTTTTGGTGGAAAGCACAATTGCATGTCCCGTCACATAGTATAATATCATTATCTGGGAAAGCTTCACGTAACTTGCACTTTGCACAGAATATCTACATATAACAAACAATAAAGACATAAATATACACGTCACAGCTAGTGTGATCCGAAAGGTAGTAGCCAGGGTCTTTCTAGCTGTGCACAACCATGTTAATTGTCTAAGTAAAAACCTATGAGACCAGACCAGAGGCCGAGTTTCAAACTCATATTGTGTTAATTACACTAGTATCCAACCTACTCAGCAAAAGAAAAGGGCAAGAACACTATCAGCTGAGATTTATAACATTTTTCACAATTCAAAATCACTGGAACAGTTACTTCCATATTGCAGTCAGAACCTAAATAATTTTTTTTAAAAGATAAGTTACTTCTTATGTTGGAAATGATATAGAGTTAACACACACCTAGCATATAGACAATAGTTTATTGGCCAAGTCGTGGCTACTCAGTACAAGAAAATGTAAGGATTCAGAAGCATATTCAGACGAATTTAGGAAATCCCAAAAAGCCCCTTTCAGCACCCATCTCCAAATGAAAAGAACACGAGAAGGTTTGAGGCTTCTTTTTCTTTTCTCAAGTTGATGTTTTGTCTTTGAAAACTTTATAGTCCTAATATTTAGCTGATCATGGTGATATGTGTTTTACATGTTCATGGTATACAGATCCATCTGGAGCAATGACAGAGTCTTCAATGCATCCTTCTGAACTAAGTGAATCCAGCTGGCGAATTGCATCACGTATTCCAAGTTTACAATTCAATATCTGCTTCTTGGCTCGTTGTAGTTCCTTTTCCGGCTTAATCTTTTCTCGACTGAAATCAAAACAATAATGAAAATGATAAACCACAACTCTGTTTATCACAGAAAATCAAAATTTCAAAAGAAACAAACTATTTTCTGTTCATATAAAGCAGGTAGTTTAAATATTAAATAATGAGCCATTCGTACATCCCTATTTTTCTGTTCTTTCAGCAGGGTTTTCATTCATAAACTTTTACCTCCCAAACTAGCTTAAACTATAAAACACTCATTGAGAAATTTTTAGTCTAAATGAGCAAGTAGTTTTCTTACTAATGGAAAGACATATGAGATAAGGTTTTAATACCTCTGACCTTTCCAACCTTCTCCAGAGTAAGCATCGATAAGGTTCTGCTCTAGTTTCATTTTAATCAACAGATACCTTGTTCTCCTGTGTAAACGGGAAGCTTCATCGAGCTCCACGCTATCCTTTTGCCTTCTCTTCTTCTTCCTCTTCTTAAGATTTGTAATTTTGACCTCTCCATCAACATTTTTCCTCTTTCCCTTGGAGATATTAGGCAAAGCCTTTTCACCTTGAAGCCCCAATGGAGAATTCTTTCTTGAAGACTTTGAATCAGTTGGTTTACGCAGAACTTTCCTACGGAAAAACCTTCTACTTATAGAATCATTGTTGGGCTCCCTGCTAGCACGATCAGTAACTGACCTCTTTGAAAGCGTTGAACCAATTGTCTTTACATGAGATTTTGATTTTGGTTTGTGTTTTTTGCAATGGGATATATTCCTGCCCTTTTTAAACTTCAATGATGCAATCAGCTTAGACCCAGACTCTACCTTTGAATAACAAGATTTGCCAGATTCTTGGTAGATCAATTTCTTTCCAGTACCACGCATATCGATCTGCAACGTGTGAGCACTGAAAAATTAATCCTACATGGATAAGAAATGACTTCAAAAGCACCCATCCAAATGATAATGTATCTAGAGGACTTCAATACATTAACATAGACATAGTTAGTGGACAGAGAATTAAGCTCAAGGATACCAGACTACTGTAGAGATTCCAAAGTTTATTCTTCCATTTCCAATTGCAGCTATCATGAATATTGCCCAAAGTTCTCAAAAGTAATTGCCTGTATGTAGAAATCTAGTGGGATAAGCTGCCTCTTCATACAGACAACAAACTCAAGTGCGTGATGGTATTTCTAAAATTAATTCTCCTGCATGATTGTCAAAACATCTAAATTGAGAACTTATATCACAATTTGCAGTTCCATCTAGCAGACTCATTGAATTCTGATGATATTGAAGCTTGAAAGTGAGAGCAAAATCTCTTCCAAATGAATTTATGACTATTGCCCAAGAGTCTGAAATAGCTAAACAACCCATAGAGCATATAACAAAGAAACAATATATTTGAACATACAAGGAGACAGATGTACAGAAATGTCTTGCTCGTTACAATCTGTGCACTTTTTAGTTGGTCACAATAGAAGGGAGCATCTAAGACACAGATGTGAAGCATTTTTCCTTTGCAGCTTCAATTTTGAGGCTATAACTTCAGATTTTAACAAATTAGATAAGCATGTCGTCCGGGATATTTCTAAAACCAAACTGAACAGAGTCTAAGGTAGAGTCTTGAACACGTTCAAAGTAAATCCTATGGTTCTTGATCCCTAAAGGTCCCAATTTTGTGAAGACCTTAAATGACAGCCTCAAATGACAGTCCGCAATCTGCATAATATCAATTTGAACTTGAGTCTGTATAACATGAGGAAACATACCAGGTACAATTGAAAAATATTGCTTGCCAAACATAGAAGGTACTCTTGTCTTTTCAGAGACCAAACATGCTGGTATAGAAAAGAAAACTTCCAAAACAGCACTTAGACAATAAGCTGTCTTGCTCCGAATGCAAAAGAGCATTTTTCTCAAGACTAAATTGAACGAAGCGAAAAAAAGTAGGGCCCTAAGAACCCGACCAATGAATAATGATCATTCAAAGTGAAGTCAAGACCGATCTGAACCTTAAAATCGTATGTTTTTCCAAGGAAGACAAAGAACGAACACTGAAACAACATTAATCATTACAATGAGAATGGGAGAGTAAAGAAGGTGAAATTCAAGGACGATAATCACTCACGATCGCCCAGAAAACCAAATAAGCCACTGCCAAAATCCCAACTAGAGAGACACCAAAAGAAATACCAAGAAGAAAACTATACCAAATGTACCAAGAGAACCACACAAAGAAACGAATCTAAATGTAAAAGCTAAAGAAACCCACGTGAACATTAAGAAATGAAACGAAGAAAATATAGAAATAGAGGAGGTAAACTGATTACTTTGAAAAAAAGGAAAGCAAAAACAGACCTGAAAGAGAATAAGTATTTCGAGGAAGATCTGCAGCTGGAAGAGCTCAAATGCTACCGTTCGTATGCATATTGAGAGAGAGAGAGAGAGAGAGAGAGAGAAATTGGATGAGAGGCTTTGAGTTGATTGATTTGTGTCAAATTGTAGAATTTGAATAAATTTAAGGGTTTTGGGTACTGAATGAAGCTTTGTCGTCTAAATCCGTCGCCGGTCCGGTGAGTCTTTCCGACGCATCACCAACGGTCAGGTCTCTTTTTTCCCTGTCCCTCCTCCCTCTACATCTCTCTCGCCCTTTTATTTGCACAGACTCTCTCTCTCCAATTCTTCCTCACTCTTTCACCCCCTCCCCCCAAAACATTATTAAAGTAAATTTATTAGAATGCATAGTGACGCTGTAACACCACACCAAATCTCATTATTTTCTTTAATCATCAGAGTGATTGCAAGCAGCATTGAAAACCTCAAAATCTACCGCAATATTCCAATAAAAACAAAAACAAAAACAAAAACAAAACCCAAGCTAACGAAACCAACCTTATGCATTGAATTGAACACACCAAATTTGGATAGAATGATATATACGAGAAATGATATATGTGTGCAATTCAGCATATTAATAATTGAGATGTAGATAACTAAATTTTTTATAAGTTTTTTTTAAATATATTTAATATTTTTTTTATATAAATTGAATACTAAAATTATTATAAATTTAATTATTTATATTTTATTTTAATAATAAGAAATATATTTTATATTATTTATTAATGATTATTTTTAAAGACATATATACATGTAGATGAACCTCGTATATTTGTCTCTCCCACAGTACAGTAGATCTTCTTGGCTGTTCACTTGCTGTATTCGACGTGATCTGATTCGATGGGGTTTAAGATCCCCATAACTTTGTTTGACGACGTCGTTTGGTATTGTATTTAACTATTTATTTTGCGAAAGAATAAACTCCAAGAAAATGCTCGCTTCCCCTTCACCAGTTGCTTATTTCGTACCATCCGCCGCCTGAAACCTCTCCGGTCATCTTCTCCTTAGATCCGGTCATTGGATCCCGTTCAACTCTCTAAAAGCTAAATACTCTATTCCTGCGCAGTAGACTACCAGTATTGGAAGATCAAAAGAAGATATGAATAAGGAAGAGCTGGAGAGTGGCGCTTTAAAAAATGAAAAGGAAAAACAACAACTAGAAGAAGAAGAACAGGTTGTGAATCCATGGGAAGTTTCGGCCAAAGAAGGAGGCAAGATTGACTACGACAAGCTCATTGAGAAGTTCGGCTGTCAAAGGCTCAACCAATCGCTCATTGACCGTGTCGAGCACCTCACCTCTCGCCGCGCCCACGTTTTCCTCCGCCGCGGCGTCTTCTTCGCCCATCGGTACCACCCCATCCCCATCCCCACCTCTTCTTATTTTGAAAAAAATATGTGTCGAGTATAATTGGAATTTGATGGATGGCACACAGGGACTTCAATGACATACTGGATGCATACGAGAGGGGCGAGAAGTTCTATCTGTACACGGGTAGAGGACCCTCGTCTGAAGCTTTGCACTTAGGGCATTTGATACCCTTTATGTTCACTCAGTACGTCAGTTCTTCTGCTTCGTTTGCTGAGAAATCATGGCTTTTGGTTCCCTTCGTCGTGTTCGCTCAATTGGTTAAAAAAAAAAGGAAATAAGAAGCAGAAGCTATTTTTGCTGGCATTAAACGGAAAACCTTATCCAAACAAAATGAAAAAGGATAATTTATTTGGTAGTTCATTTTCTTTTCTTGTGCACTGTTTCGTTGCTCAGAGAAATTGGATCAAGGAAAGAAAGGGAATAAATTAAGAAGCAAAACCAACAGAAGTATTTATGTTGATTATATTGTTTCTTAGTGTACGGTATTTCTTTCTGCTCTGGTTGCTGTATGGAAAGAATAGAGAAAAATTTTCCTTTATTGTCATTGAATTGACCACAAAATTTTTGGCGAATTAGGTTTAGGTGTGTACCATTATGTTCCAAGTGGAGTTTCTTTATTATGTTCTGTTTGGTTCTCGCGCTCTGCTCATAAAAACCAGTCAATTTGAGAGAAGGAAACAAATTTTTTACTGCTTTGGTTTGATTGTTTTGGTTCCGGTGTTCTGCAATGGAAGAAATGAGAAAGATAAACTGTGTGCATATATATTGTTTCAACTACAGGTAGATAGAAATTACTAAGTTCTGTTCGCTTTGGTCCGTATATGGAGCTTAAATACGTTGTCAAATATGTATTTGAACTTTTAATCTTTTTTTCTCGGTAAATTATTTTTATTTCCTTTACGTTTGGTTTGATTTTGGGGTGAAAGAATATGTTAATGATTCAAATCAGTACTGATAAAAATTTCTAATGATTCCAATTAGTTGATGAGGATCCATGGCAGATGCCATGTTATTAGGATGAAGATTAGTTTGTTAGGTGCAATGTAAAAATATGAGTTTGTCACATCTTTTAAAGCCAATCAACTGCGTTGCAATCATAATTGTTGTATGCATGTGGCTTTTGGTTGTAGATATTTGCAAGAGGCCTTTAAGGTTCCTCTTGTAATACAACTTACTGATGACGAGAAGTTCCTGTGGAAAAATCTGACGGTGGAGGAGAGCAGGAGACTCGCCAGGGAAAATGCCAAGGACATCATTGCTTGTGGTTTTGACATCAGAAGAACCTTCATCTTCTCTGATTTTGATTATGTTGGAGGGTGAGTACTGCAGAACTGTAACTTGACATCAAAATGAAACCACAAACTGGCATCGAATCATACATGATGGACTGGTATTGAATCATTAGGCCAGGCATGAGGGATCTTATAACATAATGAGCATTTCTTCTTGTTGATCTGTTTACAAAGGTTTCTGCCGTTTATTATTGATGCTCCTAGTATGCCATGACGATATATTTCAAAAGTCAAGCACAAATTATAATATTGATTTAGACTAGCTATGTTTGCTATGATATGCACCTCAAAGTTTAAGCATATATTTTGAAGCTAGTGGGGGAAAAGCCTTTTTCATGCATGGCTAGAATCCTCAGACTGATTTCTGAGAATTTTCTGTGCAGTGCATTCTACAGGAACATGATTGAAATTTCAAAGCGCGTGACATGTAATCAGATTGTGGGTATATTTGGTTTCGTTGGTGAAGATCATATCGGAAAATATAGTTTTCCGCCTGTACAGGTATAAACCTTTACTGCTTTATATACATAAAACATGTGAACGGTATGTGCATTGTGCCATGTATCTTGTCAAATGTCTTTGGACTATTGTGTTTTGCCTTCATTACATTGTTGTGAGTTCTCGAATGTCGATTGCTTATGCTGTATTTATCATGTTTCTATTTCCATGTAAGCAAATATATGAAGATTACGATAGATGATGCAAAAAATTCTGCAACAAGTACCTGCCTTGTTAGATTCCTGTTTGGGATACTGCTTATTAAAAAAAGAGATTCCTGTTTAGGAAACCAGAATGGTTGGTCAAGAGACTGTAGGAATATATGTGGAAATCATATAATGTTCTCCCCTTTGTGTTATTGCAGGCAGCTCCCTCATTTCCAAGTTCATTTCCACACTTATTTTCGGGCAAAGATAATCTCCGTTGCTTAATTCCTTGTGCAATTGACCAGGTTGACTCCTCTCATGGTTTATTGTTATTCTTCAGTTTATATACGCATTTGAATCTCATTAATTCTTATGAAACACATTGTGCTTCACAAATGAGATATTTAGACCTAGAAGTCTGATTGAAAATATATACTTTTTATAATTCAAATATTGAATTTGGTCTCTATAAGGTATTCGATAGAGTACACCAAAGTATTAATAATTAACATGGTTGATTCGATGTAGTTGTCATCATCTTTTTATTATGTGGAATTGGAATAAAATTCATAAGGGACTCATAAAAAAAGAATGAAATTTGTAAGGGAGGGAGTTATTCTGGCTAAATGCATGTGGTAACCACATGACAAAACACATTACATTTTGAGGCCATGGTAAAAATAAAATGAAGTAACATAAAAATGAAGTAACAAGTGTTATACGACACTTACAGATGCAACATTGATCCACCAAGATGATGTTTTTTCATAATCTGAAATTAGAAACTGTCTGTTGTCCAGATAAAAAGGTAACTTTTCTGGGGACTTTAGCATTCCAAATATTCCTCCAAGGAAATTGCATGTCATAAGGACCTTGCAATGCCTTGCAGTAAGTCTGAACGTGAAAATGACTACATTTAAATTCCCATTGTAATCCAGCGCCTCTTCATTTGCCGAAAGATTATAATGTAGCAAATCAAGAAAAGGCCTCTACTTCTCAGATTGCTGCAATTTGGAAGATGGTTCCAATATGTCTATGGTGGTGTATTTGGAGGGAGAGGAATGAGTGAAACTTCGAAGATTGTGAGCAGTCATTGGATGAACTTATAACTTTCTTTTTTAACACCTTGTTCCAACGGTCGATTGTAATTGATTTTAATGGCATGAACATTCATGTATATGACCCGTGTACTTGGCCTTTGCCTATTCTTATGATCGATAAAATTTTATTTACCGATAAAAAAAAAACCATGAATGCATGAATACACCCGAGTTTCCAAGAATGACCTTTCCATCCTCCTATAAAGTCAGACAAGAATGTACTGGAGGAAACGATCTGGAAACAACTTCTTTGGGAAAGCTTACAAACTATGGATCAAACAAATGACTATAATTTACCAGAACTTTGATGATATACTTTTTATCTGATCTGTGCCTGTTTTAGTGAAGTTAATACAAAAATCTTAATGTTGTTCTCAATTTAGTTATCTTTTTTTTTTTTTTTTTGATAAGTAAGAGTAAATTTATTGATATGAATGAAATAGGCATAGCCCATGTACACAGGAAGTATACAAAAGAACACTTTAGTTATCTTATAAGATATGTAATAATTGTTTTGTCCTTCAATTTTTATGATACTGTTTCTTTGTTGAGCTATTCAGGATCCTTATTTTAGAATGACACGAGATGTTGCTCCTCGAATCGGACATCACAAACCTGCATTGATTGAATCATTATTTTTCCCTGCCCTTCAGGTAATCATATAATTTAGCATAGAATCAGTGGTGTGCTAAAGATTATAGGGTGACTTGTGATACATTGGAAGTGGAGGAAAAAAAATTGAGTTTCCATAACCATGCAGCGGGAGACAGGAAAAAAATTGATTTATGCTGCTTATGGTTGATTTCTTACAAAGAAGTCATAACTCACATCATGGAAACTGGATGCTTGCAGGGGGAGACAGGAAAAATGTCAGCTAGTGATCCAAACTCTGCAATATATGTGACTGATTCTGAGAAGGACATTAAGAACAAGGTTTGCCTCTGGAATTCCTTTTTTTTTTTTTATAGCTTGGAGTATGGGTAATATGGTTGATAGATATTTATAATCATGCAAATTGAGTGGTAATTCGGTCATCTGTTGCTACAATGTTTAGTTTCTGTTTAGTTTCAAGAGTTAGATCAATGGTTCTTACATTAATTTGGAGTCCAATAGATAATGCCAATTGGTTCGGTAAGTGTTCTCTAGCTGGAAAGGAATGTTTTGGTGACACATGAATAGTTTTATATGTAATGCTGTGCTTCTATCTCATGTGGGTTATTTGGAGAATGAGAAATGTTTGGTTATTTAATGGCTTTGAGCTCTCTACAATTAACCTAAAACCCCCTTTTCTGCTATATTTACCTGATTGGATGGCTGCTTTTGGCTACCTTTTCTTGATCTATCATATGTTAGGTTGTATTTTTTAGGTGAACTTCCTGTGTCCAATGAAATTCCTTACTATTTATCCCAAAAAAAAAAAATAGAAACAAAAATATGTTGATAGATCCACATATATGTTATTAGTTCTTTTTGTGTTCTTTTTATTTACATTATCATGTTTTTACATCTACAGATAAACAGATATGCATTCTCTGGTGGTCAAGATTCAATAGAGAAACACCGCCAACTTGGAGCAAATCTTGAGGTAAAGTTTCTTGCTCATCCACTTCGACAAGTATGTGCAGGAGATGTCCTTGTACGGACACGCAAATCTTAATTCTTCACATGTAGATTCCAAAAATTTCTCCGTAATGGTTTACATGATTACATGCTGTGACTGTTTTGATTTTATCATTTTTCTCCAAATCATAAAAAATTTGGAATGCCAAGTATATTTTACTTGTTTATCAATTTATATCATTAAAATTATGAATTAGTTTTATTACCAATGAAATTGGCAATCTAACTTTCTCAAAGGTTACCTAGGCTAAAATATATGACTAATCTGCTAATTCATTACTGTAATTGCATGATATTAGAGGGGCCAATGCTGAATCTAAGTTATGATTTTAGGAATTCTTTGTGAGTGTGTACCTTTCAGTATGTAAAATTTTTGGGTAATATTTATATAACTTGGTCTTTATCAGGTTGATATACCGATTAAATACCTAGGTTTTTTCCTAGAGGATGATGCCGAGCTTGAACACATAAAGAAGGTCAGGTTGCTACCCCTATTTGATTTGATAATTTTTGGCTACTTCATACAACCGCATGCATGTTTCTGCTCAGGGTCTTTCTGAAGAATACTTGTGTTGTCCTTTTGCAGGAGTATGGTGCGGGGCGCATGCTGACAGGTGAGGTGAAGCAGCGGCTCATAGAAGTTTTGACAGAACTGGTGGAAAGACATCGTAGGGCTCGTGCTGCTGTGACTGATGAAGTAAGTTTCCTCAATTTCTTTATAAAATGATTCTTTATTGTGGTTAGTATGTTCAATGCCAAGTTATTCAATCTGCTGCTACGTGACGTCTAGATCAGTACAAGTTAAACGTCTTTAAATAGAATACCCTGGCACTAAATTCTATATATTAGAGACCGTATTGATATCTTGGTCCTTTTCCCTTGTTCAGTAATTTGTTTTTTTGTTTTTTTTCAGATGGTGGATGCATTTATGGCAGTGAGACCCCTTCCCAACATGTTCAACTAATATTAAGATGTAGAACGGCCATGCTTGATCCCTCCAAGCTTTTGTTCCAGAAATTTATTATTATTATTATTATTATTTTCAGGAGATCAGTCATTTTTCAACTTAAATTTTCATTCTTTACAAAGCCATCAGGCTTCAGGGAATCCAACCCATCTATTATTGGTGATATTTGTTAAGTGCCTTAGCTCTTACCCAATGGAAATTTGTGACACAGGATTACAGTTTAATTAACTTCGTACAGTTGCAGCTGTCAAATGCCAAATTCAGGATGGGCTGGCTCCCCAAGTGGCGAAAAATATGAGAATTGTCAGCCGATTATACAAAAGTAATATTATAAATTAATGTAATTTTATATGATTCGTTAGATCTATTTTATAAAAAAAATAATTTTATAATATGACAAATTACATTAAGTCATGTTAGTTTGTGAGATTATTTTTGTGTAATTTTTTTATGATTAAAATATTTCTTAAAAAATATTAATTATCAAGTAACATTCTACAGAAACAAAAGCCCACCGGCCCAAGGTCCAGATCCGACAATCACATAAAACTCTCTTCCAAGTTATATAATCCTTATCATGAATTAAACAATTTATTTGCAGCGAAATAAATATTGCAACAAAATTAATGTCTTGCTTTGAAGAATTTATGTTTTAATTCCATATCATATGGAAATATCATAATTTATATATATAGGTATTTTAATTGAACTAAAAGAAGAGGCATTCATTTGTCGTTCTTACGTGACTCCAAATTTTATGATATGGAATGACCAAAACAGCCATGCTTTCCCTCAAACAGGCCGAGATAACGAAGGGCACTTACGGGAAACTATGGAAAAAAGAGAACCCGCCATTTTTGTATTGCCGCAAGCCAATGGGAACGGATCCTCCAGCGAAAAGAGAAAATGATTGAATTACATAATCCTCGGACAACAACGCATTAAACTTACGAAAAGACCCTTTACTATTTTAGTATTTTTGTTAGTACGTTCTCGTTGCGCACATTTTGGAGAGAGCGAGGGAGATTGAAGGAGAGAGAGAGTTGTTGTTATTTCGTTGTTGGCACGACACGGTTACAGAGAGAGAAGAAAGAAGAAGAAGAAGAAGAACATTCATCTCCTCCTTCTCTCTCCCTCTCTCATTCTCATTCTGTGATTAGAAACAATCAAATTGAGCATTGTTTTCTGCATTCATAACAAGAATGGGGACGTTTCCGAGCTTTAGGAAAGCCTATGGAGCTCTCAAGGACTCCACCAAGGTTGGCCTCGCCAAGGTCAACAGCGAATTCAAGGTACACGTGTGTTTGTGTCATGTGTATATCCCATATCATCTATTTCCTTCCGATTTTCGTCAACGTACGTTCTGATTTTTTTTATTTTTTTTTTCCTGTTTTGGTTATTTCTGTACCAATTGTTTTCTTTGTTGGAAGGATTTGGACATTGCCATTGTAAAGGCCACCAATCACGTCGAGTGCCCTCCTAAGGAACGTCATGTTCGAAGTAAAGTCTTCCATGAAAAATTTATTTTCATATAGCAATTCGATATCGTTGAGGATTCGGATCTGAGGATTCGATATCGATATCGATATCAGACAAACTTTTACTCTCATTTCTGTTCTTTCTTTTTTCATTGCAGGAATTTTTTCTGCGACATCAGTGGCATGTCCGAGGGCTGATGTGGCCTACTGCATACACGCACTGGCAAGGAGATTGGCCAAGACAAAAAATTGGATTGTAATGCCTCTTCTTCTTTGCCTTCATTTCTGTTTATCATTCTTCGTATGCTGTTTTTGGTTTCTAAATTGCTTGTTTCTGGAACACATATGGATAGAAGTATAAATTGCCGGGAATTTAGAACCTCTAAAGTACTTCGTCAATATTTTCTTATTATTTTTCTAGAGACCCATATAAGACAAACAATCGGACATTCTAGTTTTGTATGGAGGAGGGATGAATTAGAAAACCAGCTTCGCCAGTGTGACTGGTTAATGAGAGAGAGCAGGTTTGCCCTGCCAAGGCCGAAGATGTGAAGTTGAGTCGTGAGGGGAAAATAAAACAATGGAAATTGAGGGAAAAAAAAGGGTCAGTGGCCCTCTAAATATAGAGAATTACTTAAATCATGAAGAAACAATAGCCATTTAGTGCTGGAACTCTCTAAGGTTCTATGAAATTATATGGTACTCTGAGAGATGTAATAGCGTTGTATTGGATTCACCCCTTCCTTTCTTTTTGCCCTCTCTATCCGAAGAAGTGGGAATTTAAATCTCAAATGGCTTCTTTTGAACAAATATAGTGACATTGGTATCATGCTGGGGAGATGCTTTACCACATCCATATGTTGATCTGATTCAGAAACTGCTCTTAGAAGAACTATTCTACTTTTTTTGTAGCAAACATGATATATTAAGTAATTTACCAAAATGACCACATCACTGCCTGCAGGTTGCTATAAAGACATTGATAGTCATTCACAGGACATTAAGAGAGGGTGATCCTACATTTAGAGAGGATCTTCTGAATTACTCACACAGAGGACACATCCTCCAAATATCCAATTTCAAAGATGATTCAAGCCCTCTCGGTAAGTTACTTCTGCCTAATGAGTTACAGTTGTAGTTTTCCTTTTTGTTTGTTTGTTTTTTAGTCTGATTTGTAGATGCATTGTTATTTTTAGTAGAATCAAATCTCCTTAGAACAAATTTATCTTTGCAGCTTGGGATTGTTCTGCATGGGTTCGGACATATGCACTATTTTTAGAGGAACGTCTTGAATGTTTTAGAATCCTAAAATATGATATTGAGTCAGAGCGTTTGACAAAGTCATTACCAGGAGCAAGCAAGGTTGATTCTTGGCATACTGTTTGAGTCAAATAAATATTCCTTTCAACATGGTTAAAAGTATAATAGATATCTTTGATGTAACAGGTACATAGTAGAACACGGATGTTGGGATGTGATGAGCTATTGGAGCAGCTACCTGCATTGCAGCAGCTTCTCTACCGCCTTATTGGTTGCCAGGTAACTTTTTACATGGTTTACTCAGTACAGTTGGTTTTCTGGAGGCTAGTATTTTGGCCTTTGATATATACTTCCTGCTGAATTATTGTCAATTTTGTTGTCCTACGATGGCCTTTCTAATATGCGTTATGTTTTCCAGCCTGAAGGAGCAGCTTATAGCAATTATCTCATACAGTACGCCTTGGCCCTGGTATGCATGATATGTATATCTATATTTTTCGAGTGGAGCTTTATACAGTTTCAGCTCAGCTAACCTCCCTTAGCATTAAAATTGAAATCTTTTAGAAGAAAACATGTGCACGTGTTCATGTTCGTAGATGTGCTGCCCCTTTTTATAGGATTTTCAATGGTTTTGTTAGGTCTTGTACCTGTTTATTTCTGAGAGATACTTGCCTTGAAGGGTAGTTAACTTATGTATTTATTTTGTATATCTTTGTTGGATCTATAATTACCTGGTTTTGTGCATTGAATTTGTCATTTTGGCTTTCTGGAACTTTTGGAACAAATTGTTACAATGCCCGTTTGTAACCTTCGAGTCTCAACACCATTGTTCATGTAGGTATTGAAAGAAAGCTTTAAGATATACTGTGCGATCAATGATGGCATTATAAATCTCGTGGACATGGTAGGACTATACTATAACTATTAAGTGCCTTTTGGACCAAATCAATTGTATTATGAACCTTTTTTAATTTTTTTCCCTACAATACAATATTTACCCAACACTGTCCTGCAGTTCTTTGATATGTCAAGACATGATGCTGTTAAAGCTCTCAATATATACAAAAGAGCGGGCCAACAGGTGTACTATATAGATTGCAGTGAATTTCTTCCTGTGTTCTACAAGGATGTACTTATAGACATCCTTGTGAACTGATACCTTTAGGTTCTATTGTAATACAGGCAGAAAATCTTTCTGATTTTTATGATTATTGCAAAGGTTTGGATCTTGCTAGGAACTTTCAGTTTCCAACATTGAGACAGGTACATCTTTTGCCTCAAAGATATGACATCTAACTTGATGCTAAATGAATTTGTTCACAGCTCTCTTTTTTGGACTATGCAGCCTCCTCCATCATTTCTTGCAACAATGGAAGAGTATATAAAAGAAGCACCTCAGACAGGTTCAGTAAATAATAGACTGGTGAGAAAATGTGTGCATATGGTTACGGCCTTTCTTGCATACATACATGCGTTTGGTTGCGATGATTTGAGTAAACTCGAAGCTTATTTGCCTTGAACTTTTTTTGTAAGATGATGTACTTAAGCTCATTAATTTGAAATTTCTGCTCATGTATGAGAGGAGACTTGGTTAGTCTGGTTTTATGCCCTTGGAGGTCTGACATTTCTCAAAAACAATGCATTAGAAAAATAAATAAATTACCAAACGAAACATCTGCTGTTGAAATTTCTCTTTTTACCTTCATATTACAAGTGATTCTTTCTATCTGTTTGCCTTTTCATTTTTGTAACCCTTTTGTTCCTCAGGCTTGGAAAATTGAATTTCTACAAGGAAGTAGAATAATGCTGCATCATCAGAGCTAGTTGCATAAATGTTTTAGTATTTTCATTTTACCCTTAATCATAACCTTTTCCAGCTTGCTTGAGTTTACTTTCTGGCTATTGTCCTCAGGCAATCTATGTAGGTGACATTTTGAACGGTCACATCTTCACTTCATGTCTTACTGTCATCTTTACTTGTCCTTCTGTGTTGGTTTTACTCTCCATACTCACCATAGCAAAAGGACTGAACTGCTGGCCATTTCTTTCCAAATTATTTCGGAACAATAACCTGGAAATAATTCCTAGTTTTACTGTAGTATGTATGACTTGAAGGATATGGTAGCAGTTGATTCTGACATCCGCCATTTTTTCATATTAACTATTTAGGAGGAAGTTTTACTGCATCACTGAGATGCTATTTTTGAGTATGGATGCTTTTCAATTTGCAAATATCATATTGTAACTTGAGTTCCTGAAAATGTCTGTATCAAGTTGGCCTTCAATCATCCTCGAATCTGTGTTTCTTTGTTATATATTTGACAGCCTGGTTACATTAGGGGATCCTGAGACAGTCTTTGAATAGGCTATTAAGCAGGTCCAATAGGTTTGGGCATGCATATAATTTATAGGTAGAATAGAATACATTTTTACCACCCTAGGCCTTGTAACATATCATTTTTGCTCATGTTTCTTTATGTGGTTAAGTTCTGCACATGGATCTATTTATTGCAATTCCAAAGTTGACTCTGAACATCAGAAACCTAAGCAATCTGGAATTTCAGATATGAATTTACCTAGATTTTACTGAAGTCTCCAACTTTTCAGCTTAATTAATACGTAACACAATAGTTTTCCAGAGCTGCCTACTTTTCCAAATTCTTTCTCAAAATTTCTGTTCTTCTTTGGAACTCTGAAATAATGGTTATTTTATTTTGTTTTATTTGCTTAGCTTAAAGCCTCTATTCATTTTAACCTTACCCATAATGATTTAATATTAAATATAAAAGGTGTGTAATGCAGGAATTGTTTGTATTTGGGTTTCTGATAAGAGAAATAATATTTGCAGTTATGTGTTGCGCAAACGCCGCGTACTCCTTTTGAAAAGAAGAGAGTAAATATGGGATCCACATGAAAAAATTAATTTTTTAATGGTGGATCCCACTATTTTTCAAAAGGCGTACGCGACGCTTATACAATCCATGACTGTATCTAGCATTACTCTTCTAATAGATATGTCTTTCTAACATCAGGAGTATCAGGAGACGGAAAGATTGACTGTGAAAGCTGATGGACCTGAAGAACCTTCTGAAAGTGAAAAACAAGAGGAAAAAGAAGAGGAACAGCCACTTGTAGTTACTGAGGAGCCTGAGAAAGAGGAGGGGGAACCTGCACCTTTGATATCAACTGAAGATACTGGAGATCTGCTGGTAAGTTGTTTATATATGTAGCGCATGTTTGATTTGAAGTTGATTTGGTGAGCTATAGAACATGCTCTTTTATTTAATTTATTATCTTCGCCTTTTTGTTCAGGGTCTGAATGAAATTAATCCAAAAGCTGCAGAACTAGAGGAAAGCAACGCTTTGGCTCTTGCAATAGTTCCACCTGGTAGGTTGCGTGGTTTTTTATATCTAAGTGAGCACATGTCTCCATGGCAGGGTGTAATGACAGTTCCTTGATTGAATGACTATGGTCCATTTCGTTAGAAGCATTGATTGCTGTTTTCCAATTTGGGGCATCTCGATACCATCTTTATCACTTTAAATGAAGTCACTATATCTAACAATCTTTTGTTTTTATTTTTTCTTTCCAGTCACTCCCACAATTCAATTTGATTAGTTATTTTCGTTGATAACATTTTTTTTTCTGAAATATGCAGGGACTGATGCTTCAAGTAACCGTGATTTGAGAGACATTGGCGGGACTTCAGGTTGGGAGCTAGCGCTAGTTACCACACCAAGCAACAATACCACCCCCTTTGTGGAAAGCAAATTGGTTTGTAATAATTTGCGTGAGATAAAGTTTTGATTTCATTAATTTATTAGGTATTGACATCATTACTATTACGTTCAAACTCATGAGCACGACTCGGTTTTGGATGCAGGCGGGCGGGTTTGACAAGCTATTACTTGATAGCTTGTATGAAGATGAAGCTGCCAGGAGACAAATACAACTGCAGGATGCAGGGTATGGATATGGAGCATTGGCCATGCAAAATCCTTTTGATCAGCAACATGATCCATTTGGCATGTCCAACAACGTAGCACCCCCACCCAATGTGCAGATGGCAATGTTGGCTCAGCAACAGCAGCAACACCAACAACAGCAAATGATGTTTCAACAACAGCAACACAACATGTCGATGGTACCTTACCAGTACCAGCCTCAATATCCTCAACAATCTCAATACCCTCAACACACACAGTATATGGGTTCATCTAATCCGTTTGGGGACCCATTCCATGGCTACCCCCAGAGTTCAATGCCACAACAGGGAAATCACAATCTAATTTAGGAGCTTTAGTTTTTTCTGTTTCCTTGAATTGATTGTATTCTATATTTATTTGGAGTAGCTATTCTTCCCCCCCCCCCCCCCCCCCCCCCTAATTATTATCTTCAAGGTTAATAATCTCATTTTTTGTATACTGAGATGAATCGTGATTGTACGTCTTTTTGTATTGAAGAATCATTTGATACTGATTTTAGGCAAGCAAATGGATACGTTGTTTGGTCAGCTTCCTGTTTTTATATTTGATTTTAAGAACTACTTTTGGATCTTGGAGTTTTTGTTTGGTTGTTTGTTTTGTTTTTGTTTTTGTTTTTTATCAGTACTTTTTACAATTCTAGGGAAAAAATAGTCATGCTTTTCTTTTCTCAGCGAAAGGACGGGAGCGACCAACGTAGCAACCATTTCTAAGCATGACTATAGGAGTCTTTCTCCGTTGTGAAATATCATGCTTAAATGTTTTAGGGGTGAAAACCGACGTTGTCGGCGCGATTTTTGGGCAAAACTGACGCCGACCGACGTCTGAAAAACTGGGAGAGCAACTGACTGTAACTGGTCAATGGGGAGGAGGAAACCGATCGAGGCGGTTCTCGGTCGGCGTTGATTCCCCTATCGGCGAGATTCTACTGAGAGAGAGAGAGTTAGAGAGTTGCAGAGGAGAGAGAGAAAGTTGCAGAAGAGACAGGAGATGGAAGAAGGTTAGGGAAGAAGGAGATCCCATACCGAAACGACGCCGTTCCATATAAGTTTAAGTGGAATAGCGTCGTTTAAGACATTTTTTTTTAACGTCTTAAATAAAACGACGCGGCGTTGTTTCTATTATCTAATCGTATACATATAGGTATAGAACGACGTTGTTCCATTTAAATTTAAGTGGAACGGCATCATTTTGATTAGTCTATATTAAAAAAAAATAAGTTTTATGATATCGGTCGGTTCAGCGGTCCGGCCCAGCCTCAAACCGGGACCGAACCGTTGAACGTCGATTTCTGTAATATTCCACCGCACGCCGGCCGATTCTCCATCGATTTCGATTGGTTCCTGACGCGGCTGGTCGGTTTGCATCGACGGCAGCCGGTTGCGTTGGTTTCTGTACAGCCCTAAAATGCTTAACAATAATTTTTAGAAATGATTTTTTGAGCTAAAATTTAAAGACTCTTAAGAGAATCGTGTGTGTTGGCGATTGATTAACAAATCTCAAAGTATTCGATTACATAAATTACGGTCTTATTATTCATTTATTATTATATTTATTATTTACGAGCTATCCAATTATATAGTCGCATGCAAAAATTAAAATCAACTCAAATAAGGTCTCATTCGATAATTTTTTTAATTAATTATTACTTAATTAATTATTATTAATTTTTCAAACTTCTTAACAAAACATAAAAATAATTCAACTTTTTAAATTTTAAAATAAAAATCATATTACAAATTATATTCTAATAATATTTTAAATTTTATATTAATTTTATTTAATTTTTTTTAATTTAATAAAATATTTTAATTATTCACAAATTTATTTATAGCATGATGTTGACTATATTCGGACTTGCGTTCATATGATAACCCTCTCTCTCTCCGGACAATGCTGTTCGAATTGTAAGAACAGCACGACGCCTAACCTCCACACCATTGCCACGTGCCAAACTGTTTTCTCATCAATCACAATATCCGTACACTTTCCTTATCTACCTACTATATGTATGTATATGTATTCTTTCTTCTCACACCCACACCTCGACAAGTATCCGTCTCGTCTCCGATGGCCAGAATCCTCGCGCAAAGCCTACTTCGCCGCTCTCCTCTCAGATCCGCTCCCTTCAGGGCACTATCTGTGACCTGTTCTTGGGCCCACTGTTCCTTCTCCAGCGGACAGGCTCAACTGATCGAGTTCGACCTGGACCCCACCTCTTCCAGCTCATCCTCTTCCTCGTCTTCCTCTTTTTCGGACGATGACGGTGAATTCGGGGCCTTGGCGATGAAGAAGCTAGACGACTTGATCCACCGGATCATCGTGCAGAAGTCAACCCCGGATTGGCTGCCGTTTGTTCCGGGTTCCTCCTTCTGGGTCCCCCCGCGGCCTGGGACCTCTAAGGTGCTCGATTTGGTCGGAAAGCTTGCCGACCAGCTCAACCAGGAGGAGTCCTTCTCCCTCACCTCCTCGCGTGGCTGGCCCTGCTCTTCTTTCTTCCTCGACGGTATTTTTATCAATTAGTATTAGTACCTCATATATGCCCCCTTTCTGTTTGGCTGCCAAGAAGGTTCAGATTAAAAAGAAAAGGATAATTGAGGTTTGAGATGCTGATTTTATTTAATCGAGAGAATTCTGGTATCATCTTTGCTTTATGTTGATTCAGAGCACTACCTTTTTCAATCATGATAATTAGGTTACCTCTAGTTGTTGCCAAGAAACTTTTTTTTTTTATCAGTAGTTGTTGCCTAGAAATTTCAGGTAAATATATGGAGAATTTAGTATTATGTTAAGCTGGCTCTGTTTGGCTGCCAAGAAAAAGGAAAACAAAGAAATGAAAAATTGGAGCTGTAGGTATTCTTTGAGGATTTCGGAACTTTCAAATTTGGTGGTCTTATGTGGAATCTCTTGTTTTTATCATCGCCAAGTAGGATCCCTTTTAAACTGAATTCGAGGTATAATCTTGTTTACTTTAAGTTGATAACACCGGTTTATTTAGTTACAATAAATTCTATCGCTTGTTGAGAAATCCAAGTGATAGGATCGTAATTTTCTTCCGATTAAGTTCAAAACTGTACTGAATTTGGTTGGGCGCCCCCTGCACGCGCTCGGGGGGGCGGGTGGGGGGGTAAATGAAAACAAAGGAAGCTTGGATTCTATTTCATGTCATTTTTCTTCTGCTGGAAAGAATCAATTGTTAGGATGATAGCCACTTCATGTAGGTTGGAGAATTACGAACCTCATTACCTTTATCATTACTTTGATCTTGAAGGTTGAAAGAGGACAACTGAAATGGTTCACCCTGAGCTATCTTCTGAGACAATCGAGCTATTCTTCTTTGTACATACCTACGTGTAACCTTTCCATTGATTGGCTTGGATCCTCTACTGGATTGATGAAAAGCGATATAAGAAAGTTCTGGTAGACAATGCAACAATGTTTGCTAGATGATTATTTGAAAGAGTCCTTAAATACCCATTCGATGCAAATGAGAGTAGATGCACTTGAGTTATTTTGGGAAAGAAAATTGAAGGAAAGTTTTAATCATTTAGGATCTTAAAGATTATTGTACTGATAATTCCAAGATGATGTGATAATGGTCCAAAAGCATCAGTGCCAAGTGTTGACGATAGCTATAATTTATGTATGAGATTAGACTTGAAATATGGGAAGCAGTTTTCCAGGTAGTGGATGAACCCTTCTCTTTCTGAGGGGTTTTTTATAATTTTTTTTTTTTCTGGGAGGAGGGAGGGGGCATGGTTCGAGAATGATGAATTTGAAGCTTTCCTTTTGTAAAATCTTGAAAATTATGCATTCACTGGTTGGATTTTATGTTAATGAGTCTCTGCTATGTGGAGACAATTCTCAAGCCATGACCATCTGATCTCAACTGGAAGGACAGTACACCTGACTCGTTGAGCATCTTGTCTGTAATGTAAGGAACTGATATTATTTCACCACAGGGAAAATACGTGTTAAGTGTCATCATTAGTCACATATAAAAAAAAGTGTCATCATTAGTCTTTAGTTTAGTTTACGAATTTAAGATGTCATTAGATGATTCATATGAATAAAGCATGTACGGAGTCATCACTATCTTTTTATCTAATTTACAAATTTAATGTCATTAGAATTTATGTGTTATTTAAAAAAAGGCTTTAACATGTATTAGAATTTTTTCCATTATTATGTTGGGATAGAATATTTCCAATTTTAATAGTGTAATCTTTGTCGTAATATAAACCCATATATATTTTTTCTTTTTTTAAGGTAATGTAGCTTCTGATTCAATAAAGGTGGAGTTGGAGGACAAGGGTTCGGCAGAGGTGGAGGAGGTAAAGGTGAAGGTTCTGAAAAATTCAGCAGAAAAAAGGGGATCTGAGGATGAGGAAGGATAAACAGCACATCCCTTGACAGAATGGTGACTGTGGTAATTACATTCACCTGAGGTCACCGGTTCTGGCTTTCCTTATTCATGTGACCCTTGTGAATGATATCAGCTTCCCTCTCCCCTATGACAGTTATTGTATGGCTGGGAAAATTAAAAAATAAATATCGATATGGTAATCACAGTTATTGTGGTTGGAACTTGCAGGCTTGCTAACCATTGTAGAAAGAGCGGAAAGGAGCAGCTTGGCTTGCATAAGGTTAGCGAGTATCATGGAAGAAGGTTGTGCAGGTGTAATTAAGGCAGTTTTGGGGTAGGGGTTTTGCTCTTTTGCTCCTCCGATTGTCAAACCCATCTACTACCTCATGCGTTGCTACAAAAGTAATTACTTTTCTGCTGTTTATGTTTCTGTCAACAACGAAGTCAATGCATCTTTTAAAATTCATAAGATGGTTTTTTCTTATCACAATTCTTCATAATGATGTATTTCTTTGAAGGGACTCTCTTCCCGCGTATTTGTGTAAATATGGTCATTGCCAAATTTAAAAAATGAAAAAAAAAAAACATTGGGTTTCGAACTCTTGTAGGAGACTAGGGCCGCAAATACTATTTTTATTGAATAAAGAATCGAAATTAAGGAATTTTGTGTCCTTTTTGACATTTTGTGTCCTAAGGTCTCTTTTGGTTACGCCTCTTGTAGTTACCCAATTTAGATGAGATAAAATGTTTTGTTAAAAATTAAATAAAATATTATTTTTTATTTTAAAATTTAAAAAATTGAATTGTTTATTATATTTTATATGAAAGTTAGAAAAAATTGTAATGATTATATGAGATGAGATAAGTTAGTTTTGAATAATTAAACTAGTCCTAAACCATGTACTTTGCATTTGACTTGGCTATTCGTAATGAGCACAATTAAAAAAAAAAAAAAAAATTGATTGGAGTCTCTCAGTTTTTTTATTTTTTAGGTGCGATTGAGAGTATGGGGATACAAATTTCGGATCTCTCTGATGAGAAGAACGCAGATGTAATCTGTCAAAAAATTAACCTTGGAGTTTTTGGCCCGTTTGGATTATCTCAATTTATTTTATCTTATTTAATTATTATAATTTTTTCAAATTTTTATATAAAATATAATAAATAATTCAATTTTTTTAAATTTTAAAACAATAATAATACTAAAAAATAATATTCTAATAATTTTTTTTATTTTTATTTCAATTCATCTCATTTCAACTTACCGTTCAAACTTCATCTTCTTCTTTCCTATTAAAAGGGCAATGAAGAGACATGTTAGAACTTTGAGACATAAATATAATAAAAAAATTTATGTAGAATCATTTTTACGTACTTTTTTATGTATTCTATTAATATGATTAGTTGCGTAATTTTTTTAATATAAAATAATTGATTTGGCTAATTACATCAGTAAAGTACACAAAGAATATATAAAAATGTAGCAAAATTTAAATATAATATATTAAGAGGAATTTTGGAGGTTAATCCTTTGAAATTGGACATCGATATTTCAGTTATGCTTGTCCAGGATCAAGATTCGAACTTTAGGCGCAAATATTCCTTAGGATCGTGGCTCATTGATTAAGGTATGATTTGAACAGTAAGTTGATATAAAAGTTAAAAATTAAATAAAATATAGTTAAAATATTATTTTTTAATAATATTATTATATTAATATTTAAAAAAATTAAATTATTTTATATATTTTATATAAAAATTTAAAATAATAAGATTACATGAAACGATTTTTATATGCAAACGGGGTCAATAAAAATGTAAGTCTGATTACAACTTTTATACATCAAATATAATTTAATATTATATTTATTTTTTTAAAACTTAATTTATTTATTTATTCAAGATTTTTAATCAATGAAAAAAGGGCTTTCGCAGTAAGAATGCGGACATTATACAGACGTGGCGTATCCCAATTGGGCAAGTGGCGAAATTTCACCCAATCGATCGGAAGACAATAATTAGGAAAAAGAGTGTAAGAGAGAGAGAGAGTATTAAAGTTTCAGGACAATCCCCGTCAGTTGCCATGCAAGAAACCGATCTCTCCTGGTAGAGATCTCTAGTAAGTAAATGGCGGAAGATCCCGAATTGGTTTCGTCGCGGTCTCAGTCTACTTCTCCCTTTCCTTCTTCTCCTTCATCGTCGTCTTCTTCTGCTGCTACTACCCAGGAATTTACCTCTGAAGACATTCTCCCGCAATCTCAGGTTCCCTACGATTCTTTTTCCAGTTTAGCAATTCCTCAAATTTCTTTTTTTTCTACGATGCGTTAATCCTTTTAATATAGCATAGAAAAAAGAGAGAGAAGGGTTTTGATGCCTCTTGTATACTGCTTTCTTAATTAGGGCTTTTGCATCTACGTAAATTCTCAGATTATGCTTCTTTCTTGCTATAATGGAGCTTTAGAACAACTATATTGTGAGTCAAAGCATCCGTTATTTCGCAGCAGCAGCTCTCCGTGTGTATACCTTTTTTTTTTTTTTTTTTTTTTCCTTCTGACGTGAATCTAGACGAAAAGGTTGATAACGCGAGACGCTTGCTTCTAAACTCTAAAATTACAAGTGATTGATGCCAGTTTTCAGCCCGCTTAGAGCATTCCGAACGGTTAGCCATTTTGCATACATCATTAAGAGAGAGAATATTGATTTTTTTTTTTTTCTTTCTTTCGTTTATCCTTTATATCTATATATTTCATGATCACGTTCCTTTTTTTTTTTTTTAATTCTTTCTTCCTTTGTCCTCTATTTCTTTATTTTCTTCCTTTTATTTCTTTTTTAAAAGGAATAAAAGAATAATATTTATATCATATAGAGAAAGAATAGTTATACTATTGGAGATTACATTTCAAGAACTATTAGCTAATAGGTAAAGTGCTTTTCTTTTATTTTTTGATAAGTAGATAAAGTGCTTTTCTATTAGCTATTTTAGATAAAAGTTTAGATAGACCATTGGAAATGCTCTCATATTGTATAATTCAGAAGTATTGTCCTCAAAGTTGTTAATATTTACTTGGATTTGAGCTGCCCGTGATGGCTTATATGGACCAGTCCAGTTTTTGAAAACAAGGTCGGGGGAGGGGAAGCCTGCATATGGCTCCTAATCTTCAGCATATTGGCATGAAGTGGTTGATATTAGGGTTTACGAGTTAGGAAAAAATTGTATCTGTTATTTGCATATATTAATGTGGGGGGCTTAAGTGCGTGTATTTAATAAATTTAAAAAGGAAAAAATTGGTAATAGAATTTTGTTTTGGCTGGTTAACATAAAATATGCTTAAAGCCCCTACGCGGAAAATTATGAGACGTGAGACTACAGAATCTGCACGAGTACTGATACAGGGTGTTGGATAAGCTCCATTCTTGTACAAATGCATTATTACATTGTGGGTGAAGGAGGAGGTACAGAGTAGGTGAAGGATAAGCTCCATTCTCGTACAAATGCATTACTATATTACTTAATCAGTAGAAGGCAGGCAATTCTGGGTACAGTTCCTTGCTAAAAATAATTAAGAAAGAAAGACAGAGTGGTCGCCTATATTACATTGCCCTACTGCTTCTACCTTTCATCTGGAGGGGACTCCCTCAACCTTGTATTGCTTTCTTAAATCTTTGTTATATTAAGGATGAACATTGAGTGGCTATGCGGAAGCTCTTGATTTTTTTATATTCAACGGGAAACGATTATTGGAGAAGATGCATGTCATGTTTTGCTCTATGGTTCGAAACACGTATGAAAATATATTTATCTTCATGCATTAGAGAGGTGGCTTACTTTGGGCTTCTGTCCTAATCACTTCATTGCTTCATTATTCTCAGGTTCCAGTATTCTCCAGTTTTCCAGCTTGCCAAAATGGTGTTTTTCCGATGTTCCCAGTCATGTACCCTGCTCTTATTCCAGGCTTAAATACCTTACAAAATCAGGAACAGATTAATCGTGGAGCTGGCATTTATGCCGTTCCTACTTTCCCATATATGGGGCCTGTTTCTGGACTTCCATCTAACGCTCTTATTCCCCTTACCTACAATATACCAACGTAAGCACTACAATGGTAGTTTGTTTTTGTTCAAAGACTGATCATTGTGACTACTATTAAAATTCTACTGTTCTGATACTAAGCATTGGTTCAGATAGGGTATATTGGTACAAAAATAGATTCATCCATAATTATAGATGCTTTATAGTGAGATATGCTGGTGTACATATTTGTGGGTAGATGTGTTTATGAGTGTATGTGTGCATGGATGTACAGATAACTATTATTTGTAACTTACTGTAATTAATTTAATCATGAAACAAAATGTTTATGATGAACCTGTTCCATAAACTTGTGAAATATATTATAGTTTAATATTGTACTCTCAAATAACTACTTAATTCTTTATTAGTCATAATGTCAGCAAGTTAAGAAATGAGAAGGGGTAGGTTCTTTCTTAAGTTCATGCACCAGATGATCAAGGACAGGGATGTTGATTGTGACAGAAAGATGTGATTGCCACTGGGGTACCTGAGGTTTTTTCCTTAGACTTGATTATTTGAGGCTTTGTTGGGTTCGGAGAGCGATGGTGTTGATGATTAACTTTCTGGTTATTTATGGAGTGGCAATTATTGCTTGCAACAGTTCACCATTTGTGTGACTGAAGTGAAGCTTTATGTCATATCTGAAGATCATGCTAGGCTACAAATATCAGCAAGTCCTCCATTTTAATTGCAGAAGTGAGAAATGCAGCTGTGCTCTAAATCAACCCGGTTGGAATTAGAAAAGCAGTCTCTTTTTCTAGGACTAAACACAAGAAAATTCCCATATAAACCTTTTTTTGCATCTCAATATATAATAAATTGTTCTTGTTCTGGCTGATGTTAAAAATATGTAAAGCCACTAGCAACTACGTTAATCCAAATTTAGTGTATGCTAATTACTGTTAGATCTAGAAGTTTTCTCTGATAACTCAGTTACAGCCCCCCTCTCTTTTTCCCTTTTCCTTTTCGGGGACCAGGTAGAGGGGTGATATGTTTTCTTGTATTATTTTAATATGTTAAATGTACTGAACGATTGTCCCCTTTTTCTTATCATGGTTGTATGGGTGCCATCAACAGTAGACACAGTTCTGAGGCTGGGGATGGGGATGGGGCTGTGGGTGAAGAACATGGGGAAGCAGGGCAACAGCCTGCACCTCAAAGACAAGTCGTTGTAAGGAGATTTCAAATTGCTTTTCAGCTTGATTTGTTGCTTATTCTAAAGCTGGCAGCAGTAATCTTTTTGTTCAACCAAGATGGATCAAGACACAGGCTCATTGTTCTTGTGTTTTTTGCTTCACTTGTCTACCTGTAAGTATGTAAACCTCTTAACTATATTCAATCCGAGGCTTGTTCATGACTTCTGCCACCTGTGGTGTATTGGACTCATACACATTAGAAAAATGCTTGGTGGAAACAGTTTTAGTTTTTAGTGGCGACAATGCTACTTGTGCACCCACAGACACATGTAAACATGCACGTGGGTGTGTGTCACACACATTCACCCCCTATCAAGGTCGATTATGTATCTTCAATTTTCATAGGGGCTTTGGTAAGCCTCTAGAACAACTTACACAATTTCATAGATTAAGAAAAACATATACAAGAGGAATTGACTTTAAAAATATAAATACAATACCTTTTTATTAAAAATAGATGTACTTTTAGGTATACATCCTGTGTACATGGGTTATGCCTATTGATTTCTTTAATAAAATCCTTGATGACTTAGCCAAGTACTTTTAGGCCAACATATCCAATATTGTACGCCATTCAAATACATGCTAAGATTTTATCATTTGGTCAATTAACCCATGTCAAATGTATAGTATTCTGATCTCTTGTTATTTGGAGATTTATGTAAATGGTTTGGATCAATAAGTAAGCTGACCAATGCGTGTGACCAAATGTTTTATGGATGTGGGTGTGTGTATCGAATTTTGTTTTTGCTAAAATGATTAAATTTGTATGAGTGAAAGCTGAATACATTAGATGTTGGGTGTGACAGATACCAAACTGGAGCTCTGACTCCAATAGTACGGTGGCTGTCACAAGGCATGCAGAGAGCAGCTGCGCCTCACCATCCACCAAGGCCTGCTGTCAGGGCTGATAATGTTCCGGCTGCTGCAAGACAGGGAGTCGAGAATGCTGCTGTAGTAGGTATATTCTACTTTCTTTATGTAAACTTGAGTGCATACTTATCATAAAAAAAGTAGTGTATAAAAAATGTTTTTCATTAGCTTTCTTTGGCAGGTAGTTTACATATTATTATCTACTAGAAAGAAATAGCATGTACACGTAGATATTTAAAACACAAGTGTGGCTGCAATCAACCTGAGTGGCTGAACTTCAGGTTGATCAGGTTGGCTCTGTCAAAAGGGACACAGCTTGAGCTCGTCTGGAGCTCAAAGCTTGGTGTTGGCTCGATTTTGAATGAGCCTGAACTTTGGTCTCCAGATCAGGCACTAGCAAACAAACTAGCAGAGTTGAGTTGAGCTTGGTTTATTGCAGCCTTAATATCAGGAATAATCTTGATTTTTTTCTAAGATGCCTTGAACCGTAGTTGGGCCTCAAGCGTCCCGTGAGCAACTTACCTTTGTAAATGTGTCACGTACATAGACATATGTACTAAAACGTATTTGTCCTTCTGATTTTATTTTTTTTTTTCTTTTAACTATTCTGTCCAAAAGCCGTGCACAATACAGTTTAGGCTAGTCAATTCCTTCCTCAGCCCTGAACCTAATCAGATGGATTGCTGATTGCTTTTACTGGCCATATAGGGAGCCAACAGTCTTAATCAACATTATCATTGTTCTTACATTGTTCCTACTTGTGATAAGTAGCCACATTGACTGATTGGACTGCGATAAGTCTTTAGGCCTTTGGACCAAATGGCATCTCTTCCCATGTAAAGTGTGGATGGTGAAGTCGTGGGTTTAATCCATGTGGTGGGTTATTGAGTCGTTTATTTAAATATCAGTATTTCTTGTGAGGATGGAGGTTTGAGTTTCAACCTGGTGGAGGCAATGATGATAGCCAGTGGTGCACCATAGCACCACTGTACCAAATCAAATCCTGCATTCTTTTACTTCAATTTGGAAGGATAAGGTGTAATTCCTAATGTAAAATAATTGTTTTTTAGAACTGGAAAGATACACACAATGATCAGCAGCATGAGTGATTACATAACAAAATGCTGTTTGTTTCATCAATGCATGGCAGAAGGTCAACCTGGAGCTCAGGTCGAGAATCAGCCTGCAAACAATGGAAATCTGGCGGTTGAGAACGAGAATGTGGCAGAACCTGGTGGGGGCCATGGTGTTAATCATTGGTGGGGAATTGTGAAGGAGATCCAGATGATTGTCTTCGGTTTTATCACTTCCCTTCTCCCAGGCTTTCACAACATAGATTAAATCATACTTTTCAGGTGAGCCCCTTCTAATCAAATTCAGAAGGAAGCAAATTTTTTTTTTTTTTTTTTCAAAAGCGTAGTGTTGTATGGTGCACCATTTTGGCGGAGAAGCTTTTACTTTGGGTTTTCTGAAAGTAATGCTATGTTTGGTTTTGCTTGTTTTCCCGTCATGTGCTGTTATCAACATGGGATTCCTCCAAATAACTTGAACATCATTCTGTTTTTCTATGTTGGCTTAAATAGTTAGTTTGTTCCAACCTTTTAAATTTCTTCTAATGCTTCAGTTTCTCCAGATGTAGAAACCTTATAATAATTTTATTATAAACAGACTAAGGAGAAGACCGATTACCCTTTGGTTGATCTACCGCAGTTCTGCCCATATTCTAATTTTTCTGTTTAAAAGAGTTCTGCCCATATTCTAATTTTTCTGCTTAAAATTCTTTTAAATGTGATTTCGTTCGTTTTATACTTGGGCAACCTAGTCGATATTTTTTCTTAACAAAAAAACAGTAAAATTATAGGCCCGAAACTGGTTAACTTAGCTATTGTTTTGTCAGATTTGAAGTAATTTGAGGGAAGCATCTCCGCAAGCGCCATCCTCACAGCCTCTTCACTATATTTATGAGTTATAAGATTTCTTAAAGAATTATCACTCTCTCCAAACCCTTCCGAGGATACCTCACCTGCCAATGTTGTTTGGTATTTATCTAAAGGCTCACACTTATGAGGATTTTTGGGACATGAAGGTAGATGGTTTTGCATAGTTGAAGTTCCGTTCCTCTTCGAGTGGCAAGCGTATATCTTGCCACAATAATTGCACTTGGCCTTAGGATCATCTACGGAACAACCCTCAACTTTTGTAAAATGATCCCAAACAATTGACGGATCATTCCCCTTCCGTTTCTTAGGAAGTGGACAATTACTACTATTAGGGGTACTTGAAGTCGGGGGTTTTGGTATTTGGAAGTTCGAATCAAGATCAATTGGACTTGACGAAGAATCTATCTAACATGTAAAAACAAGAAAGAACAAAAAATCACCACAATTGTTAATTACACAGCAGCTAGTTTGCAACGTGGCAAACATCAGAAATCTAAGATTCTAATCTACATTTTAGATCACTCATAAATCTCACAAATTATTTTACTTTCAATAAACATCATAAATTTTACTTTCAATAAACATCACAAATTATTTTTTTTTCAACAAAATTACATCCAATCCGTGAATGGCAATGCACACTGCCGAAAAAAATCACCACAATTCTTCATCAAAATGATATTCACTATTTCAATCATCTCAAACAAAGCAAACACAATCCCTAACCCTAGATTGAAATACCAAATCAGAAAACAAAAACCCTAATCCAAAAATTGATCCTCGGTTCTAAATAAAATCTCACAAAATACTTATAAATAAATAAATAAAAAACAAAATCATACCTAAAAACAACAATGGAGTGGAGGCTCTCGGGTTCCCTATGGTTTGCTGGAGGAAGTCTCGCCGCTGCTGGACGGTGGACCGCTGGGCGTCGGTGACCCGTGAGTGGCTGGAGGCGTGGACGGCGATGCGGCGTCACGGACTCACAGACTGAGTCACTAAAGTAGAGCCGATTGCTGAAATCATCGAAATGGACTCACCGCTCACGGACACGGACTGAGTCACTGGAAGTGGAAAATTTCGGAATGAGAGTCTGAGAGAGGGAGGCGGAAAGAAATGGAGTTGGGGAGGGGCCAGCTCGGGGACAATATGCCCTAGTTTATGCCAAACGGCGCCGTTCCCTTTAATTTTTTTTTCTAACTTAAAGATGAAAACGACGCCGTTTCACTTATTTAAGTGAAACGGCGTCGTTTTCCAAATGAATATATTTAAAAATATATATATATACGGCGTTGGCCGGTTTTTCGGTTTTTGGTTGGTTCAAACCGCAACCGAACCGGCCGACGCCGGTTTTGATGATTTATCACCAACGGCCGACCGGTTCCCTGTCGGTTTCGACCGGTTCTGAGCTCCGACGGTCGGTCTGAGTCGGTCTCGGCCGGTTTTGCAATTTTCTGTACAGTCCTAGTAATTTCCGTTCATGTGTTTTCATGGTGAAGAGAAGAAAGGAGACAAGTAATGACCAGTTTTAGTAGTGTTGCAAAAAAAGAAAAAAAAACATTTATTATGGGTGAAAGACCATATGGGGCTATTGGCGGTGGAAAGATTAAACCATGATCTCGAAAAATAATCTAAATTTTTATATAAAATATAATAAATAATTTAACTTTTTAAAATTTTAAAATAATAATAATATTAAAAAATATTATTTTATTCAACTTTTAATTTTCATTTAAAATCATTTCATTCCATCTCACTATCTAAACCGAACTTTAGAATTTAATTTCGGTAAAAAGCAGTAAACCAACCAACCCATTTATTATCGGTGGTAAACAGAGAAATCGATCGAAAAATATAGCGCCATTAAATAAAATGTATAATAAGCAAGGTACATAAAATCAAACTGAGCTTGGTTAAACCGAGTTGTACGAATTCAATATTTTATGGGTAAACAAAACTCAGACTTGCGAGTGAATGAATCGGCAAGATAGTTAAAAAAAGAATAATAATATTAAATTTGGGTATTTGAAATGGTTGTTAGTCGGGGGTTCTAAAGTAAGGCCTGTATCAACTGTCTTACAAGCTTTTAGCATTATCCAATTAACCGAAGGGCAATCTGAGATTTGTTTGAGCCCTTTTGGATCTTCCTCAAAACGAAAGACTAAAAGAAAGAAAGTTGATGAAGCTATTATATATATATTCACTACAACTCAGTTCCTCAAAACAAACTTGGCATCCTCAATACATTTTATAATCTACAAAATTATTGCACAAAATACTCTTATATACATGTTGGTCTCTCTAAGACATTAAAATTCAGATTTAAAATTTATCATAAAATGCGGAAGAAAGAAGATGAAGGAACTCTGTTTTATTTTGGCTCCAAAGAATAGTAATTACTAATTACAACTTACAAGACCTATATATATATATATAAAAAGCAAGCAGCTCACATCTCGGATAAAAGATTGCTGATTTTCCGTAGCTCCTTGATAGCTGTCACGGCCGTAACTTGTCCTTTTTCAACCAAGCCATTTTTAGACAAGTTCTCCAATGATCCCACCTGACCCCGATCTTGCTGGAAGACGGTTTCAATTACCTGTAACACAAAAAACTTATCAGTTCACAAGGATCTCAGTACGAGAGAGAGAGAGAGAGAGAGAGAGAGAGAGTGTTAGACGAGTGTTGGGAACAATCTGTCTACTACAGGGAAATAATCATTCTAGAGGCACCCCAAAAATTACAAGATACAATTGGAAGCTAATCCATAAACCTCCATAAGTTTCAAAGAAACTTCTTGCGTATTCATTTAATACAGCAAGTATCTGTGATAAAAAGAAAAATAACATGGTTTACCCAATGCCACGATCCATTCGTTTACCTACCAAACAAGTTCCTCATTTGCAAGATTATACTAAATTTTAGTGGGCTGAAACACCATCAAAGCTAATTTAAACGCTTAAATTATAGAAAGACATTACGAGCTTCTATATCTCATACCAGTACATCATCTTTGAACAAATTAACCTGTCTCTATCCGAGAGAAGCATGCAAAATTAAGTTAATTAGATATATTCCTAACATCAACAATCTCAACCTCACCCACAGAAAATCATTCGGCTCAAAATTAAAAGCATTCTCCTAAACATACTCTAGGGGAACAAAAAATTTAATTTTACCTGAATATGTTCAAGCATAGACTGTCCAAGATTCCTCAAAGTACCCATCATATTCTGGTCCATAGCATCTCCTTTGCAGCTAACAGAAGAGTTACAAGAAGAATTAGCAGTAAGAGAGCCAGCAATATTATCCTGGTTATCTGTACTGCTGACAGATTTTGTAGCCTCAAGCGCACCTCCTCCTTTCTCAGATGTACCTTCGCAAGAAGCATTCCGCCCAAACTTCCAAAACCACTGCAATTTACCTGAAAGAGGCTTTCGTTCTTTTAAACCTATCACTGAATTTTCTGGGGAGCCATTGTCGCATCCAGATTTTTGGCATACATCTTCAGGGTGATCAGAAACTGGAAGAGATGGCTCATCTGGGATGGTCATTGAATGATCATCATTTTCATCAAGGGATAAGTTTGATGCAACACTACTTTTGTCAGAGTAATTTTCATGGTCATTAGCCCCACTAAGAGGACTTGTTGAGTCCGAAAAAATAGATGAATTTTCTTCACTGCCAGTATTCCCACTTGAACATCTCCTTTCAGCACAGCAAGTAATTTCCTTCTCGTTGTCACCTTCCACCTCAACCTCAACTGCAACAGAGAGATTGCCCTTCTGGCTTGAAACTACGTCACAGCATACTTTCTCAATGTCTTCATCTGAGCCCAGTTCTCGAGAGAGATCTTCAATCAAACTTCGCCTAACAGATGGCTTGCTTTCCTTTTTGCCACTCCCAACCTTTGCTGGAGATGATCCTGTTCTGGAGAGACTCATTTTTACTTTTTCTGTCCACCCTCTTTTCGGGGCTGAAATTTGTTTCTTTAATTCACCTTGCCCAAGTTCTTCAGCCTTGTGTAAAACTCTCCACTTCTCTTCCCAGTAGCTATCAGGTACCAGATTTAAAGGGGTTTTTGGAGAAATAGAATCGGATGATAGGCTGTGAACTCTCACAACAGCTGATTTGCTCTGGTTAAAAACCCCACCAAATGGAGATAAGGATGAGAGATTAGACTTCAGTGCAATCTCATGCAAGGACTTTGCCTTTTCTATCAGTTTCTTTAAATTCACATTTGCAGGAAAGTTTAATAATCTCTGAAGGCAGGAAGTAGCATGTTCAGTGGCAAGCAGGGAGGATCTCAAATAAAGTAACATTGAAACTGCCATCGCTGAAATAAATGCTCCCCGAGCTGAATTAAGGAGCCCAAAGCTGGAGCCTATGTCCTCTTCAGCAATTTTGTCTAATTTACTATAATCTGATGCAAATATCTCATCCCAGATTACTAAAAGGTCTTCCAGTGAAAATTCACGTCCAAATAAAACCCGTAACCAGCGAAGCGCGAAGTATTGGGGTTCGACCCCGAGCTCAACAAGGTGGCTGTGTAGAGACGAGTCAACAATAGATAGCAGGTGATATAATGCAGCAGATGCTTCGAGGACAGGAGGTAAGCTAGGGAGGGATCCACCGGCAGGTGTGGAAGAGAAGAAATCTGCCATTGCAACTGACCCACAGGATCCACTCATCAAAGCATCAAACATGCAGTATGCATCATGTTCCATAAATTTCTCAGATAAGACGATACCAAGTTCGCCTTCAGCCCCATAAGCATCGCTTAGCAACACAATGGTTTGTATGTTAGGATCAAGCTCATCAAGACTTTTAACTTTTGTCACATTTCCATGGTCTCCATTCTCATTTTCCATTGGGTCTAGAGATTTTTTAAAATCAAAATTATAGGTCAGATCATTTTCATGAAATGATAAGCCATCAAATTTGTCAGTGAAGTGATCTTCATGAAGCTTTCGAACTTGAGAGAGACGCTCCACATCAACTTGAAGAACATATAGTAGAGGAGCCAATAGTTCATGCATCCCTACAAAGAAAACCAGGAAGTAATAAAGATGATATTAAAAACTGTGCAGGGATAAACTTCCATGCAATACCATTTAGGCTCTACTTCTCAACAATCAAAGTCATACTCCACCAGAAATCAATGCATTTAAGTTAAACATCATAAAGAAATTGAAAGCTGAAGATAATTGAGTGAAGGCTCAGATATATTAGATCGATAATGCTTAAGTTGACAAAAGTATTGCTTTGACAAGAGCAATTCACCTTGTCGGTAACCATACTCTGGATGTCTCAGGCACCACAACAACAAGATTCGTCGTAACATGCCTTGGCATCCAGGTGTCTGGAAATAGCTTCCATGTTCCGGATATAAACGTGACAAATCCTGGTCAACCATTTTCTCCAGCTCAGCGTTTCGAAAGAAACGACTCCAGGTACTATCTGCACAGAATAAATTATACATATGACATAGATTAGGGATTGTACAAATACTTAATAACTAACTTGCCTACCAAGGAACACAAGGTGCACATACTTTGTGGATTAAATATTATTCTTTATGCTTTATTACAGGTCACTGAACCGTGAGGAGATAGCTAGATCACCCAGGAATCGGATTAGGTGGCATGGCCCTTCATGATTTTCTTGTCTCTCTGGCGCCCTCTTAGTCAGGGCTCCCTATTGTACATACTGGGCTAGGCCTATTCTTTGAGTAATATAACTTTCTTACTTCTCAAAAAAAAAGGAATCGGATTAGGTACATCGATGGAAAGAACATAAAGTCTACAACAAATATAGACTGTTATTGTTTTATCTATCACTATTGGGCTGAGTTATACCCATGCCTAATCCCTTCCACAATAAGCCAAGAACCAAATCAACATGCACGCCTTAATTTGGCCTCTCAAAACAAATGTTGTATATAGAAATCTGAAGACGGTAAATAAACAACTCTTAACGGATGAGGTGATATTAAAATCAAGCTCAGGAAAGAATGTGCTTCAACAACATATTTATAACTGGTTCCCAAGGTCAGATTCAACTTGGAAAGGTGCATGAGAGAGACATGAAAGTTTACCTGGGTTTTGTGACAGTGGATTGTCCATTACAAGATCAGGAGAACTACTTCCATCCTTGGGAATATGGGGATCAACTAGGAGGCGCCTTCTCAAACCAGCATATCTGACAAGAACGAAATTAACATAGATCGTGAGATAGAATTCTTTTTTTTTAAGAACATGAGATAGATTTGAAATAGTAACTCTAATTTTTTTTAAAAACTACGAAGAATAGGAGAACACTCTCCCCCCCCCCCCCCAAAAAAAAAATATATATATATATATATATATATCGAATACCCACCAAATCCAAAGGATATAAACCCTAAGTCTCAGATAAGAAAAAAGACAAATCTGCAGCTACCCGCCCTCTTTCAAATGATATTATATGAAAAACACTGTTATTTAATATCATATATAAGCTAAACTCGTCAAAATCCCCAAATCAAAAACATCCGCTTGAGAAATCATGCCCAGGAATGGGGAAAATCCAAATGATAGAACTCTCTCGTAGAAATTAACGCTAAGTCTTTTAATCCGAGAAAACCTATAAATTCGAAAAGAAACAAAAACGAAAAGATAATTGAGCTGAGATTACCTCCTCCGAGAATCTGCGGTGACCCGACGGAGATCATCAGTGGAAGAGGAAGGAGGAGAGGGCAAGATTCCAAGATTTATACGCCACTGCACACTTCTGAGATGCGAGAATTGACGATTCTCCTCCACAGATCTCTCAGAAACAGAGCCATCACTCGAAGAAGAAGAAGATTCCGGCAATGTCGGCTCGATCAGACTTTGCGACATGGTTTTGGAAAAGAGGAGATAAATTTATTTCGACAAAATTGAGTTGCTTTTCCAGAAGAAGGAACCGACAACAGTAGGTTTATCCGTTTAAGTAAAATTAAAGCATGGTGAAGAATGATCGGAATTCAGATAGAGAGATAGAGAGAGAGAGAGAGAGTTTGGGAAAAAACAAAAGGCGGAATCAAAGAAACAGAGCATTTAATAGAAGAAGATAGAAGGAGAGAGGGTTAGGGAACTGAAACTACGTAAGAGGGAGGAAGAAAAGGTAGAAAATTTGGGCAAAATTAGTGGAGGAAATGAAGACAGAGAGACTTACGTCTCAGTTTGGAAGATCAGAATGAGAACAAAACTCTCCATACAGAGAGAGAGAGAGCTCTGTTTCCCTGCGCACTTTTTCTGAACAAACAAACAAACAAACTCTCCTTCTTATGGACTCGTTTCTTTCATAATTCTTTTCAATTTATTTTTATTTTATTTCATCAAATTATTATAATTTTTTAAAATTTTTATATAAAATAAAATAAATAATTTAATTTTTTTAATTTAAAATAAAAATAATATTAATAATATATAATTTAATAATATTTTATTTAAATTTTAACTTTAATTTCAATTCATTATGTTTTATCCATAAAAACAAACTAAAGAAAGTTTGTTCCTTGTTGCTTTGTTGGAAGGTGAGTTGGGCTGTCGTCTTCTGCCCTTATTTTTTCTTTTTCTGAATTCTTTTTTTTTTTTAACCATTGTGAGGAATGTTACTCGTTATCTCATATCATATATTTTACATATTTTAAAATTATTATTTTTTTATTTAATTTAATTTTTATTAAATTAATTAAATTATTATATTTATCATCTATATATCATATACTTATTATAAAAAATTAAAATAAATAAAATATGTGATATATGGAAATGATAAATAAAATTATTCTTATCAAACACACCCTCCAAAAAAAAAAAAACAACCATCCTTTTGTAATTTCAATCTCTCTCTTCTTTTCTAATTTCAACCATCCTTAATTAATCTCTTTGACATATTGATTTGTGATCCTTGGGCAATTAAAACAAAAATAAAAAACTCTGTTAGGAGATTTATAACTATAGTATTGCTAAATATAGTTATAGATCATGCAAGTATCATGTAATTTTTTAAAACAGAGTGTAATTCACTATTAAAATTAATTTTTTTTCATGTAGATTTTATATTTACTCATTTTTTAAAAAGAAATGTGCAACATTTGCATACTCTATAACTACAAATATGATTTCTCTTATAAGTAAATGATAGATGTACATGCTCCTCAATTATCAAATCTTTTTCTAAAATGTCTGATCTTAATCGTATAAAAATTTTAAATAATAAAATTTGATATAAATATTTAATAGCAAAATGAAATAGAATATCAGTTCAAAAAAGATATAGCTTTCACTATTCTTTGTACAAGGGTTACAAAAAAGCTAGAGCTTGTTATTATTAATCGAATTATTTCTATCTATATAACATTTCCCTTTTTCAAATTAAATGAGATAGAGTTAAACCAAAGTTTGAAAGATAAAGTCTGTATTAACTTGTAAAACACTTCATCACATTATTGTCAACGTGGTAGGTTAAAGACGTTTTCACAGTTAAATGATAAATCACTGGAAATTTTGCCCAGATAATTGGAATTACATTAATTTTGGAAAAAAAAATATTTGATTTGATTTTTTATTTTTTCACAGGAATGATAATAAGTTAACCCCTTTATTTCAGAATTTCTAGATGATAAAGTTGTATATATATATATATATATATATATATAATTTTCAAGTTTTCTTAAATAAACCATTTATTACTTTAGTTTTGTTATATTTGAAATTTATATAGATTTTCAGTTATTTTTCTTTTTATTTATTTATATATATATATATATAAAAATTAATGCTAAAAGAAAGAATGGAAGGAAAGTAACGTCAATGCAATGAACTTCACATTCACTACGGTGAGGCTAGCTTGGGCAGTGCTGGGAACTGTTAAAGCAGGTGCTGCAAGCATATTCTGTCACTATTCTATGAAAAAATAAGAGGGTTTACTTTTTAAAAAAAATAAAAATTATGAAGGTTGATTAATTAAATACTTTTTAAGGGGAGGTAAAACAAAATATACCAAAATCCAGGGGTACCTGCCTAAATTGTTTTCCCCTTCCAGTAAGATTCTGTGGGCATATACCGATCTGACGTGGCTGAGCCACACCTTTTTATTTCCAATTAGTAGTGACACATAAGCAACAGCGAGTAATTTAATACGCCACGTTTTGTATATGCCACCGGCACTCTAGGATATTAAATAGCATCATTAATAATGTCTGACCTACGTACTCGATTAATTTATTTCACGTTGTGCTGTTTTAATCAGCAATATAAATAAAAAAATTTAAATGTAAACGATTTTACACGTTAATACATACACTCTTTCAATATGATTAATCAGAAAGTAGATTTTATTAAAAAAAATATTAATTTAAATTTAGAATATGAAGGTAACAGTATTAGTACGCAGATTGATATGTAAACTTGCTTGTACATAGTAAAACTTTAAAAAAAATATAACAAATTAAATAAGAAAGCCAAATATTTTGGTCAAATGATTTATATATTATAATTTACAAAATTAATTGATGTATTCTTGGCGGTACGATTAGTTCAATCAAATCGATTGATGTTGTGTATAATAGATAGATAAATAATCGTTTATATTAATTACTCAACGAAAAGCTCTTCAAATAGTACATAAAAATGACAAATTATTTGAATTCATAATTTTGGATTATATAAATAAATAAATAATGACAAGTTGTTGAAGGCACTACCGAAGAATTTTATGTTCTATTTTTTTTTTCTTTTTCCAATAAGATAAATAATTGATGCCGTAATCGTTTAATCCATTTATTTTCAACGGGTTTTCAAGAAAGACATTGACTCTAAGCTTAAATGCTTGTTTATTTATTTATTTGGCAATACACATGGCAGCACTCAACATTTCAAATAAGTTCAACTCTCGAACCTTCAAAGAAATCTTGCGAGAATCTTCGCAGCAATGTTCATGAGAAGCGAGAGATTTACGTTACTTTGCGGAAACGTGTTTCAACTTTCAAGGCATGGCAATATAATATATATATATATATATATATATATATAGGAGAGTAACATTGGATAGGATTGTGCATGTGTCGTTCTCTTTTTTAAAATGAGTGAAATTTATTTTTAAAAATTATATATTTATGTGAATCTCATATATATATATATTGTTTTTTTCTAAATGACGTTTGCACAATTCATAATTGTATATGACATTATTTAGGAACACATCCTCTAAATATGTAGTACCTAAATCAACAGTTAAGATAACAAATTAAACATCGAGTAGTGCTATTTGAAACCTTTACACTACACATCATTCACATGATGTAATTTGATTTATAAGATTCAAATAATAAAATTTATCTTCGAAATCAAGTTATGCCACGTACATAGTATGTGATGTAAATGTTTTCAAATACAAATATTCTTAATTAAACATCAAGCGACAATTCGGGCTTTGTTTGGATCCTTGAATGAGCTCAGCTCATCTCAGATTCTCAGTTGGGTTCTGTTTTAGACCTATACTAACATCCAAACACACAACTTCCAAATCACTAAGCATCACTTAATTCAAAATCTTTTTATACATGAGATCCATAATTTTTTTCAACTCAATACCTCTTTACACGGAGGACCTACAACCTTTTTCAACTTCTCATAAATACATATAAACTCATCTTAACATCTAAAAATATCTAAACTCATTTTAAGTGAGCCTCATAAAACCCACTCAACCATATCAATTCACTACTATTCATAAAAAACTCAACTTATCTCAACTTAACTCAACATTAAAACGGACCTGAGTTTAATTTTCACGTGCAAATGTATATGTAATTTTGGGCTAGAAACATGAATGCGAATGAGTATTTAATAGTATGTATAATTTATCAAATGTCAGGCAGAAAATCTGGTAAAAACTAATAATGCTTGATACAATGTAGAAGTTTCATGCATTTTATTTGAAAAGGAAAAAAAAAATTGTGACTCATTATTAAAAAGTACATTTTTTTATGGAAGTTTTAGATTTATCCATTTTTCTAAAGAGTAAAGAGAATGCGTAAAACTTATATAGTTCAGGATTATATAGATCATTTTTCAAAGGAAAAAGTCTTTAAGGAAGCATTTTTCAAAGGCATGCCTAAGTTTTTTAAGGAAAAATTTACCGGATATCATTTTAGCTAGATTCCTGGAAGTAAATTAGATAGCCACGACTTACACGGGAGCTTTCTATTTTTGGAGGAGGTTTAGGTATCCTTCACAAATTCTTTGCACCACTTTCATGATCTTACAGAAAGAGACATATATGCCAGCTAGCCTTCTGCCCATGAGGCACATATCCAGCTTCTTGAAATGCCATTAATTATTATAGTGGCCCAGAAGCTAAGGAACTACTCGCATTAATGCCATTATATCGAAGGTGACAATATACATGTAATAAATGTACAGATCAATATCTCCCATGCACGCAACCTTGGAAGTTAGCGAAAGCTTCACCCTGCTGCCACATGCGCGTGGGAAAAATGCTCCTTATATAAATGATCAATTTCCTAGCTAAAAGTTTAATTAAAACGATAAATTTGATTAATTAATTATTAATTTCTCAAAATATAGTGGTCACAATATTGAAAATACAAAGTACTGAAATATTAATAAAATAAATAAATTTAGATTTTTTCAGAGCTTAGGCAACAAGATCTAGAATATGTAGTTATTGAATATGCATACAGTATCTTGAGTCTGGAGTAGTACTAGTACTCGTGTGTTGACAGAGAGTGTTCTTTTTTTCTTTTGTTTTGTCTGTTTTTTTTTAGGGTAGGTGATATTAGATTTTGAGTGATCTAGAACATTATTTGTAAGAATTATAGGTAATTATGGTTGCGTTAATCTAATTAAAGATATATTTTCATGTGCAAAATCAGCTTCTTGAAGAAGCTGGGAGTTGCATGCTCCTTAATTAACCAACATATATATATTGTATATACAATATGATGGTTTGCACAATCATATTTGATCGAGAGAGGAATATATATATATATATATATATATAATTCATGTCATAATTAAAGAAGTCTGTCACAAGATAATACTATTAATTATCATAAATAGATGTCACAACATTATTAATATAAGGTCCACACTACTGATATATATATATGCTGGGATATTACGCATGCTATTTGCTAGACACTACAATATTTAAGAAACATACATGTCATGCAAAATTAATATTGTTGAATTTTATACCTTAATTATATCGGACGTGACAAATGAATATATATTGTATGCGCGCGGCTGCCTCTTAATTAATTAATGGGTACTGCTTGCTGGGAATCAAGAAGTAAAGGTTCAAAGCTGTAATAAATTGTCTTAGTTTTGTTTTTTATCCCTGCATGCAAGAGGATCGTTGTCAAGGTCAATTGTTTTGGAGAAAAAAGGATTGATTTCTACAACGAGCTGAAACTAGATCATCTTATATTAATACTCCCTGCAGTTAATTCCTAATTTCCACAAACCTATTATCGTCATTTTTTCTTCCAAATTTTATAGCTTAGAGACTTGGGGACAAATAAATTAGATATAAAACGGGTTCTACAATTTTATCAAATCTTTAATACTATACTATATGAAGAAATATTATAAATAGTACTTTAAAACATACTTATAATGTATCTTATCTGATCTCTTTTCGTTTAGACTTTAAAATTCGAAACTATATATATATATGCTGTTAATCAATTAAAAAAGAAAAATAAAGAAAGGGTAGCGGCGCTAGCTATATATATATATATATGAAGCTGCATGTTGTTTGAAAATATATGCATGATCAATACGTTAAACTTCTTCAGAAAAGGGTTCATACCATTTTGCATGCAATTTCCACGAGCTTAAATTAACATCATGAGAGATAGACCTAATTACGATCGAGTCTGAAAGGAGCGTGCAGTTTCCACACATTTGCATGGCATATAATATATATATATATATATATATATATATATATATACATACATATAGTAATGTTACATACAGTCGTGGAATATGCAAACGTCATGCAATTATTTTAAAAAAGAATGGGGTCCACTATTAAAAAATTAATTTCTTTTCATGTGAGTCCCATATTAAAATGACTGCACGGCGCTTACACACTCACGACTGCAAGTATCATTTCTCATATATATATATATATATATATATATATATATATGCATGTGGAATATTAATGTCATTGTGGGAGCCTTTTATATTCTCTGCATTATTGGTAATTTGGATGCATTTGCAAGTGGAAGCTGCATTATACAGTACATAGAATTAATAATTCTAACCTGCCTTCTTCTTCTTCTTTTTCTTGTTCTTTTCTTGTTTTCTTTTAATATATATATTTTTGTAATTTGTTTTTAGACGTACCTCTCATGCATGCGTGTCCCAAGTCCCACAGGCCACCAAGTTCTTCTTAATTCCAAGTCATTGATGCATGTCAGCCGTACGTGTCATGTTTTTTTTTTTATTTTATTTTAATGAAAGTAGTCTTTAATTTTTATGAGTTTTTAAACGATTAAAAGATACATGAATATGCATGTCACGCCAATCGGCTACAAAATTATGAAATGATGGACCCAAAAACTTTAATCAAGCCAATCTTTTAAAGCCGCTTGTCGAAGAGGACAAATTATATATTGATTTAAACAAGAAGAAAACTTGATTGGTTGCCATGTCGTATTGAAATTAATGAATGAAATTATTTAGACAAGAAGAATACTACTTGTTTTAATATTTTATTGCATGTCGTATTGAAATTAATGAATGAAAAAATAATCGACAAATTATTTAGACAAGAAGAATACTACTTGTTTTAATATTTTATTGCATGTCTTATTGAAATTAATGAATTTCCATATATAGGTTTTTATGGTGAACTAATTATGGGATAACATCGCCACGTCATGAGAACGAACGAGGACAAAAGCAGTCAGAAGATCTTCTCCACTCACCATTTTATTTAAGAGATTCAAATGATATTTGTAATTACAGAATATGGTAAGTATTGTATATTAATTTTGAAAAAAATGAGTAAATATGAAATTTATATAAAAAATAAATTTTTTAATAATAGATTTAGTTCTTTTTCAAAAGAGAAATATTTTAACAACAAAGAGCTTACATAAACAATATCATAAATTGATGTGGTTTGATATAGTTCGTCATATTGTAAAATTATTTTTATTATAAAGTAGATCTAACAGATAAAATGAAACTACGTAATTTGTGAGATTATTTTATATAATTTTTTTGTGAATATAATATTAAAGATTTGACAAACCTTATAAAATTCATAACTATATCTAATATTACTTTTTATTTAATTAAACCGCCCACTATTTATAAAATCACTATCTGGTATGAAAGCTATCTTCTAGCCACCATATACAATTGCAGTCGCACACCATCCTTTATTAGTAAATATTTATCATCTAGCTTCAATATGTTAAAGAAATTAAGGAGGAAACTAATTAAATAAAGGATCAGTCATCTAGAGATGAGAAGTGATTTGTATAAGTCTTAAATAGATAATTTCTGCACAAGTTTTTATAAAAAATAGATCCCACATTGAAAAAATATTACAAAATCAATATATTTTAGTAGAACCTACTTTTTTACAAATAACTATGTCAAACTCGTCTATTTGAGACATATTTCTAGCATTACTCCTCAAAGTGGGAGGATTATTTGGTCATTTTGCTACTAAAAAAAAACAATTTTAAGAATCTTTGAAATATTTTATCAATGATGGCCAATATTGAACAATACTACATGATTTTTTTTTTTCTTTTGACTTTTTAAATACAAGTACTGAAATGATAAAGACGTCTCATATTTTATACTTAATGAATATTAATAAGTAGGAGTTTGGCAAGTAGTTGAGCTTTGACGCAGTCAAACCGGAATTAAAGAGTTATAATATATAATATTGGGGCTGGCTTGCTTCAAAAGATAAACATGTTTGTTCTCGTGATGTGACGATATGCTTAGTGGAAATTGATGTAATTAAGCATCGATACCAAATGAATAATTACTGATTAAACCAGCTTATTCAATAAACTAATTTAAAAGCAAATGGAAATTAAGTAGATAATGATATATAGGGCAGCCACACCCCAACCCAACCCCTCCTTGGTTTGACGCCATTTTTTTTTTTTTTAAATGAAGTTAGTTTGATTGAGATAATATTAAAAATCTGAAAGAAATATTCGATGATTTTAAGATACATGTTTATTTAATTGCCTTAAAAAAAAAAAAAAAAAAAAAAAGAGTAAACAAAGATCATACATATAAGATCGTGAGTTTAAAGTTGGAGTTGATGTGAAAAATAATTTCTTGTATCTTTGACGTGAAAGTGGAACATTAAAATTGCTTAGAAATATCAAGCACAGGAAAAAGAAAAATAATAATATGGTTTATTAATGGAACTAATTAATGCCATCTTTTCTTATCCAATCCAACAGAAAAAGTTGTCAATTAATCCACCAATTGCCATTATACGAAGTAGGGAACCAGCATGACCAATATCATAATTATATATATATATATATATATATATATATATATATGCTCTTTGTTGCCTATTTTGAATTATTTAATGAGAAATGATACTTGCAGTCGGGAGTATGCAAGTGCCGTACAGTCGCTTTGAAAAAAGTGAATAAATATGGGACCCACATGAAAAAAAAATTAATTTTTTAATAGTAGACCCCACTCTTTTTCAAATCGATTGTACGGCATTTACGTATTTCACGACTGTATGTAGCATTACTCTTATTTAATATGCTCCATGGACCATGGGCAATCAAAATTAACAGGTTTAATTAACTAGTACATGAAAAGATCGACAGCAATAAATGACTCGGAGCGTCCAAACAATGAGACTTTTAAATGAAGTGATCAGGAGATTGTTTTAGCATAAGCTACGACATCATGATCAAGATTGAAAAGAAATTAAATTCCCTACAAAGTTAAAAAGAAAATTAATGACCTTGGACTTACTTTAGTGGATCAGACATTAATTAATGAGAAACATGATCAGTAGTACTCTTGCATCTATCCAAACAAATGTTTTTCATTTATATCCATATTTATTTATTTTTTAATAATTTCACTTCTGCTCCTAACTTTATCCAAAGCATGCATGCAATGATAGTTCATAATTTGATGAAAGATGCCAATCACAAAAGTTCGATTAGAGTTAAAGGAGAAGAATAAATAAATAAGAATAAAGCAAATTCAATAATTCCAGTTAAGAACATAATTAGGGTAGAACATTGACCATTGAACCACGAACCTAGGCCAGACAAGAATCATTTCTGAAGTCTCATCCCCAATCAACGTTCAGGTCCACAACTTATGTTTCGTTTATTTTTAAAGATAAGATGAGATGAGTTGAAATTAAAATTAAAAAAATAAATAAAAAATTATTAATATATATTTTTTAATATTATTTTTATTTTAGAATTTGAAAAAATTAAATTGTTTATTTTATTTTATATAAAAATTTTAAAAAATTATAACGATGAGATAGAAAGTTTTTAAAATTTTAGATTTTAATCTTAAAAACAAATCAGGCAATCACGTTATGCATACAATAGAATTTGCACAATACAACTTTTTTTCTAAACCATTGATATTAATTAGGATTGCACATTATAATGTCTACTTTTTACCAGGAATATTCATACCAAAACACTTGGGTGCCAAAAAAAAAATAATAATAATAAATCAGTGCATTTCCCATGATCTTGTGTTCCTGATCCAAGAAGAAAAAGTGGTCTTTAATTAAGCCGTCTCCTCAACCATAACTTCAAGTATAGATTCCATCCAATCATACAAGCAGGCAGCAACACGCAGTCCAATATCATAAGCCTAAGGTGCAAGACAGCTGGTTTTAGTTTCTGTTCTTGTCTTTTCTACTTGCTTTTTGACATTTATTTGGTATTTGGTGGATTAATGCCCTGGTATATATTATCAGAAACCTGAACTAAAGCGTTAAATTAACATTCTTTATGGGAAAGAATAAAGATTATATGTTCTTTTATGAGTAGAAACAAATTAACTTTATAAGAGTTGCATGATTTTAGCTGTCGGATCATTTAATGATATAGGATAGGATGAATACTATATACATGAATTGGATTGGAAAATATATCATGTAACTGAAGTGGGTACCGAATTAGGCAAAGTTGTTTGATATGGATACCATATTTTAATAAGATGTTTGAGAAAATATTCCCTATTGTGTATGATGACAACATCCTTCATGTCAACCATACACTATTACAAGATGAGTAATTCTATATATAACTGTGAAGTATACAACCGTCGCGTAATCGTTTTGAAAAAGAGTAGAGTTTACTATTAAAAAATTAATTTTTTTCATGTGAGTCTCATATTTTATTTATTTTTTTTAAAGTGATTACGCGACAGTTACACTACTCACAATTATAAATATATTTTTTCTTGCACGATATGTCGTTTTCATCTCTTATTTCAAAATTTAACCTCCTTACTTCTCATTTCTTTTTCTTTAGTTTCTCTGTCTGCGTGGTAGTAAAATAATTTGGAACCATATATAGAGTTGCCGGCAGTTGATTCAAGACCATATATAGAGTCGGCCTAAGGGCCCTTTATAAACCGCCCACAATAACAATTATTGGCTACAATTATTATATATTCTGTGTATGTACGTACGAGACACACTGGCCGCCCGTGAACACCGACACCCACCGACTCCAATTTTTTTTTCCATTAATTGGAGGTTAGTACGAGTAATTCTTTATTACCCAAGAATCACGTAATCATTTTGAAAATGATAGGGTCTATTATTAAAAAAAATAATTTTTTTTTATGTAAATCTCATATTTTATTTATTTTTTTCAAAATGATTACGCAGCGGTTATACAATTCACAATTATAAATATTTATTAATTTTTTAATAGTAAACTCCACTCATTTTCAAAACAATTACGTGTTATTTGCGCAATTTACAGTTATATATAGAATTATTTCGATTAGAAATATGTGTGGATTATTTACGGCAAAAATTTATTTGGATTGGGTCAAAATGATCACGAGGATGAGAGTTTGAGCGCTTCCAGTTAGATTGGAATGACCTTGCCAACACTGGATTTCTACAATCTAATTACTGTTTTTTTTTTTAATACATTTTGGGGAGGGGAGTTTCAACCCAAGACCTCTATTTTGGAGACTGGGAGTTTATGTCAATCAGGCGACATGCCATTTGCTAATTACTGTTGAATTCTTCAACATAAAATTAAATTGATCTAAAGACGTCCTAGACACAACATTTTCATTATAGTGTATACAATTTGCTACCACTCCTTTGATGCTGCAGAAGGAAAGAAGAATATTATTTAGATTTTTACATCTCGGAAGGTTAATATCCATGATAGCTCTATATAGTGATGTCTTGGAAGTTGGGGGACAGCTGCTGAGCAATTTTAAGGACTCTACTCTTCAATGTTTACGCGTGGGGTACTGATGCTTGAAACCCAATCTACATAAATGAAGTCCCGCAATAATCACAGGTGCTGAACATCCCCGCTTTCCATGAAATAATGAGAGGCAATCCATCATGCAGTGGCCAAGGAAAGCTTGAAAATCCAGTTATCTGTCCCAGGTTTCCATGTCATTATGAGAGGAAATCCAAAATCCAGTAGAAAAGGGAAGACTGACAGTCCGGGCATCACGGTTCATGTTATCCAATCCATAGCGCCTGTTGCCCAAGACTCGACCACTGCAGCAGCATGCAGAGGCCCCCAAGTATAACATTGAGAATGACATAAATTTCGCATAAATTGCATATATATATATATATATATATATATATATATATATATAAAAAAAAACAGTTCTCTCATCCTTCTATCCACAGCCTTGCAAGTTATATATTAACACCCTCTCATCCGTGTGACGCGCAAGCACATTTAACGACAGAGCATAGCTGTACATGTGTAAAAATAATTAAGCGATACATTGTATTTAGACAAAAGAAGCTCAGACTCAACATGTGAGAGAAACTAGCACGATTTTTATGCTGAACTCTTAATTAGTTAGTAAACAAACTGATCACATTTCCTATCAAGCTTTAGGTTCAATAAATGCAAACAGGAAGAATATACCTTTAGGAAAAACACAGGAGTATATCATATGGCCAGGAAGACTTCACGCACTGCCCAATTTAAAGTTCTTAGAATGTTCTTTATCCCATGAATCCTTGTATGAGAAAAATCCCCTATAGTGAATTTTTCAAAATTTCCGTTTACTTCAATCAGACTATGGCCAGGTGTCTTCCTCAACCCACTACCCTTCAACATATTCCTTGCCTCCGCAACATCACCCCACATCTCATCCAAAGCATACAAGTTCGCCAATAGAACATAAGGTGAACTAGTCACAGGCTGAGTCTTTAGGAGTTGTTTAGCCAACCACTCCCCGATTACAATATCCCCATGCAGGCGACATGCTGAAAGCAAGCTCCCTAAAACAACTGGGTCATGCCCAAAAGGAAATTTCTTGATGTACTCTTCAGCCTTTCTTAATCTCCCAGCCCGTCCCAACATATCAATAAGACATGAGAAATGTTGTATATCAGGCGTAATCCCATAATCTTTTTCCATTGAATTAAAAAGAACTTCGCCCTTGTCCACAAGCCCTGCATGATTGCAAGCCATGAGAAGTCCAACGAATGTCACAGAATCTGGATTTAACCCCATGGCCTTCATCTGCTCAAAAAGGTCTAGGGCCCATTCACCAAGCCCATGATTTGCAAATCCAGCAATCATGGTGTTCCATGAAAAATTATTGCGATGGTGTATTCTGTTAAAAACGTTATGTGCACATCCAATGGAACCACATTTAGCATACATGTTCACTAGAGCATTACCAACTCCCACATCTTGATACAGCCTTGTTCTGATTATATGAGCATGAATCTGCTTGCCATGGCGAATAGAAGCAAGACTAGCACAGGCGGCAAGGACACTGGCAAAGGTGAAGTCATCAGGTCTCACATAATAGTCATTCGCCATCCCTTTGAAAACACTTAAGCCCTTTGAATGCTCATCGCAATGAGAATAAGCAGCGATAATCGTGTTCCATGAAATGACATCTTTCAATTTAATTAATCTGAAGACCTTCTCTGCTTCATCTATCAAACTAAATCTCGAGTACATTGATATCATCACATTTCCAATAAAAGGCGTGGAGTCGAGCTCAAGCTTGACTGTTTGGGCATGCAACGCTGTTCCCATTACGCAATCATTTGAATCAGTGCAAATCTCCAAAGCTCCAACGAAAGTAAAACGATCTGGTACAAAACCTTGTTGGTGCATTAGTTTGAACACTTCAAACCCCCTTTCAAGCTGCCCATTTTCTACAAACCCATAAATGAGAGCATTATATGAAACAGAGTTAGGTTCTGGTGTACTAATATACACTGATAAGGCATCATTGCATCGACCACATTTCATATACATCGAGATCAGAGAGTTACAAACAAATGAGGCGGATGCATAGCCAAACTTCAGTGATTTAGCATGAAGTTGTTGTCCCTGTGGCATTGCCATAAGGCTGGCAGATGCACTGATAGCACTGGCAAATACGTACTCGTTGGGCGCGGGACACATTTTAGAAAATAGTTCAAGTGCCATCGGATGCTCTCCGACCTGATCACAACCCGAAATCATGGCCGACCAGGACACAAGGTTTCTTTCGGACATCTCATCAAACACGCGACGAGCAGAAGCAATGTTACCACACTTCGCATACATGTTGAGGATGTGGTTGGCAATGATGATATCAAATTGCAACGCTGTTTTAAAGGCGGCGGCATGAAGGGAAAGACCATGTCGGAACGCCTTCGTTTTCGAGCAGTGGTGCAAAAGCGAACCAATGGCTTCCCTAATCATGGAACCATAATTATATCATTCCAAACTGTGTAATACCGTGATAATGATTCGCCCATCTAGTGATTCTTGAGATTAAGGCCTCGTTATGCATTGTGAATATGAACGCAGGATAATATCGAAGTTTCAATGACACCGATCTTGACGCAACTAACGATACTGAGCCGATTCTTGTCTGAAACATAAATTTGAGGCATAATGGGCTATTAAAGCCCATGGCGTCCCATGATTAAAATGCCCAACAACGAAAACAAGCCCAAGCTGAATTCAAATTGTAAATATAGCGCTGCAGAACTGTGATCCAAAAATAAAAGCAAAGAAAGCTCAAGCCCAAGCCCAAAGAAGACAAGCCTGTCATTTTGATTGCGATCTTAATACATAGGCCTTTCAGCAGGATGTAATCAGTTTGTTTCCCTGGAAAAGGAATTTTGGTAATAGCTTTTTGAGAAGTGCCACAGTCATAATAAAAAAGATAACATAAAAATAAATTCATAAATTGATATAATTTCATATGATACGTTAGATTTACTTTACAATAAAAATAGGTATACAATCTAACGTAACAAATCAATTTGTATATTTATTTTTGTGAAATATCTGTATTTCCTTTCCTAATATTTCCTCCTTCCTAGCTATTTCAAGTTAAATCTTTTTTATTTTTAAATTTTAAAGTCTTTTTAAATCTTTTAAACTTTTTAATTTTTGGTTTTCTTATATTCTCATAACTAAGCACAAACTGTGTGTAATCCAATGTTAAAACAAAAGTACCTTATAACCTTACACCCACGTTATAACATTTGAATAAGAAAATGAGAGAGTCTATCATCCATAATATTCTTTTTTGTTTTATTATGATCATTATAATTATCACCAACCTCGATGCGAAGAAAATAAAAGAATACAAGAATTCAGATAAATAGGATCGAACCAATCACATATGAGATATTTTAGTTTATAAATAAATTTTATAAAAATAAATTTATAAACTAGTGTGATTTGTTATGCTAAATCATATCGTAGAATGATTTTTAACATAAAATAAATATAATGTATCATATATGAACATATCAATTTGCAGTTTCACTTTTATGAGTTAATTTGTAGACTCCACACTTATTCGTTTCTGGGAATCAGGAGTTCATTGTTCATTTGTTCTCATCATTACTAGACCCCTCGCTCCTCAACATCATAATAAATGGGGGCGGGTTGAATCAAATAATACTATTAACTGTGGCATTGTTGTGACATAAAGAGTGACATTGGATTCTGTAATTAACTCTCTTTCTCATGAGTGGTAACCTTGCTTTTATCCATTTCTAATACCACCAAGTTGCTCAATCCAATAACCCACGATCTAGATTCAAAAAGTGCAACTATAAAATCTGGTCTGTCTTGGCTGTTTATTTTATTCATTTATTTATTTATTTTTTATGAAAATAGACTTTGTTTCATTTAATGAATCTGAAGTTACAGCTATGACTAATCCATACAGGGAAAAAATTCAGATTACCAGTCAAACTACTCATCTGTTAAGGGTTCCCCCACCCACAAATTTATTTGTGACGGCCATTTTCTTAACTTCTATAAGCTCTCTCCTGACAACAGAGAAAGTGTTCTGTAAACACAGAACTAAACGACCCCCCACCTCCAAAGGAGGTAAGGTAACTATCGCCTTTTGTCCTCCAAAAGAGGCAAGATACTCAACTGCTATAGACACCAAGTTTAATAATAATTTTCTTTTATTTTGTCACACAAATAAAAACATTGCAGAAAACGGAATACATTGACAAAGTAGGTTGTAGAGGTGTGTGAACGACATGCACCACTCTGAGAGTATGTCGTTCAGTCGATCTTGAAGGTGCCGAAGTCGCTAGACCCAGAGCCGCCGTGCATGTCATCAACGGAATAAATCTCACAGACTAACGAAATAGAGTACCATCCCTAAGCAGACTAAAGTTCAATGCTATTTCCTTAACTACTTGGGCAAATTAATATATCATTAATTTTATTTTCTAACTCTGTTTTATTAAAGATTATATATTTTTTTTTAGGAGTCCAGTTTTGAGATTTCTTTAACTCTATTGCTTTTTTTTATTTAAGATATTATTCAAGCTGTGAGGATTAATCAATAAAATTGGGACACCGTCTTTTACTTTAAAAAAAAAAAAAAAAAGGACAAATTAACCGGATCCATACATACAAGTTTACGACAGCATGCATCAGCCATGAGCCAACCCATGCAAAGCTTCAATCAGCAACATGACCACACACCCACGAGCAAAAATGCAACAATTTCAATGAAACGATCATGCTTACGATCCTACAAATCCTAAAAAACGTAAAAAAAAGGGTTAGAAAGCACAAAAGGTGAGATTATTGAGGATGATTTGGTTCACTCAAAAAGAAAAAAGTCCATAAAACTCTTTTTGTCACATTGACAACCACCTTTGTCCCCTTTTCAAGCAGAAATATGAGTGTCAGTCCTTTTCACCAACTCTCTCCGCGTAACAGTAACCACTTTGCCCTGTTCCAAACACGTCTTAGGGAGTGATGAGAGAGCAGAAAGCATCCCCAGCATTACTAAACTTCATGATTATGGAACTTTGAATTCTAACCAGCCATAATATATGTAACCTTTTTTTCTTTACCGGACAACTATATAGCTAGCAAGCATCAAGTGTTGAAATAATAATCCAAACATAGGTAAATGATTTCACCAACAACAATGAGAATTAGAAGATTAAAAACCGATAAGTGCATGGATCGTATATTGGACCCACAAATCTATATATGGATAGAGATGAGTACTGAAAAAAGTTACAAAGTATTTATATATTTTGTTAAAGATTCAACGGACGAGATTTTGATAACATTTTGGGATCTATGATCCATTTTCAGGCCGCTGAAATGGTTTGAAAGGGAAAGGGTCTTACCGGAGTCACATGTGGTGTAGAAGCTTGACGACGAGTTTGGTGGGGGCAACCCTCACATGTTGTTAGAATGTAATATTCCCTTTGAAAACTCCATTTTCCTTTGCACATGAATTAATTACCGGAAACAGAGGGTACCGGAATTAGAAGAAATTTTACTAGTTTTGTCTCTCTTTTCTTTTTCCAAGGCCCGGCTATGGTATTGAGGATGTGAAAGGTCATTACAGAGTAATTAGACATGCGAAATTAGTGTTACGTGATGATAACTACATGAAATTGACGACTCTAGACTACGTCCTTTTCCTCTCTTCTTTTTTTCTTTTTCCTTTTCGAGTATTAATGCGATTAACGGCTTTTAATGTGGGCAGTGTCATACCTCTCGTTGTCATCATAAGGAGCTAACACCCGCGCAATATTGTCATTGGAGTCAATCAAGGAACATGTTGTTGGTTTGGTGGAGCCTACTTTTGTTGCTGTGTATATAGGTTCGATTTGATGATTCGATCTGACAATGATGTGTTGTGAAGTTCTATGAGAGAGTTTGCTCGAGTCTTGCTCAACAGTAGCTCGAACGAGAATTGGGCAGAGATCTCGCTCGAGTCGTGCTCGACACTTTGCTTGAGGCGCGCTTGACACTCCACGCAAAAAAAGTAAAAAATAGTATTTTTACTGTATGACATTACAAATATGTACTTGATGAGCAATTTAGTATACCCTAAATATTTTTGAACAGTGATATTTCATTCCAAACATGTATTATGTGATTTCTCAATATAATAAAATTTTCTATAACTCTGTAGACATAGACATGTTGCTGAATTACGTTAATTTTGTATTGTATAATTGATTTATTTATATTTACTTTCACTTGTTTGTCATTGTTGTTTTTCACAAGACATGCTTCAAAGATTTCACTCAAGTTCATATATCACGAGCTTTTACTTTTCTCAATCCTTTTTATTTGTTTACAAAAGGGGAAAAAAAAAGTCTTATCCTCACATATATATATATATATATATATATATGAAAAATGATACTTGCAGTCGTGAATGTGCAAGTACCGTGCAGTCGTTTTAAAAAAAGTGAATAAATATGAGACCCACATGAAAATAACTTAATTTTTTAATAGTGGACCCCACTCTTTTTCAAAACGACTGCACAACATTTGTACATTCTACGACTGTATATAGTATTACTTTATATATATATATATATATATATATATATATATATATATATATATATATATATATATATATATATATATATATACTTGATTTGGAAACATATATCCGGCCTCGTGAGAGAGGGGACTATCATATGCAGCGGTTCTTTGCAATTAATTAAACTTTACGATGCCATTCATTCTTCACATTAACTCCAACTACGAACAATTAATGAAATTGGCACATCAAACTTGCAAATTATTCATATTCAGTCCCATTTTTATTAATTTATATAAATAATTTTTAAGAGCAGCTAATAAAAATAATCAGAATTCAGTACAACTACGTACAAGAAGATATTCATCCCAAGTATCATTATATATATATATATATATATATATATATATATATTTGCAGTGATTGTGCGTAAAATAATTCTTCGTCATCATCATCATGTTGTGTACCCAGCTGATCATTTGAAGCCTTGACATTTAATTATTCTCATCCTAAATGTTTAAATTGAGTTTTCTTGAGATTGAATTATGACGTGTAAACACTAATTTATTTTTATATGTTTAGCTCGCAATCATTCTAAATATATCGTGTGACATGTAATTTGGATCCATTAGATTTACACAAAGAGTATACTATATATATATACATTTATATATATTCTTTTAATTATAAATCGTTAACAAATGATGCTAATTCAATGGATCACTGCAGCAAGAAAAAGATCAAACCAAACTAATTAAGTATTAATTAATTGTCCGATGCACCTAGCTTTTTCCGGCAGGCAGTTTGATGGTAGAGATCCATGCATGCATGTAGCCAACGAATTTCTTAGCGACAACTGCCAACTACCTCTTTTCCTTTTCAACGAATTGATGATGTATCCATCTAGAATAGTAACAACGTGACTTTCATCCATAGGGTTTCCACCATTTATTTATAGGGCCACCATGTGCTGCTCTCTCTCTCTCTCTCTCTCTCTCTATACTCCAATACTAATTTGGTGGAATAGCACTTGTAATTTTATTTTCAACAGGGCCACCATGTGAGTATTATCAAATTTCATTACACCATCACCCATAAAATTATTAGAAGTATTTTCATTTTGATAATTCTATCATCTATTTTCACCTCCTAATTATTCGATCCCGATATTTTAGTTTTCGAGTTACATATATATGTTTTGGGCACCGTTATTCTGTATTTCTAAAGTAATCGTACGTTCACTTTGACCGCTAGTGCAATTGTTCTAAAATATTAAAAGAAAATACACTTTTGGACTAACAATCAAAATAAGTTGTCACCTTGTAGTGCAAAATAGTTTTTGTTTTTTTAGTCTCGTATTATGTGGTGAAATTGATCGAAAATGTGTCCTAGCTCTTAGTCGTTTGACCATATTTTTTAATTAATGTGACAAAATCTGATCAAGATTCCATAATTAATGCGATCTTATGGATTTGAATCGATTTAGTTATCGGATCTATAGATCATTGCCACGTGTTTCATAATATAAAGATATGATCAGCAGATGCTTCGTAATAAATTCAAATTAAGGATTCAATTATCGGGATTGGATCCAAAGCCAGAGTCTACGACACTAACCAAATGTCTCGGGCAGGCATGATTTTAAAAATATTTCAAATATTGTTTAATATCTTTATATTTTGGTTTAATCCGTATAAAACATTACATTATAGTATTTTATGATATTGTTTAAACATATATATTATGATTGATTATAATGAAGAAACATAAAAGTAAAAAAATATCTGTACAATCCCTATATATAAAAGTTTCGCGCAATTCTCTATAAAAGAGTGGAGCTTATCTTAAAAAAGTATAAAAAAATTATTCCTTATTAATAGAATCTACTTTTTTACAAAAAAAAATTTATACGAGATTTATCTATTTAAAACTTGTATTTAACATTACTCTAAAAAAAAAAAATATCAACAAAAAACTGAAAAGATAGATCTTTTAAGGTTCAAATTTACTTTTAGGGTTATTTATAATTAATCTCCATAAAAAATAACGAGATTAATTAATATTACGAAACCAGAAAATATATCATAAGAATAGTTTTTTTTTTTTTTTTAATGAGACGAAGATCCAAATACTCTAGAAGTTTTCTTGTAATTATATCAGTTTCAGATACGAAATTAATAAAATACATATATGGTAAAAAATAATTGTTGGTGAAATATATGAAATGACAATATTATATATCTGATTCTCGGTTCTCTGCCGCCACAGATCACAAACTGAAAGAGGTCAATATCGTCACTACACCACACAACCCGTCCGACAGCTTGCGCGCGAATGTATTATGTGCCCCCTCCCCCCTACAAAACTAATAAATAAAAAGAAAAGAAGAAATTTATTTTCCTAAAACTTCATACTAAAAATAAAATCAATAGAGAAAGCAATTATAAATTTTTTAGTTTGGTTCAGCTTCAGTAAAAAATAATACTCATCGAATTCTTCTTATTATAAATAAATATATAATATTAATTATTCAATAATCATATAATAAAGATATGTGATACTTTTATTTTATTAGAATGATATGTGATTAATTTTTTTAATTAGATATTTATAAATGTGTCAGTAATTTTTTCCGATTTAAATTGCAGTTTTTATGTAAACTGATTTTTTTTTTTTTTTTATAGAAATGAACTTTAATTTAATAAACTAATAAATGGTTGCTATATGACACTCCCATGAGCCCCAGCTCCCTCCAACAGCTTCGCCTTCCTCACTGCCAATCATAAAGCCCAAACTACCACTCTCTCTCTCTCTCACTCTCTCTCTCTCTCACACACACACTCTCTCTGAGTCTCTCTTACTCTGAATCCTATTCGCTGAGCTTCACTTTCTTCTCCAAAATGTGGACCGCGCGCTAGATCTTTGATCGGTGCAATATGATCAACGCTCTCTGATCCGTCCAATCAGGGCCGTCCATTCTCTTCTCTATCCGGTTGTGGTGCGAATGTGAATCCGTTGCCAAAGCTCATTCAAGCTTCTTGTACCGGCAGGTTTCGTGATTCGCTTGTGTTTGTCCAAAATGCCAGCTTTTGTTTGCACTTTTTTCCTTTTTGTTTTTCCTTTGATGGTGATATTTTTTAGTGGTCGGCTATCTTTTTTTTTTTTTGGGTGCTTAATTAATTGGTATTCTTTGCTTGGATTGCTGATTAAACTTGAAAGTCACTGATTCTTCTCCTTCTCCTACTTATTCGTCTTCTTCTTTTTAAACTTCTAATAAGTAGACATGGTCCATGTGGATCGGATTGGAGAGTCTGTTTTGGTGAAATGCGGTTTGATTTCTGCAAGTGGGTGTGGATGCAATCGTCAAACCCCAATTTTTGGGTGATTGATTCAATGTCAGATACTGCATCACTTTTAGTGTTTCGCTTTTGTTTTCGTTGTCCACTTCTTCCTTTTATTATTCTCGCTGTTGCTGTGTCTAATGCTTCACTTTGGTTGAAGCTATTCTTTCGGTGATCAAAGCTGCTTTCTCTTGCTTATTATTTACTCTTAGCCACCCTTTTTTGTTGTTCTATAATTGGTATAACTAACTACTTAATTAGCAATCTGAATTTCTCTGAATTGAGTTCTGGTTATTGTTTCTATGCTGTTGTCGGCTTGACTTTTTTAAACACACACACACACGCACACGCATATCTATATATTCATTTTTCCTTCCTGGGTCCAAAGGTTCCGGCCGGAACGGGTTTTTTGTTGATAGTACTAAACTCTCTGTATTGGGATAAACAGATCTTGTGGGCTACTTAACCAATGAATATGTGCATATCCGTATCGGAACATTGGTGCGCTGTTTTGGTGCTATTCAGCGTTTTGATTATCGGAAAAGCAGAGATTTTCATAGTGACAATTGAAGGAGAGCCTATAATAAGTTACAGAGGTGGGGTTGATGGTTTTGAAGCCACAGCTGTGGAGTCCGATGAGACTATTGACACCACCAGGTATCTTCTAATTATTTTTCTCACAAATTGGACGAGACTTATCCGAGTTACATACAATGCTTGCCAGCCCGACATGCCTTAACCATGTTATTTTTCTGAGTGGACTCTAGACTTAATTCTTGATTTGTCTTTGCGAAGACATTTGTAATGTGAAATCATGTGTGGGTATGCTCTTGAGTATGCCTATGCATATAAAATGCATAATGAGTTTCAAAGTATATGAAATTTGATGTTGAGGTAGCATATCTAGTTAGGTCTAACTTAGGCTTCCGCCCTAGCCATCTTGAGCTAATTATTTGTTTTATGCAGAGTTATAAAGTAGTTGTAAGTGCATTATTTTTGTTTTTAAATATTTGATTATGTGATCAAACTGAACTAACTTAAATATTTTAAAAAATTTTAAATATTGGTCATTATATTCTCAATAATTTTCATGAAATCACCATTTGTTCCAAAAGATACAAAGAGGTATATTTTAATTATTTATATTATATTCTTAACATTTTTCCTTATACGTGGGTCATACTCTTTCTCAATGACTAAATCTAATGCTTGAAATATTTAATTTAATTAAATAAGATAGAGTGTAGAGTATGAGTTCAAACTGATGATATATGCTCTAATACCATGTGAAATTACCACAAATCGAAAAAACTTAAACCGATAAAAATGATAAATTTTAATTATTTATATTATATTCTCAATAATTCTTGTTTATTTGCTTGGGTATAAATATTACCTTGAAAATTTATGAATATTGTCAAAAAAATCCTACCTGGACCTGACCTGACCTGATCTTTTACCATCGTTTTAGAGGGCATAGCCTGGGTGCTTCTTAGTTTTTGACGATTTCTACCTCACTTTCTTTAACATCGGCAGCCATAATTTATTGTAAAATCGTGACAATGACCAAAAGCAAACAATGTCTTTGGAAGCAAGTGAAAGCGCTGAGTTTTTATTTTTTATTTTTTTTCCCGATCGAAAGAGCTGAATTTTTATGTCCTCGATAATTAATGCCTGTTACGAGTAGTAGAATAGAGATAAAAGGCTTAATGAATGAAATATATGTTTTATTTTCTCGTTATTTTATGATGTGTGCATATGTATTTGCCCATTGTTGCTGCTTTTAACTTACTAGCATTTATGTTTTGTGAGCCAAGACTGCTTGTCGTTAGTAGAACAGGGTTTGTTGCTTGTCTTATATGAATTGCACGTATTGATTAATTATAATTATTTCTTATACGGAATCTGGAGAACGCGAAAGTATTGTTGTGTGTTTGTAGTTCTAACAATGATGGGTATTTTGATTTTAATGGCACAAACTTTTATGAATTCTCGTATCACTCTGGATTTTCATGCATAGGTAAGCTTGAATTTTCTTTATTATTATTATTTCCGTCTGACACTGTGGCTCTTCTTTCAGCGAAATTGTGACATCCTATGCTCGTCACCTTGATTTGAAACATGATATGCTTCTCGGGATGCTGTTTGAGCAAGGGACCTACAAGAAGCTCTATAGCTATCGGCATCTTATAAATGGATTTGCAGTTCACATTTCTCCTGAACAGGTAAAAAAGCGGGCAAGTTTTATTTATAGGAGTTGGGAGTTTTTTCATATTCATATTTCCTCTCGCATCCTCATTCTTATGATCTTGGTTGTTATTAGTAGGCAGAGATCCTAAGACGTGCCCCTGGTGTGAAGTCTGTGGAGAAAGATTGGAAGGTGAGGAAACTTACCATACATACCCCACAGTTTTTGGGGCTTCCAACCGGAGTATGGCCCACGGGAGGTGGCTTTGATAGGGCTGGAGAGGATATTATTATCGGATTTGTGGACTCGGGGATCTTTCCGCACCATCCAAGCTTTGCAACCCGTAATACTGAACCATATGGACCTGTTCCAAAGTACAGGGGAAAATGCGAGCTTGATCCCGACACTAAGAGGGACTTCTGTAATGGGAAGATTATTGGAGCCCAACATTTTGCTAAAGCTGCGATTGCTGCTGGGCAATTTAACCCTTCTGTTGATTTTGCCTCGCCTATGGATGGCGATGGCCATGGAAGGTTAGGCCTCCTGTGCCTTCTATAATTTTGAATTTTGGTTGGAAATCCTGTTCTACCACATGTTCATATTGATCGGTGTTGCATTGCATGAATGGAAATGTAATAGCTGCAAACAAGTCACTAACTTCCATGCTCAGCAGTTATTTATGGATGTAATTTACAGATTGGACTCTGTTAGAGAATCCAACTAATAAATATAGAAAGACGATAAGTTAAAGGTGTGTCGATCCATTCTGTAAACTGAGAGTTAACTTCTTGGCGGTGTAATTAATTAAATAAAATATAATCTTAGATTAGAGACCACTCACATATTGGTGGTGTCATGACAACATTTTGGCATGATTTTAAGGCAATCATAAGAATCGTAGATCTTCATACATCATAATTATCTGTGGGCCAAATGATTAAATCTTACAGATCACACATGGATGAATGGATCATGTAGTAATAAATCTTGATAATTACTCAATTTGTATTATGTATTCTGGAGCATGGATTATTTTGGTTCTTTTATAGGTAAAAATAAAACTTTATTTAGAGTTAACATAGCTAAACGTGGGTGATGGGTCTCTGAAAATTGAAAATAACATAAACAAAGATATGGCTAAGTTATTGTCCACAGATAGCTCATAACTAAGTTTAGATTATAATGCCTAATAAAATTTGTTAAATTTTACCTAGTACTAGCATATGCTCTTAGGTATGTTTGGACACTTGGGAGTATCTTATAATGTTGTGAATAGTAGTGAAATGTTTAAGTGCCGTTTGGATAGTGAGTTGAAATTAGATGAGTTGAGATGAAAGTTAAAAGTTGAATAAAATATTGTTAGAATATTATTTTTTAATATTACTATTGTTTTGAGATTTGAAAAAGTTGAATTGTTTATTAGATTTTGTGTGGGAATTTGAAAAAGTTGTAATGATGAGATAAGATGAAACACTTTCACTATCCAAACGGGGCCTGAATCAGTAAAAGGCGTAACTCTAGTACACAAGAAGTATACAAGAGAAAACATCTAGAAGAAGTTAGGTGCTTAAGAAAGAAACAAGAAACTCATGGAAGCTAGCACCATTGAAATCAATTACAGAAGCCCATAAAAATAAAGTACTAAAAACGAATAATTGTTTTGATTCTTAGAAGGTAATGGTCTACTGTGCACTTCAAACACTAGGTTGTAGCACATATGGTGGTTGTTCAACTTTTGGTTTCCTTTAAGATATCTTCAGTGTTCTGAGATTTTGAAATCGATGGTAAATGCCAAAGCATATATAGAGAAAAGTTCCACAGGAAGCATTAGGGAAGAAAAGGCCACTTCAAATAAGAATAACTTCCCCACTTACTTTGCAGCATTCCTTTAGCTCTGTTAAAAATTGGAGAAGTGGCTCAGTCAAGAAAAATTAGTAAATCACTATCCTTTCTTTTATAATAGATAATTTCTCCGTATATATATTTATAGGTTACAGAAATCTTCTGCTAAATGATCTCTCATATCCTCTCATATCATTCCTCCAACAACTCTGTTTTGCGATGGCAAGATTTCAAATTTCTAGTTTTTCAGTAGTCTTCTTACTTATCAAAAAAAAGTTTTCAGTAGTCTTCCTTCTTTTTCCTTAATATTGGCAAGCCTTGAGTTGGATATGAAAATTATTTTTATATCACTGTAGTTTGATGACCTGTTTCCATGTTCCATGAAATCATAAGCTTTTGCTACAGTTGTGAGATTTTTAGATCACTATGAGCTTATCGATTTAATGGTTAAAACATGGAATCTTGCCAGTGTTGTGAAAATAAGGACACAATACCCATGAAAGTTAATCATCCAAACTAGATGGAGTTGACAACATTGCCCCCCCTGTTTACAAGATCTATAATTATTTCGTTTGCATTTTTAGTCTTTGGTATTTAACAAGATCAGTATTAAGCCTCATGAGATTTCCCCTCTTACCTTTTTATTATCGTCTCCAGTCACACAGCTGCTATTGCAGCTGGAAATAATGGAGTTCCTGTTAGAATGCATGGCCATGAATTTGGGAGGGCAAGTGGAATGGCACCTCGTGCCAGGTGAGGGACAATAACCTTCACTCATGGTAGGGTATTCAAGTTGGTAATAAATATCCTTTCTTTTATAATAGATACTTAAAATTGTGTATCCAGGATTGCTGTATACAAGGCACTCTACAGGAATTTTGGGGGCTTTGTTGCTGATGTAGTTGCTGCAATTGATCAGGTTTGCTATAACTAAATGCCTGGCGCAATTGATCAGCTGTAGTTTTAACATCGATAGACATTCATATGCAGGTTTTGTATTTGACCTCCAGAGAAACAAATTTTGTTGGGTTGTTACCTCCTTGACACGCATGTCTCAATTTAGTAATTTCATGGTGAAAAGGGGAAAATTCAAACGGTTTTTAGTTAATTGCATATGAAGAGCTGCATCCTCTGCAATAGACTTTAAATGTATAGACTATCCTTTGCCAATAGGGTGATTATAATTGGTGCACTTGTACTAGCATAACATTTTTAATTTGATAGTTTTTTTGTGGACAGGCTGTTTATGATGGGGTGGATATACTCAGCCTCTCAGTGGGACCAAACAGTCCTCCAGCAAACACGAAGACCACATTTTTAAATCCTTTTGATGCCACGCTTCTATCAGCTGTGAAAGCTGGTGTATTTGTTGCACAAGCAGCTGGAAATGGAGGTCCTTTTCCTAAAACTTTGGTTTCTTACAGCCCATGGATAACATCTGTGGCAGCTGCAATTGATGACCGCAGATACAAAAACCATCTGAATCTCGGAAATGGAAAAGTCTTAGCTGGAATTGGATTGTCTCGTAAGTTTTATGAACTTTTAGTATTTTTTTGTCAGTAATTTTTTGTTAGACAAACTAGTATTTAATTTTGTTTGCGCTTTGTAATTTTGGAAAATGAGACATTTTATTATGGTTCCAATGCCTAACGGACATGATATCAGGGCACAAATGCAGATGTGACTTCTTTGTCCAAGAACATGCTTAAAATATTTTTTTTTCTTTTCCCCCAAGGATTAAATTTATCTTTTGAAATAGGCTTTCATTTTTACCACACTTCAGAAAAATCGGAGGCCAAGCCCGATTCTTAGGCTTCTGTCATTGATTGTGATGGGTTTAGTATACACAATTTGCTTGTTTCCATTTCTAGTTCCTAGTTGTTGCTAGGTGTATTCTGCTGTGTGAAATCAAGAATCATTATGATCTTCAAGTAATATCCTCTTAATGTACTTTTTCTTGTTTGCTTGAGGATTTTGAATAGGATGATGAAACTTTCTCTGACCCATTTGCCCTTCCGGAATGTCATAAAAAAAAGGTGTATTCTGTGTATACTTCCTATGTACTTGGGCTATGCCATATTTTCTACCAATAAAGTTTTATTCTTACTTATAGAAAAAAGTACTTGAAAATGGAAGAAATAAGTAAAAGCCATTTTTCAAATACAACTCAAACACATGTTCTTTGTGCCTTTGTTGACTTCAAACTGAGTTGTGTAATTTCTTGCGGACCCTGTGACAAGTCTCATGGTTTGTTTTGTAAAGATACTTCAGTTGCATTTATTTTCATTCTTATCAGTATATTTAGCTCACTGAACTTCAGAATCTTTCATGCTCAGACATATTATACCTAGAATTGATCAGCTTCCAGTTAGTTGGCAGCTATATTCTTTTTATATTATTTTCCTTTCTAAAACTGAAGTACATGCTATTATGCAGCTGCTACACATTCTAATCAATCATATACCTTGGTTGCTGCAAATGATGTACTGCTGGATTCTTCAGTAATGAAATACAGCCCCTCAGACTGCCAGAGACCCGAGGTTCTAAACAAGAACTTGGTTCAGGGGAACATTCTTCTTTGTGGCTACTCCTTTAATTTTGTTGTTGGTACAGCATCAATCAAGAAAGTGTCAGAAACAGCCAAGATCCTAGGTGCCATTGGCTTTGTTTTAGCTGTGGAAAATGTTTCTCCTGGGACAAAATTTGATCCTGTTCCTGTTGGCATTCCGGGGATTCTTATCTCAGATGTCGACAAGTCAATGGTAATTTTCTTTTCTCCACTCCTTCAATGTTATGGCTTTTCCCAAAGTTTACTGCCGTTCATGAGAAGGCTGATATATAACCTGAAAACTGTTTGTAACAATCTAGCATTGGTGTTATTGCTAAGTGGTTGACACTTAGCCTGGGTTGGATAGCAAAATCCTCTCAACTCATCTCATCTCAATATCCAAACACCACAAACACAAACATTTTTCAATTTCAAATCTTCAACTTTTTCATCTAATTATTACCTAATCATTATAACTTTCTCAAACTTCTAAACAAAACACAAAAAATAATTCAACTTTTTCAAATCCCAAAACAAAAATTATATTAAAAAATTAAATTCTAATAATATTTTAACTTTATAATATTTTCTTGTAACTTTTTCTCTCTTTTTCCAAAACCCCATAAAACATATTAATTCAAACCATTTCACTACTATTCACAGAGCATATCATCTCACTATCCAAACGAGGCCAATTTCTAGTAGCATAAAGGGTTGTAAAAAAGGTTGTATGTCTATCATTTTCCTTTCGGGCGCGGGTATATCTATAGCTTCAAGATTACAGTGTTTATTTTTGGTACCACGCAATTCCTCCCAACTTGTGATCGGGAAAGGTATAACTATATGCTTGTCATGTGGCAAAAGAAGATCAAACTAAGGGAAGAAATTTATCTAATTCTTTAGAGAGAACAAGGAAAAAGAGTAGCAGTTCTTGTGCTTTTCTCTCCAGACTTAACTTTTGGCATGTTTGAACTTTAGTTGAGCATGATATTACTGATAAAAAAAAAAGAAAAAAAGTTAAGAGTATGATGTTCTTTAAGAAATATTCGTTATTTTGGCATTTATGTGGGTTAGTTTGGTCTTGGTTTTCATTCCCCCCCCCCCAAACACACCTTTCTTTGTCATTTTTCTGACTTGTGATGATACTTATAATTATGTGAATTGGTGCTTGGGCATCACTGCTATATCTAGGATCTTATAGACTATTACAACATCTCTACATCAAGAGATTGGACTGGACGAGTGAGAAGCTTCAAAGCAACTGGTAGCATTGGGGATGGCTTGATGCCTATACTCCATAAATCAGCACCTCAGGTGGCATTATATTCTGCTCGAGGTCCCAATATAAAAGATTTCGGCTTCCAAGATGCAGATCTTCTCAAACCAGACATTCTGGCTCCTGGTTCTCTAATTTGGGCTGCTTGGTCTCCAAACGGAACAGATGAGCCTAACTATGCTGGTAAAGAGTTAATGGATCCATTCAATTCTCTTGGTTTTTTATGTTTCAAACTTTTGGCCTATGCTCTAATCATTTGGACGTCTCTTGTATACATCATGTGTACTTGGACTCCGCCTATTTTCTACTAGTATGAATTAATTCTCTTCTTTTTTTTATAAAAAAAATCATTTGGATTCGGTCAAACTTTTAGTCCCTTTTATGTGACTTGGTAGAGAAGTATCAGCAATAGACCTTGGAGTCCAGTACTGGTGAGTAACTTTGTGGGAAGCATGATTTTGGAATTTCTGCCCGTTTTTTATTCTCTTCTGAGCAGATAAGGGAGACGACATGAGCAGCTTGTAACATTGATATATTTTCCTTGCCTTCTGGACTATAAAATGGGAAAATGAAAATTACATGCTTAGAAAAACAAATGCATCTGGAAATTTAAAAAAAGAAAAAGAAAACTCTCATTTTAAGGGATTATTTTGTCTGCACAGGAGAGGGATTTGCCTTGATATCTGGAACTAGCATGGCTGCGCCACATATAGCTGGAATAGCTGCTCTTGTAAAGCGGAAGCACCCTCATTGGAGCCCTGCTGCTATCAAGTCAGCCTTGATGACAACATCAACAACGTTGGACAGAGCAGGAAGGCCTCTTCAAGCGCAACAATCTTCTGAAACAGAAGCTACGAAGTTTGTCACTGCTACACCTTTTGATTATGGTAGTGGCCATGTTAATCCAAGAGCTGCTCTGGACCCTGGACTTATTTTTGATGCAGGTCTAGTTTGATCTTCCTCTTCATATTCTTTAGCTTTTGGTTGGTCATTTAAAATGACAATGGATTTGTTTGAATGTTTGAAGTCAAGGGGGAGAATTTATTTTTGTTTTCCTGGGATATCCTGTATTGGATTGGTTAATTTACAAAACAAGGACAGGAAGGAGGCACAAGACAAACAGGAAACTAGAAACGTAGTTGGCATGAACACAAGGGAAGAAACTGGAAGAGAACCATAGGGACAGACTTTTAACTAAGACAAATAGGTAGCACAAGGAAAATATAAAGGGTAAAGTTTATATTACCGTGTCTTACTGAAAGTTAATAAAAATTTAGTGGCTTTTTTGTGCATACACCACAGATGTTTCCTCTTAGGGTGTGAAACAAAGGTTGTTAACCATAGTCAGCACGTATTGTGAATCAAAAATGAATTACTAATTTTTGTTAGTTGTTGTTTTGTAGGTTATGGGGATTACTTGGGGTTCCTGTGCACAACTCCAGGTATTGATGCTCACGAGATAAAGAAATACACAAGCTCGCCCTGCAACTACACCATGGGCCATCCATGGAACCTCAACACCCCGTCAATAACAATCTCCCATCTTGTGGGGACTCAAACTGTTACTCGCACAGTCACAAATGTAGCCGAGGAAGAAACCTATGTAATCAGAACCAGAATGGCTCCAGCCATTGCCATTGAAGCCAGTCCTCCAGCAATGACTCTGTTACCTGGTGCTTCACGAAAATTCTCCGTGACGCTCACCGTCAGATCAATGACTGGAACATACAGTTTTGGAGAGGTTTTAATGCAAGGCAGCCGCGGGCACAAGGTGAGGATCCCAGTGGTAGCTATGGGATACAAACGATAGATGGGTTGGTGGATTATAGATTGGATTTGTTAATCTGAAAACTATGGGGTATGCGTGTAATATTCTTTGTAATATGTGGGAATAAGAGGCTAGATGTATTTTGTTCTGAAATATATATATATATATATATATATATGTATGTGTATATATATATATATATTTTAGTCACAAAGAGATCCTACAAAAGTAAACTCCCAAAGTGACTGTGTGGAAGATGTGGTACGTTAGATTGTAAATCTACTTTTATTATAATGTAGATCTAACGTATCATATGAAGTCATGTCAATTTATATGTTTATTTTTATAAGATCTCTTTGTGGTTTTAGCAATTCTCATATATTTATATAATATGGAATTGCTGTAAAGATAACTGGTATAAGGGGAGACTTCTTCAAGTTTCTTCCACTTACAAGTTTTGCTAATTTGTTAGTTCGGATTGTGTTACTATGTTATGTTCTTGGGCAGTTAAGTGCTTTGTGCTGATGATGTAACCGAGCTCTTCTGTTTGACTTGTTTAATAGTAATGTAAACGTGAGACGATTGAAATTCAGATCCATTTTGTCAACAACTTGTGATGATATAAACTAGCAGGCATGCACGTGTTTTTTTTCTTTTTAACACATCCCTTGAGAGAGTATATCTCTTTTTGGTTCATTCTGGATGAAAATAGAGATAATTAAGCACTAATTCTTTAAGGTCCCCCGTTTGATTTTACAAATGGTCTCAATCTATCTCATCTCAACATCTAAATACTATTTAAACACATTTTTTTTCATTTAATCATTATCTAATCATTACAATTTTCTCAAACTTTCAAACAAAATACAAAAAACAATTCAACATTTTTAAATCCAAAAAAAAAAATTTAAAACATTATATTTTAATTCTAATTTAAATTTATAATATTTTTATTCAACTTTTTTTCTATTCTTTTCTAAAATTCTTTAAAATATCTTAACTCAAACCATTTTACTATTATTTACAAACTATTTCATTATTATTTATAGATTTTTCATCTCATTTTATCTGTATAACCAAACGAAACCTAGAAATAGGGGTGTAAGGAGTTTGGTCCGGACCGGAAAAACTGACCAAACTAACTCCAGACTGGTCGGTCTCGGTCCTATAAATTGTGGACCAAAATCATTCGGTCCGATCCCGGGGTCTATAAATTCTAGACCAGAATGGACCGAACTCCTATATATATTTTAAAAATATTTTTATAATTTAATATATTATTTATATATAGTAATTATATAAGTTAATGATATAATTTTTATCTAATTTATTATCATTAGTCATATAAAATATTTTTTTAATGAGTTAGTTACATAATCTATATTAATAATTTAATTAATTTTAATTTAATAATTTAAATAAAAGTTTGTATTAATTTATTTAAAAAAAATTAAAAAAAATAATTGAAATGGATCAACATCCTGTCTCTATGGATGTTCGGTTCCAAAAAAATGATCACCCCCTATCAGACCGAAGATCACCCCTACCTAAAAAAAAATATAGAAATATAGCCCTGCAAGGGATCGCCACCCTAGCATCAACTCCAGTTCACCCTTTTGGATAGGATCGGGAGGGATTGAATTTCTCTTTATTTCACTTATTATTATACTTATTTTTAGAAATAAAATAGTTATATTTTTTATAAAATAAATATTAATGATATGAATGCCAATATTACGCTCGTTTGGATGTTAGAAGTAGATCAGCTCAATTCACTTTGAGACCTCATCTATCATTCAAACGTACTTTGAGTTGAGTTTATATTCGTAAAAGCATTCAACTCAATGTTTTGAATATTGTATTAGAAGTCGTACTGGTTAAGGCATTGAAACAAAATATTTCGATACCAGTACCGTTTCGAGATAGTCAATATATAAATAAATTATATATATAAATTATATTTCAAAATAATAGTCTATATATGAATAAATTATATATAAAAATTATAAATAACTTAGCCTAAATTGAGGGTAAAAAAATAAGCTCGTAGTTTGAAAAAAAAATTTGAAGGCTGAAATATAGGCCGGTATAGGTCGAAATTGAGACTGGTACGGCCGGTATTTGAACCGGTACAAAATGTATATGGTACCTGTATCGGCCCAGCGGTCGGTACGGTACGAGATTGAAAACAGTGATTCAACTCGTTTTATACTGTAGACCGACGTAACCCATCCCTGACTTTGCAAAGATTGCTGACTTCATATGCCACTGACTCCTGTGAAAAAAACAAATGAAAGGAAACAGATAAAAAAAATTAAAGAAAAAGTAATATGAAAAAAGAAAAAAACTTGAAAGAAAATGGAATTGTAAATACTATGAAAATGAAAAAAAAAACCAATGCCTGCTCCAGCTCCACGTTTTGAGTCTTTGACCATTGTTTTTGTTGGCGTGAATGGCTGCAGGGCACACAAATGTAAAGTTTTTTTCTTTGTTGTATTTGGCGCCGGAAGAGTAGACTATTTCGATTTTTCTTGTCAGGTGAACAGTATAAAATAATTGTGGGATCCATTTCTTTTATAACTTCTCATAAATATATCTACATTCATTTTAACATATAAATACAATTTAAACTCATCTTAAGTAGATCTCACCAAACTCATTTAATCATCTCAACTTACTACTATTCATAAATAACTAAACTCGACTTGACTCGACTCAACTCTACTTCATTCAGCATTCAAATGTAACCTGAATTATTGATCTCGACTTAGGATAAGATTAAGGCTGCGTTTAAATGTTGAATTGAGTTGAGTTTAGATAATAAAATATTGTTATAATATTATTTTTTAATATTATTATTATTTTAAAATTTGAAAAAATTAAATTATTTATTATATTTTATATTAAAATTTAAAAAAATTATAATGATAAGTTGATATTAATTGAGATAGATTTAAGAATCAAACAATCCTCAAGAGTCACCATATTGTGACCCCACCCGACATTGCAAATTTATACGACACCGCACGTAATACGTATAATTTTGTTTCGATAAAATTCAGGTACATTTGATTTTATGGATCACGTGTTTCGCATTAAAAGCGGTGATTACGTCGTTCAACTGTGAGCCGTCAACTACTCTTTCTTTTTTAATGTATTTATTTCCCATTTAAAGGCCGTCTGTCTCTGTAGTCGAGTCAAGAAAATGAAGCTCATGACTCGATTTTTTTTTTTCTTTTCTATTTTTCTTCATTTAATTCGCTTCCTTGCCTGATTGGTGTAATGGTTACGTACTTGGGACCTTTGGTTCCCGTTGTACCCATAAATTTATTGCTCGGATTATGATTGGTTTGGAACTCTTTGTATGAATTTGAGTAAAATTATTTGAATTAGGGTATTTTATTAAATTTTAAAAATTAAAAATTAAAAATTAAAAAAAATATTTAAATATTATTTTTATTTTGAAATTTATAAAAATTGTATTAATTTTTATATTTTATTTTAAAATTTATAAAATTTATAATAATTAAATGAAAAAATTAAAATTAAAAAGTATTTTGTATTTGAGTGTGATATTTAGAAAAGAATTTATCACCTCGTCTCATTTACCATACGTTGTCCTTCGGTATCATATATGTAAAGAAGTTTACTTATATACATATACAATTTTGTTGTTTATAATTATAAAAATTTATATTATAGCCATGATGTATTTTTATACCCGTAGCAAATGATCATTTTTAAATAAAAAATATTTAATAATTTTAAATATTTCAGTTTAAGTCAAACAAAAAAAAATTGCATCATATTTATTGTTTATGTATATTTTCATGGAAGAGGTTGAGTGGAATTAGGAGAATATATAAAAATAAAAAATATTATGTGCCAAGTTCAATTCGTTAATCATGATTTGTTTAAAAACAGCAAATTTAACTCCTTTTATTTATATTTATAGAAGACTTCATTTCAGGTCTTTTATAATAGTGAGATTATTAGTTAATTAGTGAAATGAAATAAGTTGAGATAATTTGTGAAGGAAAAATTTAAGTGTAAGCGATTCTACATACTAATACGTGCACCCATTCAATATGATTGATCAAAAAGTATATTTTATTGAAAACAGTGCTAATTTAAATTTAGAATACGAAAGCAACAACATTAGTACTCAGATTGGTTTGCAAATTTGCTTGTATATAACAAAACTCATTTGTGAATAGAGTTTTGCTAGATATAAGCGAGTTTATGCACCATATTACGTACCGATGATTTTTTTTTTTTTTTTTTTTAAAATATTTTGAGAGAAAAAAAAATCTCTTATATCATGAAAATTATTTTTATCTTTAATTCATATCGTTTCGTTAAAAATATACATTATATATTAATATCGATGTACAAATTGATGCGCGAACTTGATTGCAAGTAAATTTTTCCATATAAATTTTATCTTTCCGGAGACAAGAGTAGACAAATACCATACGCGCAATAATGTTTGAAAGATGACGGTTAACAAGAAAATTAAAAAAACTGAAAAGAATACTTGTGTCTTGTGATAAAGAAGAAGAAAGCCATCAAACTCTGACAGAGTCAAATCTCATAGATGGCCGAATCGGTGCTTTATTAATTGTTAGGCTAATTGTTTTTTTTTTTAATAATCTTTTTTACATGTATTTTTTTACATTTTTAAATATTTTTTTAAAAAATAAAAAATATAATATCATCAAAAAATATTTTCTTAATCATTAAGTAAAAAGAAAAATAAAAAATTCCAGCAGTACTAATACCGAGATGTAAGAACCGATGATACGAGTATCATTTTCCTTAATTTTAAGGTGGCACTATAGCCATAGCTGGTTCTCGCTAGTTATGTTGGTGTTTTTTTTTTTGCTTATTTTTTTACATGAATTTTTTAACACTTTTAAATATATATATTTTTTAAAATTCACAACATCATTAAAAAACATTTCCTTAATCACGAAGTTAAAAAAAAAAATTCCAGCAGGACTTGGGAGCAGGAGGACCGGCATTATCCTTATTAATCATTAAGTATTTAATTTAGCGTAGGAATGTGATTTTTGAGTAATGATATACACCACACTTTTATCCTATTTTAATCATATTAAATAGTATATGGTACATTCATCACCATTAAATGATAAATAAGCATAAAATACATGATTATTTAATTGTGATAAATGTATCACAACTTACTAGTGGAATGAAAATATGATAGCAGTATGGTGTATAAAATTTTCCTTACATAAATAATCTTAATTACATAATATAGTATAATATAATGAGAATGCCACATTATTTACAATTACATTTTAAAATAATAATAATCATAATTTATGCGCCTAATGTAACCTAGCTAGATGATGATCTTTGTTATTGGCTATAGACTTATAATGAGAATTATAAGAATTTTGAGTTCAAATATTATTAAAACCATATATTGATTTAAAAAATATCAGAAACCAACATAAATATCAAAGAAAATCAAATCCAAATTCCAATCTCAACAACCCAAACCCAAATCCCTTGTAAAATTAATAAGAGTAATTCTACATACAATTGTGAAGTTCGTAAACGCTGCGTAATCGCTTTGAAAAATAGTGGAGTCTACTATTAAAAAATTAATTTTTTTTATGTAGGTCCCATATTTTATTCACTTTTTTCAAAACGATTACACGGTGGTTATACAATTCACGGTTGCAAATATCTTTTCTCAATTAATAAATGATCTTTGTTATTGAGCAAAGTTTTGCTCGACAAACAATAGCAAAATTAAAAATTAGTTATGGAATTTAAAATGATCAAAATATGAAGTGTTATGGTGATAAAAAGATCTCATAAAATTAAATTTACAAATTGACGTGACTTGACGTGATACATTAGATTGTAAAACTACTTTTATTATAAAGTAGATCTGACGTATTATATAAAATTATGTTTGTTTATGAGTTTATTTTGTGAATTTAACAAAATCAAAGGGCTACAAAGTTTATTTTAGAAAATCAACGACTAAATTTTAAAAAGGGTGAAAAGCGAAGGATTAGTTTTTAATTTTCTGGAAAGAAAAAATCTGGCCGACTGCATGGCTATTGCTCTCTCCTGATCAGCTTATAAAAAGGGCAATTGACCTTAGAAACAAACCACACAGGTAGGGTAGATATATAGCATGCTCCTCCGATCCGAACTCCGAAGTCGTATCACAACCTCAATCGGCTCTGCCGACCATCTCAGCGCGCAAAAGGAAGCCCCTTCCCAGGACCCTCCCCCATCTACCTTTAATCCTCCAAGTCTCTTCATAATGGTATGACTACCTCTCCCTACTCTCTTTTTCTTAAACAGAGAATATATATATACATACATACATATATATATATATATATAGACACACACACATACATATATGTCTATCGATGTTTTGCATTACAGCATCCGTCAACTTTAGCTTCTAGCTAGGGCTTTAGTGTTCTAGCTTTGAAAAAATCCGCTCAGAATCCTTTTATTTCATGTTTCCAAGGTGGCTGTTTGCCGGCATGTGTAAGCGGTTTCCGCCGGTAAAAGCAGTTTGCGTTTGCCGGCCATTACTTGGGTTGAATATGCTAACTACTGTGTGTACAGTGTATATATACACACATATATTTTGAGATTGATATAGACACAGCTAGATTCTATGCACGTTCTGATGGCTGGAATGACAGAATTAAGCTTGACATCATGCTCTGGCCGGGCGTACGTGGTGATCTGTACAAATCGGCTGCCCTTTTTCTTTTGGAAATATTATTGGGATAATCCACTATTTATAACAGCCATTTTTACACATATTATGTGTCAAAATCTACACTACACATTTTTTAAATTTAAAATTAGAGATGGATGAGAGAGAGAGCTGATGAGAGAGAGAGAGCTAAGAGGAGAGAGAGAGTGGAAATGAGAGAGAGTGAGATGAGAGAGAGAGCGGAGATGATGAGAGAGAGTTGATGAGAGAGAGACGGGAGAGAGATGCTGGTGAGAGAGAGATGAGAGAGAGAAGCCGCAGCATTTGAAGGAAGAAAAAAAAAAAAAAACAAGTGGATGAGAGGCATCCACATAGTGTGTGCATTGTGTGGACCACTACAGTGGATGCTCTCTAGCATTTCTTTTTTTTTTTTATTTGACACTCTTTAACGCCAAGTTAGGACAACAAATCCTGCATGCATAATAATAAAGCAGTAGTACCATTTAATTAGTGGCGGAACAGGAATTTGTCGTAGGGGCCAAACAAATCTAAAATTATAGTAAAATTTTTTTTGTTATATTTCTAGGTCAAAATAATCTATAAGATCAAAATAATTTTGTACAGGGGCTAAGATAATTTTTTAAAGAGGGGGTCAACACAAGATGAGATTAATATAATCCTATTAAATTATAAAAATTTAATATATATATATATATATATATATATATATATTTTAAAACTTGGGGGCTGCCCCACCCCGCGGCAGCCCTTCATAAGTCCGCCGTTGCATTTAATCACCGCGTATAATTTCATCGATCATTCCTTTTCCAATAAATAAATGTGATTACAGAAAATATTCATGAATACTACACTATATATATTATATGCATATACTGCATGTATATTCCTGATCTTTAAATTACAAAAATGATTTAGATAAACTAAAAACTTGTAATACAACATATTATCATGTGTAGAAGATCCGATCCAAGTTTAATTTTGAGACCATCTTAATTTGTACGTCTTACTATCTAGTTAGCTATATCAATCATGCTTTTGTATGACATCACATATTGTTTTTTCGATCCTTTTCACTCTACATGCTCCTTTTCACGACCTGTTCTTTGTGTGTACATGTGTGGTTTTATCTCCGGAACGCACATTTCCTTTGGTCTTTCTTTAGCTTCCTTGAAATTAGAAGGTCTTCTTTATATCAGCAACATACAAAAGGAAATCTATACTACAGCTCATGATACGTTTATGGTATGTTATAAAGAGATAAGAAATATATACAGTAGATGGTCAAAATTTGGGATGGACTGAAAGAATTAGGCATCGTTTGAATAGTGAGATGAAATGAAATAATTTTAAATTAAAGTTGAATAAAATATTATTAGAACATTATTTTTTAATATTATTATTATTTTAAAATTTAAAATATTTATTAAATTTTATATAAAAATTTAAAAATTTATAATAATAAAATGAGTTGACATCAGACCGATCTATATCAAATGGGACCTTGATATTAATTTTCTCGACTAAGACTGAAACCATGGGGAATAGTCGAAGGATGGATGGCGGATAAGATTTTGTTGGAGAATTATAGATCATACGTTTTAGGTGATGGGATGGAATTGCTGATCCCAATCCAGGAAGGAAATATATTTTTGTCAGCGCTTTGAAGACGATCTTCGTGTGACCTTTAACTACCGTCCTTTTTTAGGTGCACTTGCATTTTGGACTTTACTAAGTACCGTTAAATACCGTGTGTCGGTAGGATTTATAATTAATACCTGTTAGAATGGTTTTATAATGCATATTACAAATATTTAATATATATAAGAGATTTGTAATATTTAATAGATATTAAAGATTTATCATCTATAATTTTATTGTCAAACTATTTTTCAAAGTTTATAGAAAGAAATTTTAAAAATGATCTCGTTTCTTTTCGTAGATGGGATAAAATTAAGTTGAAAATTGAATAAAATATTGTTATAATATATTTTTTAATATTATTTTTTATTTTATTTTATATGATAATTTGTGAAAATTGTAATAATTAGATAAGATAAGATGAGTTGAGAAGTTTTTTGAAAATAAACGAAGAGATTTATCTATAAATTTTGTTTGTTTATCATATTTTTAAGAGAACTGACATTTACTGTTTTAGAGTGTATAAGTGCAGCAAAAAATTATTTTTCTTCATCTATTTTTAACGGTGGTTAGGATAAAATTTTTTAATCAAAGTGAAAAAAATAAATTTAATATAAAATAATTAATACATTGCAGAGTAGTTGACGTAATAAAAGTGGCTACATAATAATGCTTGAAAGGTGGCATTAAATAAATGTAGGAGTACAATTGCAGCAGAAGTACCGTTAGTAAAAACTAAAAGGTTCAGAAATAAAATAAAAGAGTTTTGTTAATATATATTATATATTAAAAAATCTTCATAACCTCTTAACACTTTACATTATTTTTAATTTTTATTATTTTTTTCTTTTATTAAATATTTATTATATAAATAATGAATAGAAAATTTGAAATAATTTAAAAAGAATAAACTCAAAAAAATTTAAAAAAAATATATTAAAATTTAAAAAAAATGTGGAATGTGGAGTATGGTGGAAGTTGTGTAGCAAATCTCATTATACATCATATTTAATTTTTATAAAAGAGTGGATTTTGAACTCAGATTTTTTATGTGAAGGATCGATTATGTCATTGACTCAGTACACTATCAGACTCTTGATAAAAAAAAAAGTTTTGCTATGTACAATCAAGTTTATGTACTAATCTGCATACTAATGTTATTGCCTTCATATTTTAAATTCAAATTAGTATTGTTTTCAATAAAATCTACTTTCTGACCAATCATATTGAATGAGTACGCGTATTAGTACATATAATCGCTTACAATTAGATTTAAAAAAATAAAAAAATAAAAGATAAAAATGAGTTTTTTATTTTTTGGGTAAGAAAAAATTTACTATCGATGTGTAAGTGCTGGGAAATGTTGCAATGTGTTGCAGGTCACCGGAGGGAAGAGGGAGAATATAATTGTTCTGACAAAGCCAGCGACCTTAGAGGGGGAACCGGATGCTGATTACACAGCTCCTAATCTTCTCCAACTTATTTTGAGTCTCTTTAAAAATGTCAGGCCAGGATCAGATCTCACACGCTTTCAGGCAAGTCAATCTCTTCTACAGTTCTACGTTGTATATTTATGAGGAATGATGTTTGCAAATTTGGGGGGTGTGAAAGTCCAATCCACTCATTTGAAAAAAATTGGTAAATTTAAAAGATTAAATGAAAAAATTAATTTTTTTAATCCATCATTTTTTTTTTTTAAATTAAGACTTGCACACTCTATGACTTATCAAATATTAATATAGGGACTCTTAAGTAATGATACTCCACTTGATTACTGGATCAACGTGTAAAATCCACTTTGCATTGCATGTATTTGAAATCATATTATCTAGCAACTATAACAATTTAATGGCTAGAGACACGCCCTCATGTTCTCCCATTTCTTATAACGTTTTTTAGGGATGGATACCAAAACTCAGGTCAATTGGGATCAGTGTTGTGAATTTGCTGCTTTGCTGCTTTACTGTTTTTTTTAAGAGTCCAAGTCCTGTTGATAAACAAAAAATCTTTCTTTGTACATGAGTATAGTCGGTTTCATACTGCATATAAAGCACAAATGGCTATGGTGGTAGGAAGCCAGTTTTGGACAGGTGGTAATAATGCTGCATTTCGTATTTTCCTCAGTGACGATGCCTCTAGTGGCAATACGATATCACATTTCATATTTGAACCTTCATGCAATAGAGAGTTTGTGATTTCCAATGGCACAAGTAGTGATGATGTTAACATGGCGTTGCCGTGTTACCAATTTTACCTATTTTTTATTTTGCAAGTTTAGTTGCCCCCTCTCCTCAACCTTCCAAAGTCGCAACTTCAGAGCTATGGAGAAACAGTGTATTGCACTGCTACCGATATGTTAAGCAGGTGCCACCGTGGTAAGGGCCCACATGAAAGACTCATAGCTGTTGTAGCATGGAGCATTTCCACTCTTCGTCCTGTGAAATTTGGTGTTGCTCCTTACAATCCTGTTCTGGGAGAGACGCACCATGTTTCAAGGGGAAATTTCAATTTTCTACTTGAACAGGTATTTGTTTTACTTTATTAGCAACCGGAAATATCAATGTTCTACTTGAGTTTCTTATTAGCTTTCTACAACTCTCTAGAGCAAACAGTGGAAGGGTAACATTTATAACACACTTGGCTGTCAAAAGATTGCCACATTTTGTACCAAGCACTTATAAAGGCCTGGCCATACTCGATCTTGATGCAAGAACAGCTTGTCCTGGTTTGAACAGCAGATTTATTTGTTTTTTCCCTTACTTTGGCTGCACTCCTTGTCCTGTCTTCAGGTTTCGCATCACCCACCAGTATCTGCACTCCATGCAACCAATGACGAAGAAAATGTCGAATTGACTTGGTGTCATCGTGTTGCCCCCAAATTCCATGGTACATGAATTTTGGTAGAGTAATTATTATGATTTTACTTTTTGCTGAGCAAGTACATCTTTTTAATGTGTTGTAAGTTGAACCATGGCCATTCATTCGTATCTGGAAAAAAAGGCTTTGAAATTGTGGACTAATTATTTGCCGTATCAAATTGGGAAATTACGGTCCATGTGTGGAACTTACCTGTTATCTTTCCCTGTATTTGTCTGTAGATACAAGCAGAAGGCAGTATATGAACCTTGAATTTACAGCTATATTTTTTCCAGGAGTTTTTTACACCTTTCTTTTGTAGTCCCTTCCCACTCCTACTTCCACACCAAGATCAAGATTTCTTTAAGTGATGCATCTATCTACCCGATCTGTTTATGGACAGTTCGATACAGAAGGATTTTAGAAGGGACAGATTCTGGTTTTGTACTATATGTTTTTTGGGTGTAGAAGGGATCAGATTCTGGTAGTATTGATCGATAGGAATATTTTATACAATTGTATACTCTTATTGACATTTTTTCCTTAGCGTTGATCCAGCAGTCTCTAGTATATTGTCCAAAAAGAACTGCCCAAGTAAGGATATATTTCTCTGCTTTTTCTTGTTTTGAAGTTCACTTACCAAATTTTCGAAATCTTGTAAATGATTCAAGGTATGCTATTTTAGTTTGAAAAAATTAGGATTCTTTGTGCACAGCACAGGTCTGTGACATTTACTGATGGGGATAACCTTGAGACTGCATTCTGCTTTGGCTACGACATATATTTTATTTCTCTTCCTTCAAGCAGTAGGTACTTACATGTTTTGAAAAACCAATATAGGTACTTCAGTGGAAGCTGTGTTGCAGGGAAAAAGGCAGCTGAAGCTACTAAATCATGGAGAAACTTATGTTATGAATGCGCTAAATCTATCAATCAGATTTCTTCCAGGTGCTGGGACAGATTGGGTTGGCAATGTCAGGATCCAGTGCCAAGAAACTGGTCTGGAAGCTGAGTATTGTTGCAAGAGCAGTTCTTTTATGTGGCGCAGGGGAAATCATCGATCTATTAAAGGGAAGATATTCGAGTCATCATCGTTGAAGACTCTTTATGAGATTGATGGTCACTGGGATAGGTACAAGTATCTTTATTCTCCTTTCTTGCTATAAAGAGTACTCAATTCTATAGTAAAATGCTACCTTTTCATCTCCCATCGCAGAATTGTCAGAGTGAAGAACATCGATAGTGGGGAATTTACAGATATATACAATGCAAAAGAAGTCATTTCAAGGCTGAATGCTACTATTGTCAAGGATCCTAGGGTAATTCACTTGTGAAACCCTCATCTATCTCTCTTTTCCCGTTTTTTCTTTTTGTCTTGAGTATGCCTTTCATAAAACATAATCGGAAATAATGTCCTTACCATTTAATTTCAAGCACATTACGACTGCAACTTGTATACAAACACTTCTATCAGACACTTCTATTAGATACAAACACTTCTATCTAAGCTGGGCCATTTTTTGAGGGACTGAGCTACTAAAAGAACTGCATGCACGAATCATGTCTGTCGATGATTTTGCTAATCAATAGTTAGGCACGTAGTTGTTTTGTCTTCAAGTAAAATATACATGTCAGGGATGTGTACGCAAAGATGCATGCTAAATTTCATGTACATTCGCAAGTCAGTCTTTGTGTGTACCTGAGCATGATTTGAGATTGTCTTTCTTCCAATAGGAATTGTGGCCAAGTGAATCAGCTGTGGTGTGGAGTGAGGTGAGCCAGTGCATCCTGAGCGAAGACTGGGAGAAAGCAAGAGAAGCAAAGAGAACTGTTGAGGAAAAACAGAGGGAGCTACTGAGAGAGAGAGGCTCAATTGGGGAAAGTTGGGTTCCTAAGCATTTTACTGTGTCTCATAGCAAGGAAAATGGGTGGGATTGCTCACCTATTCAGAAGCGGGTCCCACCAGGGCCCATAGTCGTGCCCCTTTGACTTACTGTTCAGATTACATCAAATTAGTTACTTGCAAGCTACTGTCAGTATTATGAATTTCTCAGAATTCTTAGTAGCTGGACCAGCCCCACCTATATAAGTAACAGTTCTACGTACAAGTAGTTTTGGATACCAATTGTGTACCGATGGCTGACGTGGCTTTTATTATATTAAAAAAAACAAAATACGAAATCAGAAGAGAAAAAGACATACACGGCAAGACCCAGAGCTGCTCGCAGATGAAATCCAAGTTAAAATATCAAAGTTGCCATCTTTGTTTTTTTCAATCCCCAACATGGAAGCTAAGAGTTACAACAGCAGTTCTTTAAGAGTTTCTAACCGATTGTCATCTTCCCTATTCTCAAATTAGAAGCTAAACTTATGATTTTTACAATATGACTAGACAACCAAATCAGAAAATTCCCTTTTCTAATATTTGATTCACTATGCAAAAACAACAACCAAGTGAATAAAAAGAATAAAAATGATCTCCAAATCAAATGCTGGGTAACCTTTGCGCATATACTTGAAGCATCACTGGAGTTTTTTTGTCACTGTCTTCATATTTGTTTTCATCAGGGTCAGCTAGATGGTTAAAAAAAAAAGTGTCAAGATAACAATGACAATTGTCGTTCCAAGCACCCCTGTTACTATGGGCTCGCCATTTTTGGTTAGCTATCATCTCATAATCCAGTCTCCATTCTCTCATTTCCTCCTCTGTGTGATGGATTGCTTGGCTGTATTCTCCACCACTTCCTAACTTCAACACTCAGAATTTACAGTTCCCAGAATTGTTTAAGAGATCAAATTGCTCAACCGTCCACTTGAACCACTTCATGAGGAAGACATGTGAGGTTAGCCAGTGTAATATAATTACGAGACTTAAGTCATGATGAAGCCTATTCATTTCTCTGTCCCTCCACAGAGATTCAAGGAAATCTGCAAGATTCATGTTATCTCTTCATTATTTTCATTTCAATCACATAAAATTTTGAAAACAAATTTCATTTTTTTGTCAAATCAGAGAAGACAGAGGGCACGGAGAGGAGAGAGGGCACAAAGATCCCGTTTTGTTTTCTATTTTCATTTCACTTCAGATCCCGCCCAAAACTTTGAGCTCATTCAATTACAATAAAAAACGATTTGTTTCATTAAATTAATCCATGTCAGCACTTGTGTGCACTTCGATACACAATCTCACTTGACTTAAGAGTTTTCTTATAAATAACAGATTTCATTTATGTTTTTATTAAAAAATCATTGGATATCTCCCTTTAAAAAGTTAATGAATTAAGATTGTTTTTAATGAAAAAATGAATAGGTTTTTTCTTTCCATCTTGTCCATTCCTTTTTTAATTAGGAGATGTCCAATAAGTTTTTTAACATGACGTGAACATGTTATTAAGAAACATCACGTGTAATTGAATTAAGAAGTTCTAGGTACTAGTAGATATAGAAATTCACCAGAAATATTGGGGGGGGGTAAAGAAAAGCTCAGATCAAGTTGCTTCTCTCAAGCTGTGTGTAGAAAATCTACAGAATTTTGTATGCCTTGTGAATATCAAAAGATATCTGCCTCACTTGTACCTGATTATAATGAGTCCTCTTCTTTGGTGGCCGAATTAAATGAATTTGGTCCTATCTCCAAGCATTACTATACAGATCTTTTTCAACAATTAGTTGAAGTTGGGCTAATGAATGCATTGCTTTGGTCCCTACCAAGTTTATTTAGACCCTTTGAAAAAAAAAAAAAAAAAAAAACTGTAACCCACCATGAAAATCTAACTAAAGGATTAGTTCAGAGAAATTATATAGCTGCAATTGAAATACCACAAGACCTTGCTTTAAATCCCAATTTATAGCGATATGCCATTTTTAAGATCAGTCAAGCTAAATCTCAAACTGAGATACAACTTCATTTTTCCAATTACATCACTGAAAAACTACTTCCATTTTGAATCTAATAATACAAGCCTACCTCATAATTCAAGTGATATATTATTTCCCTGTATCTGAATGCTTTTCTTGCAAATCTGACTCACTTCTACGATTGAACGACCTCTCTCTAATGGGGTCCAATATTGGCTTCCAAGGCCGCGCTCTAGAGGACCTTTGTGTAGTACCAAGTGCCACCATGCTCGCCTCTGGCTCCCCAAACCGGTTAGGACTTCTGGATGGTGAATTCAGTACAGGGCTCGAGCTGTATGGACTTATCGAGGGACTAGCTCTGGAAGACTTAGCCTGGGATCGGTTAGTTTTTGCTACCCTGGTTAGCCTCTTGGCTATGGAGGCCAGGTCCAGTGGGGAAATCTCAGCTTGTAACGTTGAGTATGGCAGCAAGAAATAGAGTTTGCCTGGTTCAAGTTGGGTATCAGGTTTTAGAAGGTTGGAGGCAGTGGCAGTGGCAGTGGATAGAAGCTGAGCTGGGGTGCATACTAAGTGCTTTGGAGGCTTTCCAGTGACTTGGCTAACTGAAACTGGGTTTTCGAAGTCCTCCACAAAACCATTAAAGTGAACCACTCTTATGCTCTTGAACGCTGCTGACGATGATCTGCAAGAAAAACAAGCACCCATTTTTCTCTGCAAAGATGTGCAGAGCTTGTGCCTGTGCAGGGATGCTTGGATATAGGGAAGACTTTTGTTTTCTTTGACTTGCTCGGTACCCTTTTTCTAGCCAATTCCATCAGTTTGACAGTGACTGAGTTTTCTGTCACCCAAACCGTATGAAAAGGGTTGCGGCATACATCTCCCTTCCGGCTTCCACTGAGTTTCCGTTGTCAAACCATTACGTGTGAAGTGGATTCAATTCCTAATTTTCCTAGTTTACGAGTCAATATATTAAAGAAAAATTCTAATACTACTTCACTTTCTTTTATCTAATTATTACTTCGTGAAAATTATCTTGGACTATTCACTCTCTCACTAATGATAACATTTCCATTTTTTTTTTTCCAAGCTATGATATTTCTTATTCAATGGAACGTATATAGAGTGAATGACAAAAGGGGGTTTGAATCGGTCAATGCACTATTCTCTGCGCATCCTGTTGCATGATTTAAAAATTCGTTTGGCAACACTTTATAGGTAAAGAAATGATACTGGCAGTCGTGAGTGTGCAAGTGTCGTACAGTCGTTTTGAAAAAAATAAATAAATATGAGACCCACATGAAAAGAAATTAATTTTTTAATAGTGGACCCCACTCTTTTTCAAAGCGACTGCACGTCATTTGCACATTCCATGACTGTATGTAGCATTACTCTCAGAGGTATTCTCATTTTTTTAAAATATTATTTAAATATAAAATATTTTCAATTTTAATTTTTGTAATTTTTTTATCTAATCATTACAATTTTTTCAAATTCACAGCAAAACACAAAAAATCAATACTACTTTTTTAAATTTTAAAATAAAAATTATATTTAAAAATTATATTAAAATAAATATTAACTTTATAATATTTTTATTCAATTTTTTCTCTCTTATTTTTCAAAACCTAATAAAATATTTTAAGACAAGTCCTTAACTACCTATGATTTGGTTTTGAAAACAGTATTTTCTATACCCATAAAAAAAAATAAAAAAGAAAAGAAGAAGAAGAAGAAGAAGTTAAAAAGAAAAAGCACGATTGTCTAATATCTATGGCTATTGCTAGTTGCTACCTCTTTTTTAAAAGGGTGCTGCCGTTCTGCTATTCAGCCCACAATTTTAACTCTTTAAAGTTAGAAAAAATCTACTTCACACTCTACTATTTATCACACACTCAACATTCTTAGTGTATTGAGTTTAAAAAAAAAAAATTATTATTAGTGTAATTATACTTTTTTTCTTATTTCTTTTAAATATTTTTTAAACACTTTAAATATTTTTAAAACACTTTAAATATTTTTAAAAATAAAAAAATATATAAATTTACTAATAGTCACTTCTTTAACTATTAAGAAAAAATAAATAAAATTAAAATAAAATACACAAACGGTCAAAATTAGGGGCCATTGAACATTTCATTTTTCTTTTTAAAAATAAAAATACTACTATGCTCCTTAATTTATATCACTCATTATGCATGATGTGGCACAACAGATGACACATGATTTATTAAAAAAGAAATTAAAACACAAACATAAAATGATATAAAAAATTTAGGATTTTAATATTTCTCTTTTTATGTTTTTGAGAGTCATTTTGTTTTGAATATATATATACATATTTAATAAATCAATTGTGCCTAGTCAAAGAATAAAATGAGTGATATAAATTATAATATATAGTTACATTACCCTTAAAAATTGCCGTGGCCGTGGGCTAGGATCTTGGCGGATTGCTGACTAATTACAGATAAGATAGGTAGGACCAACGACAAAAAATAATTAATTTCCAAAGTCTTTGACTCGGCAGAGAAAGACTTTTTCTTTTCTTTTTTTTTTTTTTATTGAAGAGAAAGACTTGATCTTGATGTAGGGCATATGTATCCAAATTCGAATAATGTGACGTTTCAAACTCTTATCAATTTTCCATTATTTCTCCTGTGGAAGTCTATGGAGATGACGCGTGGATCACCATTTTACTTCTCAAATAATAATCATTTATCTATTTAAAGGTAAATGGAGGATACATTCAGGGAGATATTCGACCCCATATAATATATATATATATATATATATATATATATATATATATTTATAGAAAGATGGACATTGACTAATAAAGTATGATTAGCTGAGGCTAAGAGCAATGTTTTGAATATCGTACCGCTAGTCGTACCGGCCAAGGTACTGGAACGAAATATTTCAGTATCGGTACCATTTCGTATACCGTTTCGGAATAGTCGATATATGAATAAATTATATATATAAGTAATATAAAAATTATATTCTAAAATAATAGTTTATATATGAATAAATTATATATAAATATACATATATATAAATTATAAATAGTTTAGTATGAATTGGGGGTCAAAAAATAAGTTTGTAGTTTGAAAAAAAAAATGAAGGCCGAAATATCGGCCGGTACCGGTCGAAATATAGACCGATACAGGCCGAAATTGAGGTATCGGTCAATATTTGGTCCAGTACAAAACATAGATGGTACATGTACCGGCCCAACGGCCGGTATGAAAAATTTCGACCGTACTGGCCGGTACGATATGAAATTGAAAACTGTGGTTAAGAGGCAAGCCTTTCTAATCGGTTTTGGATCTTAACTTCTTTTTTTAATCCCTTTATCTATCAGAATTGGAGGCATGAATACGTGAAGATTCTTTCAAGTTTCTATTTCAACTTTATGATTTTAAATAAAAAGAAGAAGGATAAGAAATGAAGGTAGATCTAATAAGTAAACTTGCAAAGCAGCAAAATGCTAAGTGTTAGATTACTCTTATGACATTTTCTCCAATTGTGAATGAGTAATGATATACTTATAATTCTTTTTTTATAATTTTTATATAATTATGTGTTAAATTGAAAGTATTTAAGTAAAATGATGTTGGTTTTATAAGTTATGTTTTTAACACATGGCTGTACAACAGTTATAAAAAAGAGTTGTAAGTGTATCATTTTTTATTGCAAATTTGCCATAACCAATTCCTTGCTTTCGCCAAGAAGACTAGTTATGTTACGAAAGAATAAAAGTAATAATTATGATTGCTAAATAAAATACATTTAGAATTGTCTAAAAATCTAAACAAATAACAATAATATTATAAAATTTATTTTACGTGTCTATTTCTTTATTTGATGCTTTCAAATATGATTGATAACTTAATAAATATTTTTTCTACGAAAAGAGATTTGTGATCCCTAAATTAAGAATATTTTGACAGCAGAGCATCCATGATCATTGATGAGGAGGAAATCACGCATGGAGTAATTTAGGAAAGTCTGTTGTTAATACTTTTTAATGTATACGTTATACTAGATAGCTGTCTATACGTTAGCTCTTTTATTGTAATTAGTAGATACCTTGTATAGCTACACTATGTATCTATTATAAAAGGAAATACAATGATACCTCTAATCCCATCCCGTGAGATAGAGTTTCTCAGAAAGTCTTCATGGTATCAGAGCTGACGGGGGAGATAGAGAGAATTCTTGTTTCCTTGCAGCTATGGCTTCCATAAACAATACCATCACTGAATACCCTTACCTTGTGACTCAAAATGTAGCCAATTTTGTGTCACTTCATCTTTCATCAACAAACTTCCTTCTATGGAAGACACAAATGCTAAATATCCTTGAAAGCTACAACTTGCAAGGTTTTGTGACTGGTGAAACACAAGCACCACCACAACTGATTGCCAATGGTAATTCAGAACAGCAAAATCCAACATTTGTGAAATGGCGCAAGACAGATCGTCTTGTGAAGGGATGGCTCACAGCTACCCTCTCTGAAGAAGTTATTGGAATTGTAGTTGGTCTAACAACTGCTGCCGAGGTCTGGCATGCTCTGGTACATGCCTTTGCACATGTTTCTTCATATCAGAGTCTTACTCTTAAGCAAAGACTTACCTCCATCACTCGAGGAACAAATACCTTGAGTGTTTATCTGCGATACTTCAAAACAATTTGTGATGAACTTGCTACCATCGGAAAACCAGTTTCTGATCATAAAAAATCATGGTGGCTTCTCAATGGTCTCGGGAAGGAATATGAGGTATTCACAGCAACAATGCTTTGACCTCCAGTTCCATCCTATCCTAAAGTAATGACACTTCTAGAAAGCTACACAAAGCGTTACAAGTTGGACGTATCTTCATCTGCTCCAATGGTTTTCTATGGACAAAATGGCAACAAAAACAAACGGAGTAAAGGGAATTCAAATTCATTCAACACCAAGGGTCCTGGCTTTCATCAAGGCAATCAAGGACAACAAAGAGGATATCAAGGCCAAAATTCTGCTTCCAAGTCTTCCAACAATCAATCTCGAGGATTAAGTTCCAATCAAGATCAGACTGCACACAAGGATGATACAGTTATCTGTCAAATTTGCAAAAAGAGGAACCATACAGCTATAAAACGTAGAAATCGTTTTAATCATTCTTTTACAGTTGACAGCCTTCCTCAAGGTTTTGCAGCTCTCAAGATGGATGAATCACAAGAAACAACATGACAAGAACCAACCTGGCATCACGACACCGGTACCACTGATCATATGACAAATGATGCAGGTAATCTTCATTCCATTAAAAATTATTCTGGTTCTGAGGGTGTTATGGTTGGAAGTGGAGAAGTATTACCTATTACACATATAGGTCAAGCCACAGTTGGAACTGGTTCATCCAAAATCAACCTCAATGATGTTCTTGTGGTTCCCGAACTCAAAAAAGATTTATTATCAATCAGCAAATTAACTGATGATTTACCTCTCACAATTGAGTTTGTTGGTTCTGGTTTTATGGTTAAGGATGGGATCACAAGGAGAGTGATAGCAACGGGGAAGAAGAAGAATGGCCTATATATTTTTTATGAAGACCACTCAGAACCTGTTGGTGCATATTTCTCAAATAGATTTCGAAAAACAAATAAACAATGTTGGCATTTGCGTTTAGGACATCCTAATGCAAATGTTTTAGATTATCTTTGTCAGCAACATTTCATTGTTTCTGATTCCAAGTCTAAAGAAAATGAAATTTGTACTAGCTGTCAAATGGATAAAGCCACAAAATTACATTTTCTACCTAGAGATAGCAGCATTAATGTTCCTTTCTATAAGGTACATTGTGATCTTTGGGGGCCTGCTCCTACTCTGTCAAGAGAAAAGTTTCGATTCTATGAAGTGTTTGTTGATGAATACACTAGCTTTACTTGGTTGTTTCCTCTCAAACACAAATCATATTTGTTTGATTGTTTTCTTCAATTTCATCAATATGTTACATGCCAATATGATATGAAAATCTGTGTACTTCAAACAGATGAAGGTGGAGAATTCTCAAGTAATATTTTGACAAATTACTTAATAAAACATGGCATTCATCACCAATCTTTATGTCCCAAAACTCCAGAACATAATGGGAAAGCTGAGAGAAAACATCGCAGCATCATTGAGGTGGGCCTCTCCATGATGTTTCATGCCAACTTTCCTCAACACTTTTGGCTTGATTGCTTCTCCACAACAGTCTTTTTACTCAATAGACTGCCAGGTCAAAGTCTACAGATGGATTCTCCCTATTATCGATTGCACAAACACGCATGGAAATCACTGATGAGAAGGAAATCAAAGTCTACAGCTCAGAGCATCCATGATCACTGATGAGACGGAAATCATGCATGGAGTAATTTAAGAAAGTCTGTTGTTAATATTTTTTAATGTATACGTTATACTGGATAGTTGTCCATACGTTAGCTGTTTTATTGTAATTAGTAGATACCTTGTATAGCTACACTATGTATCTATTATAAAAGGAAATACAATGATACCTCTAATCTCATCCCGTGAGATAGAGTTTCTCAAAAAGTCTTCATATTTAACATAGTAGTATTTTGTGATCTGTGGTGAGGTGATCTCAGATGATTTGAGTTGATATTTGAATATTAGTATTTTGTGAGTCAGATTAATATGTGTTTGAATGTAAATAGGTTGACATATATGTTTGAATGTATGAAATAGGTTGAGATGAGTTTAGTTTTTTTATGAAAAGTTGAAAGAGTAGTGGGTCCTATCAATGATTGGTTTGAAATAAGTTGAACTCAGTCCAACAATCAAACACAGGTTTTTCTTTCAAGATGTTTCCGTACTATGCTCTCTCTCTCTCTCTCTCTCTCCCCCCTCAAAAACATTTTGAAAAGTGCAATGGAGATAGTAAGGGGTGAAATCAGAATAACCATATTTTAGAGGGATACTTAAGTTTAAGAGAAATTCTACATGGAAGTCTAACACCACACACTTCTACTCAATTAACATGTAATTTTTTATTTTTGTTATTCTATCTCAATGCTTAAATATGTGTATTTAAATAAAATGATAAAAATAACAAATCACATGTTAATTAAATGGAAGTATATTGGAGGAACACTTTTATCCCCATCGGCTGGGCCTATCATGGTGAGCTGTGAGAATTGGAACAACGTTTTGTTATTCAGCTGAAACAAAGTCATTATTTGATGACATGACCCATCACGTCAGTAATTGCACGCCATAACAACGTTTTTCTTTCCAAATATGAAAATCGACATGGGTTAATGATTTATAGTTTATTATTAATTGATAGTATATATTAATTTATATTTTATATAGTTAAGGATAATAAATTAAATAAAAATGACATTTTTGCAATGAATGTTATGGTTGAGCAGTAAATTTTCGTTAGATTTAACATTATTGAGATTAATGAAAATTCAAAAATCCACTTTGATACAATTATTAATTTCTGAAGCACAGTGAAAGTTTGAGAAAGTAAAGTGTAATTAACTTTTTTTTTTTTTTTTTACACCCCAACTTTTAATGTTCTTGAGACTTTTATTTCATATGAAAAGATAAGGCAAGGGTTTTATCTTCTGAAAAGTAGATATAGAATGAAAAAGGACTATAGAGATGTTTGGCCCGTTCTAATATCAAATCAATACTGGTGCTAGTTCATAGCATATAGCACATAGCATATACTGAGATTTTCTACCTACAGGTGCAGCACATCTTGATTGGTACAGTATTATTCTAGAATTTCTACTCACACAACCTTCTTTTCTCTCTTTCACCTTGTACAAAGATTAACCATAATTGCACGGAAATAATTCCCCCAAAATTTTCTGCAGCACAAGTAGATCAACATTTGTAGAGCCCGAATTACAGGGGGAAAAAAAAATAAACAATACACCCATCCCCAAGGAAGTGACACTAACAATCTGTTAGCCTCCTGCCAACTCAGGTCACCCTAATTGCTATGCCAGTTGCCCTCACACTCGAGAATTGTGCTTCCGATCATTCAAACCTAATAATGTGACAATTTACAACTTCAAAAGCTATGAGGGAACCATAGATCGAGCAAAGGGTCGAAAGCAACAACCGATTCGACCAAAGAATTTAAGGAGTCAAAAATATCTTGCTCAAATTGTTGTATAATTGGAGAAAAGCAGCAACAAGTTATCCAGAGCTTCTGGGTAAAATTTCCTGGCAAATAAGTAACACGGCCGTTGTTCGCCATTCCATAGGCAAGGCCACATTTGCACTTCCTTCTGTAGAAGCCCAAGGAAAGGAAATTGTTTCAAATACTGCCTATCCATTGCACGTCTGAAAGATTGAATCAGGGTTCATTATAAAAAACATACCTTCTCATCGCTGGTAACATGAACGCTTACATCAATTGACTGCAGATATAACAACGTTCAAAGTGTCATCACAATCCATGAAATCCCATTGAAATGGCAACAGCTTCTAAATGATATGCTCAACTTGCTAAAGGCAAAGTAAAATTGGTGCACAATGACGCCAACTTTACCAATTTCATGAGATCATTACTCACCAGTTTCATCATTTTACATCGTGAACGGGGGGCACAGTTAATCTTTCAAATTTAAAGCAGCAGTGAATAAAAAAAATATCTATCCTCTTTCCCTTTTTCATTTCTTTTCAAATTTGAGGAGGGGACAGTTTTGAGAAGATGATGGTGTGTTTCAACACCAGGACACATAATTATAGGTAGCAGGATGAATGGGGGTGGATTCTAAATGGAGATGAACTGAATTGCCAAAGGAATATTTTTTTTTTACGAGATATTCCCTGGGGAATTCAGTTAATCTCCATTGAATTTCCCAGGGAGTAAAAAAGTGCCATGAGAACAAATCTCTCTGATCAAGTAGAATCATACCGTAATATTCTTCACAAGCTGTTTGGTAATATCACGAGCCTTGTATGATTTTGGGTGCCACTTTCTCTCAGACCAATCAACATGTGTGATTGACCAATTGGCAATTCCACCAGGATCGACAATCTGGAAACATTTTCAATAGGTTCAGTCAAGGATGCTGATAACAAAACAAGTAAAAGCTCAAGATGGAATGCGGACAGAGATTCTCACATGGAAAAAGGTTGGCAGGTAATGTTCATCAGCAATGCAATTACGCCCCTCCAAACCTGGCTGTAGTGATCAATAACACCGACATTAGTACCTATTGATGGAAACATCAAATGCATAGGAGACCACCATCTAAAACAAAGTAATCTCCCTAGAATGTTATGAACCAGCAATAACGGGCTATGATTCAGGTATCTTTACACAGTTCAGTCATTGACTGGGTAAAGATACAAGTCATTGTTGCGCCCCACTCTATCAGTTTCCCGAATGTTAACAATATAGCTATGATATGCTTATGTAGAACAACCAAGGGGATTGCTAACTAGAACAACCAAGGGGATCCCATAAACTACAATGGGTTGAAGACCAGACCTTCAATATTAGATGGAGAATGGAGATGAAATAACACTTTGTTACAGAAGCCAGCAAGGGAAAGCTTGACTATCACTTTTATCATTAGGTAACAATCCTTTTTTTTTTATTGGCACCATGTGTCCGAGAACAGCATCCCGACAAATCCCAATAGGTAACAATCCTTGCACAATAGTTATATAAAATTAATGCTAAAAATACAACAAATGAAAATGAGTCCACATGAATTCAGTCAAGGTCAAATACAGAGCAAAAGCACTCATGATGTGCCAAGAATCTCTCTTTTGTACCTTCACGTCAAACTTTTTCCCAAGCACAGATCCGTACAGTTGTAATAAGATAAGCAAATAACTTACAAGCAACAAAATGAAAAGATATATCTCCATGAAGTGGTGAAAAAAGAGGATGGCGATGATGACTATAACAATCTTGGAACCAATAGACAATCAAAATTTAAAAATTGCATTGTATGATCAAAATATGCATGGGGAATAACATGAAGCAAATGGCATAATATGAACAAGCATCGAAGAACAAATATTGCAGATGACAAGACACTTGTATGTCTCCATTACCATAAAAGATTATCAGAAAACCCAAATAGAAATATCATATTTTCAGAAACCACGAAGAAGATAGAAGCGTCATGAATTTCACCTTGCAGTAATCACGAAATTTAGAGTAGTATAGAGTATCAGCCATAACTATCACAGCATGCTGCCTCTTCATTGAGAACCACTGAAATAAATCAAAGAATTAAATGCTACCCGTAGCAAATACTGAAAGAGGTTCAATTTAGAGGTGCTGCATCTTGGTATATCTTTTATTTATATATATACAAGTAAAAAAAACTTCTTATGACCAAAGACCCTTATGAACCCTGTCCTAACTGTATCGTAAAAAAGGCAAAGCTCTTTACAACTGCATGCAATAATGCATCACCACTGATACCCTATAATCATTGGTTTGACTTCAACCACCACCATCTCGAAAAAACCAGCCAACAGAGAGGGATTACAATAGTTAGGTAATTGTCTAAATTATAAAAAGATCTAATGAAGCCCCATTTCTAACTTGCATGGTAACTCTAATAGTACATCCTCGAATAAGATATTGAAAAAGGCTATGGGGAGATGGAGATCAGTTCTTATTCAATATATAAGCATCAAGTATTTTGCATGAACTACATTCCACCTCATCATTATCTTAGCGAAAATATACCTGAGCACCCTTTCTAAAGTCTTTCTTCTCAATTTCAGGCAACATGTGTTCTGAATACCGGCCGTTTCCATGTGGACCAGGATCCTGAAAGCTGGGGAATAAAGAAGAGGAAAAGAAAATGTAGTGCATCAACAAGGAGAAGTCTTGATCCAAATCAATTCCAAAAATGATGAATTTCAAATTTGAATGCCACAATGCTGACTTGAAATTCCACAAGATGAAAACGTGCAATGCTTACTCCATCCTTATAATAGGCCATTCTACAAGAAGAATTACCAGTCAACAAAGCTGATATTTGTATGCATCAGATAGTTGTAGATATAGTCAAAATTGTGCAACGGTACACAACTGCAATGCCAGAAAGAGTGAAGAAACTTATATAAGTAAGTACAATTTGGAGAAAAAGAACTCCAAGTAATCACACAAACTCATCACCTATCAGAAAGTAAAATGAAATGCTGGTTAGCAGGATCTTTGAGAGCATGTGCCAATAATCGTCTCTCTGCATCAACCATCGAAATTTTTCCCCATATGACCTGCAAAATTATCAGCAGCTAATCTTATTAAACAACTAACAGAACCAAATCAATAATCACAAACTAATATCATGAAAATTACCACGGACAAGCAATATATGATTTTTACAAATGATTACTGTGTAAAAAAGAATTACCTATAAAAATATTTTTTTTTTATAAATTACCTATTAAAAAGAATTACCGACCAAAACAGCTGTAATTAGTTTTACCGACAATTACAAGTGCATAACTTTACAGCTTGAAAAGAATAAAAAACGTATACTGTAACTGCGAGAAGAATTGAACCATGTTTATGCAAATTGTAAGGAACAGACAACAACAGTAATTTCACCATTAATGAGTCAGTGAATGTTAGATTCTGTTCGTATGTAGTTTGGGTACTTTCACAATGAATCCATCTCATATCTTTTTTTTTTATATATATATAAGTAAGAATCTTTATTGAATAGAATGAAACTAGGCAATGCAATATATCTAACACCAATGTTCCTGTATATATATGGAATTCCTGACTTACCAAAAAAAATTATGAGGTTTCTGACCTACCAAAAATGAATATTTATGGAATTTCTGAGCATATTCAAAATTGAACGGACCTTCTTATTTCACTAGGCTGCGTTTGGATGTTGAGCTAGTTGAGTTTTCTATGAATAGTAGTGAGTTGATATGGTGGAGTAAGTTCTGTGGAGCCCACCTAAGATGAGTTTAGATGTATTTATGAGAAGTTGAAAAAAGTTGTGAGTCCCACGAGTAAAGAAGTGTTGAGTTGAAAAAGATTGTGAGTCCCAAGTGTAAAGAGGTTTTGAGTTGAGATAAGTTTAGTGATTTGAGAGTTGAATGTTTTGATATTAGAAGAGGTCTAAATCTGAACCGAACTCAGCTGTGAGCTGAGTGCAGTCAAGGAACCAAACGAGTCCTTAAGTGTGCCCAAAGCTTCTTGGAAACACCCAGACATGTATAGATTTTACGGGCTATATCATCATTTTTATTAAGATTTTTCATACCACTCTCCATTCATATACTCACTAAATTCCTATATCAGATTAAAGAATAAAAGATCGTGAGATTCTTTATATTTTTTTTATACCAATATCCATATTTATGCTCACTAATTTCCTAGATCTATATTAATGAATAAAAGCTCGTGAAATTCTTTAGATTTTTTATACCAATATCCATATTTATGCTCACTAATTTCCTAGATCTACATTAATGAATAAAAGATCATGATATTCTCGATAAGTCAAATTTAACTCTATATTATTACCCCCATACGATATGTTTCAACCAAAGTGACCAGGGACTGCCCAGCAAAATAAGTAATTAAACGTGTAAACCAATCAAGCGATCAGGGAAATATCCCCAGCCCATTATTGTAGGACACTATAAAAGGAAAATTGATATAAAAACCATGGGAGATATTAAAAGCAACTGAAGACCTAGCATTTCTTCAAGGAGCAATGTTTTCTATTTCCACAGTGGAACAACCATAGAGTAAATATATGTACTAGATTGTAACTGGAAAAAAATCCAATATTACTGGGAGAACGGGAGAATTTGCAGATTCTTCCATAAACAGAACAAAGTGTAAAATGGAATATTACATTCTCTAGAGATGCTCAAGATTAAGAAGTTGACTCCTTCTTGGAGTCTAGAATCTTGTGTATTCTATTGGAATGAGGGAAGTTTAAGATAAGATTTATTGGCGTCCTACTAGGAAAGGGAAGTTCGCCATTCACTCATTCTACCAAACCCTTACTACACATAACACAAGTCCATTATCGTGGAAGAGTATATGGAAGACTAAGGCTCCTCTAAATACCTATCAAAAAATTATTCTTTGTATGAACGGCTTCCTTGAGGAAGATCCTCACCTTAGATAATTTAAAGAAACGTCGAATCATTGTCTTGGATTGGTGTTATATGTGCAAAAAGAGTGGGAAGTATTTTGACTATCTACTACTTCATTGTGAGATTGCCACAACCTTACGAAATGAAATCTTTGCTGGGATGGGACTAGCTTAGGTGATTCTGAAACGAGTGATCGATCTTCTAGCTTTTTGGAGAGGCCTTCAGGGCAACTCACAGATTGCAACAGTTTTGAATATGGTTCTGATATAACTATGGGGGTGCATTTGAATGAAGAGGAATGACAGAAGTTTTGAAAACCATAGGTGGTCAATGGATGAGCTTAGAATTTTATTTTTTAATATTTTATTCCATTGGGCTTTTGTAATAGATTTTATTGGTATGAACTTACATAAATTTCTTGTATACACTAAATCATCAAGCATAGGTGATGCTCTTATATATATCCCATATACTCGGGTTATTGCCTATCCTTATTATTATCAAAAAAAATTTGATTACCAATAAAATAAATAAACAAAGTAATAAAATGATTAAAACAAACATGATTTTCATAGTTTTTTTCTTCAAAGGCATGCTTCCATCTAAGGAATATAAATTTAGATTACATTCAGAAAGCAAGATTTTCAACCTGATCACTGTGAATGTCTCGATTAACAAAATAACGGCTCAAATGTACTGGTTTTTCCTTAGATGCGTGCACATAAACAGAGAATTTGCCTTCATGACCCTGCCACAAAATATGGAAAAACTTCTTTAAATATATAAACTTACCAACAATTAGATAGACTTTACATGCATATAGCTAAATTAAATATATGAACTTAACAGCAATAAGATAGGCTTTATATGCATGAAACAGTGTTTGGAGAGAAATGAATCTCACAATTATTATAAACAGACTTGCTCTTTATAAGGGCAAACGATAGCATAACAAGTAACTAGGACATATTTACCATGCATAAATTCAAAAATATTTTTTATAAGTGCATAAATTAAAAAATCTAAAAAGACATGAGTACAAAACTCCATCACTAAGGTGCAAGTCAGGAATCAGGATCAAAACACAAAGTGAATTTAATATTTGCAGTTCAGTAGTTTTTTAAAACAATAGTTCCTGTGCACTACGGTCATTCCCTTCTACATTTTTTAATGAGACTACATTACTTGTAAAAGCAAAGCTTATGAAAGCAATTTATGACAGAAGTATAATATCAAGCTTTAAGCACGATATCCATGGTTGGGACAGAAGTAAGGAAAAAAGTCATAATCAAGAAGCACGTCGTTTTATTAGGCCCAAAAAAATTTGAAAGAACCAAGATAAAACAGAAACTTACATGGAAAAACTTCTCCCACAGCTTCTCAAAAGGCAATGAACCCGGAGTCAAGAACATGAAGGCAATTTTAGATTTTTCAGATTTATTGGGAGGTGTATTCAGAATATCTCTAATCACAGCACGAGATGCAAGTTCTTCATCGGTTAATTCCCGTGCAGGAGCAGGTGGAAGCCAATTTGAAATAGCCTCACAGCCTCTAGAAGAAAATACGTAACATGCGGCACTGCTTTGAGGCGGATACATATAAGCACAAATTAGAAATACCGTGACCAATGAAACCAAGACAATAATCCACGTAGGCCTCTTCATGGGAGGACGATGGCGAGGCCCAGGCAAGATCTGCATATCACCCATGCCTACACGCCACGCCTGACCTGTCTTCATCTAGATTAAATGCATCACAACTTCATATCCAAGCGATGTCAATCTTGTCCTTCATTCCCCTTCACCACAACACTCTTTCCTTATGGAATTAGTATTTAATAGCCTATTAGTGAATCCTGGACGTATTGGTATTGAAGAATCTGAAATCAGAGGGAAACCCATTAGCAGGCCAGATAATCTTGATAAATGCTTAAACACTGCAAGAGTCTACGCGTTTGAAAATTCAGACCACAAGCTCATGTAAAATAAAATCATATGAGAAAAAATAGGTTTACACATAACTCTTGTAGGAAAAAGATATGACAATGATAAGATAAAGCACCTGGGCTAATAAACCATAACAGACTCAGCCCGGCAGGACCATATCAAAAACCCCATATTCGAGACTGAAACATATTCTCTCTTTTTGTTCCTCTCTTTTATTACCTTTTCTCATTAACCTAACAGGGCAAGAGCGCATACACTCTAAACAATTGAAGATGAAAATTCAGAAACATAAAAACAAGCAAAACAGCGATCTTGGAGTTATACAATAGAATTAAAGAAAGGAAAAAAATGATCAAAAGTAGAAACAAGGAAACGCTTGATAAACAGATCCTTCAAACTCAAAGTTGTGAAGCAGCCCAACGACTTAAACCAACCAATATTCCTAATTAAAAAATAATATAAGTAAATAAAAAAATAAAAACCAAAGCTTTGAGTTAAGAACAGTCAAGCCCACATCCAACGCCCATAAAGTCCCAACCTACCCAAAATTCAAGACTCGCTCAAACCCCACGAAATTGCAATCCCAAATGCACACTCTATCTCACTAATAGTCAACCCCCCAAATAATGCATATCCGCGGATTGGTTCCCAAGAAAATTCGTAAAAGCTAATAACAAGAACATCCAAATTATAAATTAAAAAATAAAAGTAGGCAGCGAAACCTCCCCGTCCGTCTCTAACAAGAAAAACAATGGGCGGAAACGGAAAATCTTGAATACCTGGAAAGATATAGAGCCGAATCGAGCTGAGAAAGACCCGAAAACCACGCAAATCAGGAGCGACAATAAAAAGATCTGGAATCGGAAGCTATAGGCCAATGGTTTATCAAGATCTAGGGCAGAAGAATAAGAAGAAAGAATCAAAAGCCAGACTCGCACGCGCACACAGGGAGAGAGGGAGGGAGGGAGGGTTTCTATATTTATATATGTATAGATGTGAATAAGAGTGTAATAGATGTTGAGCTTTTATTTGATTCCTTGGACGATTCGCTTTCCGCGTCCGTTGTGGATTTTTCGTTCTTCGCTCTGCGTTTCTTCCTATAAAAATTCTCTGACCAGTCTTACGGAGAGAGAGAGAGACGAAGTGATGAGGCAGTCCCTTTTGTTTTGGCTCTGCTCTCTCCTCCAAACAAATTGAGCCATTTCGGCCGGCTTTCTTTCTTCTTTCTTCTTTTTTGTTTTTTTTTTTTTAAAATAATATTAATTTATATATTCCATCCTCTTACAAAATATTAATCCAAATATATTTCCATTTATATAAGAGCATGTTTGTTTATTTAGTGAATCAAAGGAGTCATGGGTCAAATCATTACTAAGGTTGAGCAATGCTTCATCGATAGCTTCGCTTTCTTGTTGCTTTTACATTTACTTTTTATTTCTTTGTGATAACACTTTAACGTATCTTAAAAAATTATAGAAATGAATTTGTCTTATGGAATAACTCATCAACTCTGTCCCCAATCCGTTGATTATGCTTTTATTCTTATAAGCTTGGCAATGGTCTAATAGAAGAGTTCATCAAACCAAAATGTTACAAAAACAAAAGATAGAATAGTGTCATCATCCATAGAGATCATGGCCATCTTTATTTTTTAAAAAATAAAAAAATAAATGGTTTATCCAAAAAAATAATATTCATAAATTAATATAATTTGATATGATATATTAGATTACAAATTATATTACGTCATATTAATTTATAAATTTATTTTTATAAAATTTTTCATTTAAGTGCATAAACGACACCCTCTAGGCTCTATAATTGGATCATTGACTCTTCATATGCGTCCCTGCCCCGGTATATCATATATGTCCATCCGCTCGGAAGACAAGTCAAATTGGTAATAAACCTTGAAGTGCATAAATGACGTGGCATGTGGTCCCTCAACCACAAAAATATATAAATAAATAAAAGTTAGATGTTCCACAATCGCAAGCAGCCTAGCCCTCGTCAAAATTTATGATCATTGTAATATCATATAAAAATATTAAATCAAAACTATTAACGGTTGAGAATTTTTTATTATTGAAAGGAGCCCATATACTTAGCGGTTGGGGAATTTACCGAGTCAATGTTTATTACTTTTTTTTGTTAAAGGTGGAATAAATTTGATTCATTCATAACGAGATATTATAATTTTGATTTAAAACATACATAATACAAACTAACTACTACTTTTAAAGCTCTCCAATATATAAATTTTCTTGTAATTGACATAGTCTAGTTAGAATTAACAAACTCCACATTCTGTCATAAGACAGAATTAACAACCCCACACTCTGTCTAAGATAGAGTATATGACAAATTCTATGGATAAAAATTCAAGAGACTGTGTTTTTTTAACCTAAAATAAAGAAAATAACAAAAAATGTAAAAGATACATGAGAAAATAGTGAATTACAGCTTGAAAACAATGAAAAGCTGTAGATCTGTATTTTCAATCTTAGATGAAATAAAAAATATAAACATTGAGACTGTGGTGGCGCGTGAGGGACACGCGCCACTCTAGAAGTACATCGGAATGTCAGGTCTAAAGAAACCGATGGCTCTAATCCTAAAAAAACTGCACGTGGCAGCAATAGAACTTCCTTTGCGGTGGCACATAGATGGCCCAAAGTGCGCACGTGACATTGTTGATTACTTTTACCAACCTAATACTTAATAATATTGATATTTAATGTACTGCAGAAAATTATATTACATGCCAAAATTCCAATCATTTAATTTGTGAAACAATTTCTGGAAAGCGAAAAAAATGAACTATTTTGGGTTAGATGTCTTAGAACACTAGAACATTGAATTATAAGAGATATAGGAAGGGGTGTTCAAGATACTCATATAATTAATAATAAATTCTCAATAAAGAACAAATTTACTTATCATCCTCAATAAGTATCAGAAGACCTATTTAATATAGAAAAAATCTTATTGCAAGCGATTTCGTACACAAATGTTAAATGTAAAGTATTTTATTTATTTATTTTTATAATAAAAAAATTATGTGAGTGTTGGTACGCATTTTAATATGTCAAACCGCTTGTACTTAACAAATCCTTTTAACATATTATTCGCATAAAAATTATCCGATAGAATAATTATATGGAGGCCATTTTCTATTTTGGAATAATCCGATGTCTAAACGTGGTACGCCACTAATCGACAATTGTGCTGTTGGCCTACAATTCAAGTTGGAAACGAAAGAGATTAGAAGTTTTATTATTATTATTATATTTTTTAAACAAAAAGTCAACGACGACTTTATTTATTTACAAACCATAATTTTAAAGAGAAATGATATTTACAATGTGTAAGTACCGTATAGTCATTTTGAAAAAAATGAATAAATATGAGATCCACATGAAAAGAAATTAATTTTTTAACAGTAAATTTTATTTTTTTTCAAAACGACTGCACAACACTTGCGTACTCCACAACTATAAGAAACATTACTCAATTTCATGATCTGAAAATGTTCCTATGAATTATAGCACTTGGAATCTGACTTATCAAATATTGGATAATTTAGGTTGGGACCCACATAAGCCACGTTGGTTCATGTGAGAGGTGAGCTGTCTGCCTGAACCAGTCCAACGTCGATTTCTCCATTTCGTTTGCATACGGACCTCGCACATTGCAAAATTTTAAATAATAATCTAATTCATTCAATTAATTAAAGATTCTTTAATAAAAAATGATCAAATAAAAAAAATAATAATTTCAAAACATATTTCTATTAGTTTGAATGAAATTTGGAAATGGATGTGTCAGCCACTTGCTGAAAAAATATCACTTAAAACATGACTGATGAAATATCAAAATATAACATCATTTCCCATTCAAAAGATGTTTATGTTGTACACAACTAATTCATTTTTTTGAGAAATTTATAACATGTTGTCCTGTCAAAAATTGTCCATTCTGTTTCAATCTGAATTAAGTAAAGTCTTTGCCCAAAATCAGAAACTGAAAAAAAAGAAGAAAAAATAAATACCAGGTGAACTTTAATGACTAAACAATGGCCATGCCACCAGAACAAGTGATTGATTTCCTTTTTCCTGTTATTAAACTGAGAGTTGTTGGGTCAAGCTAACTTGTGTCAACAATCTCGCTTGATCCACACAGCTTGCTGAAGCGAGAATGCGGTAGAAATCGTTGGAGTAAAAAGCTTCTAGCAGATCGTAGGGTCTGATTGTATCCCATTTTAGTCGGCATCTAATAATTAGATGTTTTGAGATAACAGAAAGGAAAGTTAAAAAAATGAGAATAAAGAGGGAACGCATTGCAAGCAAGCTTACCGAGTGAAATGCAACTCCAAGAGATGTTCTCGGAGATTCGAGAATATGGCAGGAGTGGACGTGCTATTCGAGATACAGCAACGGAGATCCCAAATTAGGATTCTCTAGAGAGGCACTTAGGGACTCGGGGATTGGGAGAGAGTGAGAGCTGCAAGGGATCGAGAGAGAGTGTGCCCCCTTTCGATGCCATTTTTGGCTAAAACGGGTATCGGTTATAACCGGTTCTATTTTACACCTAAAACAGGTCGGGTCGGGCCGATGGGCACCTTTATTTTTTATTTTTTGGTACAGCCCTAAGCGAGGCGGCCCGTTGTCATTTCTAAGTGGACCATGATGTTGATTGGCTATGAAACCGGATTTTTCTAGCCCTGCACCATGTCAAGACAACAATGACAATCATAGGTAAAGATAAAAAATAGAGAAACAGAACTTCGCAAAAAACATCCTGCGAGGCTGCAACATGGATGGAAAGTTTGGCATGGATACAAAACTAACTTGAATATAAATGGAAAATATATATCTCTCTCTCTCGCGCGCGCTCTCTATTTTTAATTTTTTTGGGGTGTAAAGATAATGGCATGTATCGTGGTGGGAGATTTATGCCAAGAATATTTGAGTGAATCTGGTGAAAGGTATCTCTGGAGGCATGATGATGCTAAGAGAAATTACATGCCAAGACCAAAACCGAAAAGGACCGGCTACAAGGGCCTATATGAATCGAGTATAATAACAGTGAGAAAATCATTGGATACGAAGCTTTCACAGGATGCGTCTTTGAATGTCTGTAACTCAAGATACTGCTAACAACTTCAAATTTAAGGTCACAATCTTTGAAAGTGGTCTAGTTAGATCTTTGTTTTTTACCACTTCTTGGACCTAAATACAATGAACAATGAACATGGCCTTTAATTCTGAGTGCATTATTCTCAAAACTATAAGTCTATAACAAATCAACAGGTAAAATATAAAACAGGAAAAAAACACACTCTGATCTATCTTCTATTTTTGGTCGTTGGAAGGTTGAAAGTATACTCTCCCCAGTAGAATATGTCATTTTTTTAGAGGTTCATGCAGCATGCTCTTAAATTAGGCTGTCTCCTTCCTTCAGCTTTTTTTATTTGTTGTGACAATAACAACATGGACCAATATCCATGGAACTATAATTTCAATTCCTCGGTATCACCTCCCAAAGTTATTTCCCAAACACCATGCCCTTCTTCAATCAATAAAGACTCAAAATCTTCAGACCACTGAAGAAGCCAAAACGGTATCACACATAGTGCAGCATATTGAAACATAGAGGAGAAAATGTGTATAACAATACATAAGTAGAGCAGTGGGTCGAACTCCTTTTTGGTGTCAAGGTAATGGCTATAAATAGCCACAGACTCTAGAGAAAGAATAGAACAATGGGACCTATTACAGACATAATGCAGTAGGTATGTCAGATGATTAAGCTTCAAGTGAGTTATTCTATTAAGATCATTACGCTCACTTGAGTTATTCTACTAACCTCTAGAAAGAAAGAGCTTAAATCAAAATACTTGATAGTGTGGTAAAATTGATACCTGCCAGAGGTATAACGTTGAGGATTTAACGAACTTTTGACAGCAAATTATTGGTTTTTGTATAGAGCTTTGTGGCAGCAAACACTTTGTCACGATAAGGTTTTGTTAGAGTCATCACCTGATTGAAGTATGGCTGTGTGAACTTCTTAGCTTCCTGTCACAACAGGAAAGCACTTCATTGGCAAGTAAGAATTCCAATTGAATACCAGTAAATCAAATAGGTTCACCCCAATGCAATTTTACCTGAATGTAAGGATCCACCATCTTTTGTAATTTGATGATATGTGGTCCTACAGAACTCTTAGATGCATGGCAGACCTCAAATTTTCTAACAGTTATTGATTAAATATGTGATTTAAGTGAGGTTATAAATGCCAACCATTGTGGCATCAACCTTGGCAGCCATTTCTTCACAATAAAAAACAAGTCTATTACAAAATTATCCCCATTTTAATTAGAAAGTTAACAGATCAAACATGTCCAGCAGAGAAGACAATTACATTGTAGGGATGCATTGTGATCCAAAAATTAGATTTTGGGAAACCCTTGTAGAAAACTCCCACATATTTCACCTTTCCTTGAGACACCCTATTATTCAGCTACAATAGAAAGGAAGAAGGCACAACTCTCCATGAGAATAAATCCCTTCCACTACCGATTTTCCTACTCTGACATGCCAGCAAACCAACTGCAAGACTAGGCACATACCAAGAGACGCCAAAGAATACAAGCTACTGAAGCGATGTACCAACAACTAGTGACAAATTATGTATGCTTCCCAAATTTTCCTCAGTCAGGATAAACTTCAGAGCTGCAAACAACATAAAGAATGCAGGCTAGGGAAGAAACATAACTAGTGATAAATTCTGTATGCTTCACCAAATTCTCCTCAGTCAGGTTACAATTCATGGTGCAAACTACACAATGAACAGAACCCTTAAAGGAATTCCTACACGCCAAGCGCTCCAAGGAAAGCTACCCTACTCTGGATCACACAGTACCGGAAAGAAGTTTTCACCTCAGACTTATGGCCCCTACTTGACCTCCAACACAATATATTCTCTCAAACAGCCCACCCACGAATGTTATATAAGGGGAACACATGTTCGACTCCAGTTCCCAAACATATCTTAGGAGGTTTCTCTTATTGCTTCATTGATTGCTTTCTCAAATGAGCATAGACCATGCCGGCACAGTAAGATTTCCTACAATTTCTCAGCAACTGAACATAGGAGAAATAAACCCAAAGCACCTTTTGAAACTATTATATGGTGTTCCACATTCATTTCAAATCTTAGTATTGAACCCAGTAATGCATTAACGTAGACCTCCAAAATTCAAAAGTTCAGTACGTTTTTCCACCAAGCTTTATATAAACTAATACATATCCATATATAAATGAGAGAAATAGAGAGAGGCACAAAGGGACCTACAATTGAGATCTTGGACTTGAGGTGGTCGAGCTCGGGCTTCAGGGAGAGTGAGTCCGAAAACTGGTTTTTGATGCTGTGGCTCGGCATTAATCCTGCTTAAAAATGTGGGTAAGGATATCCGATATGGAAACGGAGAACTAGAAGAAGAGGAGCTTCTGGCCAGCAAGGGGGTGTTTGCATTGGATTGTGCAATGCAAATTTAATTGAGCTTTGATACTTAAATTCCATCAAACTTCATATTTCATATTTTTAAAAATTTTTTAATTTTTAAATAATTTTTTAATAATTTTTTAAGTTTATTTTTTTAAAATTATTTATTTATTATTTATATAATAAATATTTAATAAAATAAAAATTAAAAATAATGTGAAGTGTGGAGTGTTAGAAGGTTGAAAAGATTTTTTGGTTGGTTATTAACAGTGTTTCAAAATGTGTTGCGGATGAAATTTGATAGTTACTGTAGCATGATAAAAGGAATAAAAAAAATATTTTCTTCCTTACTTATCATGTTTTGGTTGTAGCAGTTTTTTGAAGACTATAATATTATTATTAATTAATATATAATTAGTAGAATCTTAAAATATAATGAAATTAAATAATTTTAAAATTTTAAAAAAATAAATTAATATTATTTTATTATTATATAAAAAAATATATAGATAATTCAATGTAAAAATTAAATATAAATGGAATAGATAAAAATAAATTCATGTAATATTAATTAAACTTGAGTTTAAGTTTAGCTATTTCATTAAGAAAAATGGTAAGATTACTATTCTTCTACTACTTATTTACTATTTTTTTATATTTAATTTTTTATTTTACTTAATAGTTAAAGAAGTAAATATTAATAAAATTATATATTTTTTTAATGATTAAAAATGTTAAAAAAATACTTTAAAAAAATAAAAAATTTTAAATATAGTATAAATAATAAAAGAGTAGTCATTACCCTTTCAGTAATATTACTCTTAAGAGAGTCATTACGTGTATCAGCTCTCAAATTTCTATTAGAGGGAGAGAGAGCGCACGGGTCGGGTAATTGCGGGTCTTTGTATCTTCAGATTTGAGTGCATCCGTTGGACCGTTAGAAAACAACTAATAAGCCTTAAGCCTGTAAATTGATGTATAAACATATTATTTAAACTTAACCGATATCATTAAGGAGGCGCGTAGCGGGGCGGCCGGCTGGCCATGGCCCAAGAACACTCCCTAGTACTTGAATTCCAAAAGGGCATGACCAAGAAGGGGCCGGAGGATTATGGCCTTTCCTTTCGGGCCCTCCGTCCATCTCTAATTACTCATTTCTTTAACAGCGGAATTTGCATGACTTAATAAATCCTTGGAAGCAACGTATAGAAACTAATGAGCTCAGTATATATTAATGATCTGAATGTATTCTTACGCTTCTCAGACATATTCGACCAATTAATTCTGTCAGATGAAGAGCATACTCTTAATGATGTATTCTGTACGTACGTTGTAATCATGGTAGGCATCACATGAAACGAAGACAGTTCAACGTAGCCAAAAATGAATTGCCGAGAGGCTATACATGCAAACGACTATTGCAATAGTAATGCATGCATGCTAACCATTCGCATGAGTAACGCTAAGCTAGCTGCCGGCAATTCATCCTTGGCTTCATTTTACTATCTTCCTTTGCATGTAATGCCCTACTCATCACATGATATGATCTTTTGCTTTGGCTCTGCATTATTTTGCAGCGCATATTGTCTCATATATAGCCAGAGAAAGTTGAAGAATATTTTTATCGAAAGAACATATTCTCACCCTAGCTAGCTAGATATGAGCATGCATGAGAGAGAGAGAGAGAGAGAGAGAGAGATATTTATATGCCATGCATGCTATCCAGAGGACTAAAAGACTAGTACAATTTATAAACTTCATTGACTTTGTTTCTTATCGAACTAATTTCCTTTTTCGGTCAGCTCATTTGTGGACCCGAAACTCTGACCTGCATGGAATCGTTGACATGCATGTTGGGCGATAATTATGGAATGCAGAATATTGAATTTCGACACACGCAAAGCACAGATAATGATCATAGAGATCAGTAGTAGTACTGGGAGATCAGGAGCTAGGGGAAAGGAGTGGAGTGGAGTGGAGTGGAGGGGGGGAGTACTTTTTCCTGCAAGGCATACGATGCGGAATGATATTGATCATCAGTAGTTCTGCCTTTCCAGGAAAGGTATGGGCGATTGGTTTTTGCTTTCTAGAGGCCAAATTCCATGGGTCATCTGATCACTCACGTGCCAAAGTTAAAAATTTCAAGCTTAGGTTTTGCATTTTGGCCTGGGGCTTTCGAAATATCTTTTGGAAGTGTAAATTATAACTGGAAAAAAAAAATGGAAAGACTACTTGAAAATAAAATTGTTGGTATTTTAAGGATATGTTTTGAAGTTTACTCGTTTGTTTTCATAACTTCTCACAACTTATTTTATTTCATCTAATCTTATTTAATCATTATAATTTTTTTAAATTCTCACACAAAATAAAATAAATAATTCAACTTTTTCAAATTTTAAAATAAAAATAATATTAAAATATATATTCTAATAATATTTTATTTAATTTTTAACTTTAATATTAACTCATCTCATTTCATCTGTAAAAACACACTAACCCTAAGCGATCACGTTAAAGATTGGTTAATTTTAATTTGTGCATAAAATTGAAGCTCGCATGGAAGTAATTAGGCCTTTCTAAATGTTGGGAGGACCCGAATTTTGTCGCCCAAAACTAACACCGCAAAGCATTTTGGGCCAGGCCGTTTCACATCAAATTAACACAAACGCTATTACGACAACTGGCCACTTTTCCGCATAGGAGTGTAGCTGTCGCCGCAAAACGTCAGACACGGTTCGACTTTTTCACGGCGACGTGTCTCATCTTCATCTTTGTGAAGACGCGCACGTCGCCGAGACTGATATGCATGCATGGTTGCTTCATATGTTCATATATATATATATATACACGATGAGTAATGTTATACATAACATTCTTATCTTATTTTCATTCTATTATATAAGACAATATATTTATCACTCTTAGATTATATTTTATTTTTTTAAAGAATAAATATAAAAGTTGGTGTGCAATACCATCTCATTATCATTATCATAATGAGATGAAAGTAGGATGAGATTATGATATATAGAATTCTTCATATATGATCTATATATGTATCAAATACTGTAGTTATTATTTAGCACAAGAAGGAATTTTGGACTGCGAGTAATTATTAGATTTTTAATATCTGAATTATTCGGAAATTCACTACAAGAAAACAGCTTATTTCCTGCCAGTTATTTGCTGCCAAAAAGATTATTTCCTGCTAAAATAAGTCTATTTTTATCCCAAATGGTCATTCTCGTAGCAAATAATTTATCTCCAATGCCCTATTTTTTTGTAGTGATTACTTGTAAGAAGGTAATTAAGTACAAGAAGTAAAAATTAACAAAAAGTTATAATACTATACAAATTACAATGATACGAAGGACTACTGTAATTACTCAGTTTAGGGGGTAAGATGGAATATAGTAACAGTCTTATAATATTTAATGATGTTTAGTGTAGATAAACATGAATATTTTAGAGCTTAGGCCTCGTTTGGTTACATAAACCATCTCATCTCATTTCATTTAATCATTACAAAATTTTCAAATTCATATATAAAATAAAATAAACAATTCAACTTTTTCAAATCTCAAAACAAAAATAATATTAGAAAAAATAATTATAACAATATTTTTTTCAATTTTCATCTCATCTCATCTGTGTAACCAAATGAGGCCTAAAGCTTATGCTACTTACAATGTGACATCTACTACATCATAGTACTGGAAAAAAAAACAACTCTGTTCTAGGTAAATGGGTTTAGTATTTAGGAATCGGATTAGAATTATTTCTGCTGACTTTAAAATGATCTAGAATGAGAAAGATGGGTGCATAATTGGAATAGATTGAAGATAAGATTCTTTCTCAAAAGTAATTATATAATTATATTGGGATGAGCTTGAAGTCGCGTCTTGAAACTTTTTTTTTAGATGGCTTGAATTATATATATATATATATATATATATATATATATATATATATTAGAACATAACCCATTGGCATTCAGCTTACAGCTTAATTATATTTAATTATATTAGAATATATATTGATTAATCCTAATTAATGAATGTTTCCAAATTAATGTTTATCTTCTAAAGAAAGGGAAAACAGAAAAACTCTTTTGAAGTTATGGTGATTTGAAGTTCAATCATGACTTCTAGTGGTAATTAAGCCTTATAAATTAAACTTAGTCCAAATTGATCAATTTTCTTTCTTTTTGGTTCTTTTGGGGCGATTGGAGATTCTTGATCGATAAGTTTTGTGTTGTACCGATTCCTTCGTAGACGTTGGAAAAGAAATGGAGCATCGGGTTCTTTTATCTTTTGTACGTGCAATATAAGTTAAAGGTTGACCTTTGAAATCCATAGGAAGCTGATTCTTTCCTTAATTTCTGTACTTGTTCGGCCTGGTGGCTGCTATATGGTACGTTGAGTTTTGCTACTTATCATGATCTTTTCATATTGCACATCACATATTATATTTATTTATTTTTTATTATATTTTATATATTTTTAATTTTATTATTCTTAAACTAATTAAATTCTTTTATTTATCATCTATACACCACACATTTAATAAGAGAAAAAAAAATTAAAAAATGATATATAATATATAGGAATGATAAATATAATTTTTCATATTACGTTATGATCATCCCAGTGCTATACTAAAAACTTGCACTTGAATTGATGATGATTATGACTAGCTAGCCAGTTATAGGATTTTGTTTTAGATTTTTACTGATCTTTAATTAAGGAACTAAAAAATTTAGGTGAAAAGACCAATATATATATGAAAATTCAGGGGTTTGATATTTGATATTCAGGTTTTTTTTTTTTTTTATCCTTTTCTGAAGCATAAAGCATTAAAACTGGATGACCAGAATGAATTTCAGCTAACTAATTAAGGGTTAAATAAAAAGTTGGAGATTGATTCCTGTCAGCCATATCCGGTACAAAGAAATAATAGTTACAGTAGTAAGTATACAAAAATTATGTAATTATTTAAAAATAAATAAATAAATACAGGACTTATATAAAAAAAATTAATTTTTAAATAATAAATTCTATTCTTTTTTAAAACAACTGTATAATATACTATACAATTATATATAACATTAGTCATTCGTAAGGCAATGCATGCATCTTAAATATGAAGGAATTAAATCGGCCTGATCATCATCATGACGCGTTTGGTACGCGTAACAATTATTATTCCATTAGGAAAAGGAACAGTAGTACTACTGATCATCATTACTGAGATTAAATAGTTATTCGATCTTGTTCATTAATGACGTGGTTGTAAGAATATTAATTAGAATATATATCCTGAATAATTTGTAGTATATATATTCAACGAACTGTATTTTAGGGCATTAATACAAATTTATACGTTGGTCCATCTAATTACCATATTATTATAACGAACGATCAATTAAATTTCTTAAATTAAAACATCTTAGTAATGTGCACAATTCTATTAAGATTTTTATAATGTTATAACTATATATTTTTCTCCGCTCCTCACCTAGAAAAACCCTGATCTCTTTTTGGTGAAAATTCATCTAAGAAGATCATCAAACTCATTTAGAGATCATGAATGGTGTACGTAGATGATAATACGGAATCATCTCATGAGAAGTACTAGATCGATCGAGGTCTCTTTTAGTAGTGAGTTTTACTATGTACAAGTAAGTTTGCGTACTAATTTGTGTACTAATATTCTTATTTTCATATTCTAAATTTAAATTAGTACTGTTTTTAATAAAGTCTACTTTCTGACCAATCATATTGAATGTATACACGTATTAGTGCGCAGAATCGCTTACAACTAGATTTTTCCTTTAGTAATTGGATCACGGCCGGCTTTGTGGGGATCTCCGATCCGCTAGCTCCTTAGCGACCGGGATGGCCACGTTAGACTTGCCATGATCAAACGGTGGACGTCTTTACTCATCTTTTACTTTAAAAAAAATTGTGAGTATTATTAATGTTAAATAAAAAATAATATTTATAGTCATAGAATGCGTAAGTGTCGTACACTAGTTGAAGTTGACTAACGAGAAATACTGACACATGATATAATCACTAAATATATATATTCCTAGTGTCATAATTAACCTGATCTTGGAATTATTATATACGCAAACATACATATATATACATGCACTTTAAACTTGTATATCATTAATATCTATCTCATATTTTTTTAAATTATAAACAATATTCCATCATATTCAATCGATTGATGATATATGCATGTTGTCCGGAAAGTACTGCACAATTAAAGATGACAGTATCCTCATTAATACCAATACGTACAATTAGGAGCTATTAATATTAATATTATATACATCCACAATGTCAATACTAATAAAGTAGTACTCAAAGACTCCCGCTCGCAAGTCGCAACTTGCAAGCTTATGAACAGTTTCATCTGCTTGTTGCTTAACATGACCAACCATATATGCATGATATATCCATATATTGTTGCATCTCGGCAAGCTGGAAACTCCATATTGGCCGCGCGCGTATAATCCTCAATAAGATACATGATGCAACTCCAGATCATTTCTTCAGCTATCAACGGATTTGTGCATGCAGCAAGCTGTTCGAGGTGCCCTCATGGAAACCATGACCTGTATCTTAATTCATTCCCACAGATCGAGCTAGGAACCAATTAAGCGATCGGTGGTTTGTGCTTGATCAATTAGACCATCAGTACGCAGCCCTCCACATCAATATATAATACCTCAAATATTGTTCTGATTAACGTCATCATCATCGGAGCTTTGTAAATCACTCATTCGGCTCTTCTTCTTCCGTAATACGTGTATAGATTAAAACCTTGCGCGCAATTCCTTATACTGTGCGAAGCACATGATACCTGCATTAACCATTGCAGTAAGGTATCTTTATAGAGAAAAGGGTCCTAGAATATGTTCAACAAAAGAGCTAGAATACTACAACGTTGCAATATTAATAACTGAAAGAGAGACACGATCGATCTGTTTTCTTTTTTATACAGTAACCGAAACAATATTTATCAAGGAAAACTCTGTTGTACACTCTGCAGACATGTCATGATGAGGCTCTTATGCCGGCTGATCCGATGATCTGGTTGTAATAACGTTGCGATGATCTGAGTCTCAAATGAGAGAAAAGACAGCGAACGTGAGCCAAGGATAACACCGGCGTACGTGCAAAATTGCTTTAATTTGTAGCAAATGGATGCCGGCAAGTCATCCTTGGCTCAAATCCACTATCCACTTCTCCTTCATGCAAGACACCCCGATCTGAAAGAAGTCGACTCTGATCGTGATGTACATATTTTCTTGTAATTCATTCATGTTTCAAATTCCACATAGCTAGCTAACATATTTATATATAGCAGATCGAGATGCTCATTGACTGGCATATATGCATATTGCATGGGCTTGGGTAAGATGAAGGTGCTGGCCGCCTGATGACAGCTTACTGCACGTGGCCCCACCAAATTAAACAAAGCACTGAATCTGATTTTCAATTTCCATGCAATTTGGCATGTGTACATCTAGTGCAAAATGGTAACTTGCAATTGCCCCATGCCACTTTGATCTCTTCAAAATTCCAATAATGCAAAAAGGCAGTTGGATTGTTCAGGGAATCGAACATATATATATATAGAGAAAGGGGAGGAGTGGTACCGTGCTTATAAATTAGTGGCGCTTAGTTAATTGCATGCGATAAATATATATCATTTGTCAACGGGAATTTTTTTTATTAGAATTTTAGGGTTAAGGAGGACAGAAGATCTTGACTCATGTGCATGGTTAAGGATTCTGTATTGATCGCAAGAATATTGTTCCTTTTCTTTTCTGTACATGCATGGTGATGATCAATGCAATATTGATCAGTGGAGAGGTTGCAAATATTAATGGTCATCAAAGAGAAAGTAAAAACGTACGTTTTGTCGAGATAAAGGTTCCGTATTGGTTTCGTATATAGCATTTGAAGTAAAGTAAGTTTGAAAAGTTTGACCGGCATTAAATCTATTTTTATAGTAAAAATAACTTTACAATCTAACGTATCAGTACATCAATTTATGAGTTTAAATCTATTTGTGGTTAAAATATTTTCCATTATATAATTAATTCGGTTAGATATCCAACACGCATGCAATATTTAACCAATTATACATCGTGATAATTTCATCTAATTAGGTATATATAATTGGTAACATTTTTATATCTAATGTCTGAATTAATATAATCTCTAATTAATATCCTTAAAATTCTCACGTTGTACATACTCTCAAATTACCAATTAAAAATTGATAGAATACATTACTGTCCAATTTTTAATACTCATGTTGATATGGAAGTTGATAGTAAAATGACTAAATGTAGTACTAAAAGCAATTAACAAAAAATTTACTTCTCCACATGTAAGTGATTGATATGTTGAAAATCAATAAATTTGAATTTTAAAAGAAAATTAACAAAATAAGTATAAATATAAATAAAATTATAAGTACATATAGTACTACTTTAATTTTAATATATATAGCGGCAGGTGTGATATAATTCAAGCTCTGAGGGTGGAAACTTTTATCTCTCCAAATCTGAAACATTAATATTCTTTCCGAATAGATCACATGCATGAAGAGATATAAACCAGTTTCAAAATGACTCAGAGAGAAGGGATATATAGATAGGACTGTCGACCCATAGTCCGGAACTTATTATTACGTACTGTTGCTATATACAATATATATATATATATATATATATATATATATATTGTATACACACACATAGATATTGAAGCTTCTAAGAATTGGCGGCCTGCCGCCCTGCTTTTCCTAAATTGATTAAAACGTGAAGTCCTAACAGGCCAACATATATCGAATCTCTTTAATAATTATACATATATATATATATATATATATATATATATATAGTCTTTTTCTTTTCAAACGATTCAAGTTGAAATTTGAGTGGAGTTGATTTTACTGTGCATTTTTCTTACGTTGAATTAATTGTTGGCGAATCTCATATATATATATACCGGAGCGCGCGCACACAATAATATATAATGAATTGATACATTTCAAACGTTGAAACTCATCACGTACGTACGTGCATGGAAGATTCTTTAGTGAGCTAGCTGCTGTAGGATCGTTCGATGGATATGATTCTTTAGTGAGCTGATTTGATGAAACAATATTAATGTGCATGAGAAAGAACCTTAACAGACTTAATTCTCTTTCAATAAATATTATAAGGGCTAGCTATATATACGTACGTATACGTCCATTAATATAATCCAAAAGCATATGTGGGAGAAATTAACTGAAAGAGTCGAGTACATATGATCAACCCTAATTGAAATTATTCTAAGTTGCTTAACGGCAAAGAAAGGGCCGAAAAAAATAAATGAAAAAAAAAAAAGAGTATATACTGATCATCATCGTGCGAGGGAGATGATCAGAAAATTAGTAAGGATTTTTTTTTTTCCTAATTGACATGCATACGGAGGTGATCGATCAATAAATTTCAGAGCGAAACTATTTATTGAGCAGCTAGCTTAATTAGTTCAATTTATACTTCAAAGTATAAATTGAATTAACAACCATGCAGCCAATTAATTAATGAATGAATTAGTCATGATCTTGGAATGCATGCATATATATATATATATATATATTTATATATAGTATAATATATAGGTTTGGCTACATTCTTGATCCAATTAAGATGATAGTCGTGGCCGGGTGATAAGAATAATCTTATCGATGGCAATTGAACCTACTTATCGAAAAGCAAAAGGATATAAAGAATAAAGGGGGAGGGGAGGGGAGGGGAGGGGAAGATCTATATAAGAAAGTACACGATCGAGGAGAATAAAAGAAAGAAATTGGAGCTTAGCTAGTATTATCCTAAAGCAGTTGGAGCTTAGCTAGTATTATCCTTTTTCCTTTCTTCTTTTTTCTTTGTTTTTGTTTTTGTTTCGAAAGTTGGTTTATATTCCTCTTTTTTATCCGTATGCAGTATCTATCTAAGAGATATTGTCCTTTTCCTCGATCCACTTGGAGTGGATAGAGCATATATGACTTCCCTACTGTTTGGTTTTGATTCTTGAAACCCCACTACATATATGCATGGCTCTGATCGAGAGAATATTCATCCAAAAATAGTAAAGAAGATATCAATTAATCGATTTATTGTAATTTCATTGTAAGAAGTACACGGGATGAATGCAAGGAGATCAATATCTTGTTATAACATAAAATAAATAATAAAATCTACATATTCTTATCGATTTAGATTTTTGGAATAAATAGTAATTTCACATAATATCATAGCAGATATCCTGAGTTTGAATCGGCCTACTCTATATTTTATTTCATTTAATTAAATATTCTATAAATCAACATATGTGACCCCAATTGCAAGCAATCTGTACAGGCCCGAACGGGGGACACAAGAGATCTGATGCTGGGCCGGTCTCTTGCAGCCACACCCTAGCTACGCACTCAATGAATTAAGCCGATAACTCAATTAACGCGGTATCCTAGTTATTTGGCGAAACCATCAACAATAAATTATTGCACATAATCATGATCTATCTATATATATATATATATATATATGCGCGCATGAGAGAATAAGTGCTATAAAAATGGTTGAAAGTGATATAATTAACTCATTTAGAGGCCTGGCATGAGAGATCATGTAGAGAGCGAGGGAGAGCCAAGAAGCTGCATGGACTTATCCGAAGGCCGATCGAGCCAATTAAAGCATATAATTTGTTTCATATATATATATAGCAAAATGCCGGCAAACCATAACTATTGATTCAACTCCACTCTCTGTCTGATCATGATCATGCCAGTCACTTAATACATGATGATATTCAACATGCCATGCATTCATCAATATGTCTCATACATATATATATATATATATATATATATATTATATATGGGCCTACGTATACTGCCATTTTCATCTACTCTGGCTTGATCTGCATCTTCATATTCATCTTCATAGTTGTATAATATCTCTCTAACTTGGTCTATATTGGATTATGCATCTTCAAAATTTTGCAGAGTTATGAATAGTATTGAAGAAATACTATTCACTTTCCAAACATTATTTTACTTTTTTTCTCTCTCCTACCCATTAAAATCAACTTTATAGAATTTGTATCAAGATAATTTTGATATATGAAATTTGTATTAAGTTGATGATACAAAGTGTTTTTTAGTACATAATATTTATTGATAAAATTGGTCATTTTGATATATGAAATTGGTAATATTTAGACATATATATATGAAATTGGTATTTTTGAGCACATGGTACTAATTGTAAAATATATAAAAATAATAATTTTAAAAAAATAAAAAATAAAAAATAATATTACTTTATTATTATTTAGTTCAAAGATGCATAATCCATTGATCAATCCAATGTGAAAATTTTTCTTGATCAATATGCAAAATCAATATTTAAAAAATGTGATTTTGAATATGAATATGAATATGAAGATGCATGCATAAGTCATTACCAATGTCTTTTATATATATATATATATATAGTTTAATTACATCCTGCGCCTGCGGTGTGTGTGTCATGTGTAGGCATATATAATATATAGCTGCATGCAGAAACTTTTCCTTCCCATAAAAAAGAAAGGTAGCCTCGATCGATCGGTCATGCTCCTAACTCTTGAGCGCTCTAAACAATCTCACCGCCCCCATGCATGACTTCCGTTAATTCCCGTGGATCGGGAAAATTCGATCGTTTTGATTAGTGTTGATCATCGGGAATAGAATCTGGAAGGACGACATTATCATGCGACGGATGGGCCACATAATTTGTGACACACGTGTGTATGCATATATATATCACGGCCTATACTTAAAAGCGGCTATAGATATTAAATTAAAGATAAAGTTTTACTGAATATTAAATAAATGATGAAATTTTGTTAAATATTTTTAAAATAATATAACAATATAAATAATTAGAATTTTAACATAATTTAAATATGATAATATTCTTAATTAATTAAAAAAAACTGCTACAACTAATGAAGAAGTAGCCTAAAAATATGTCTTGAAAGTGTATTTTATTTTTTTATTTTTATTTTTCTTTTGTCATGTATTTTTTTAATCATCATAAACATTTAAAAAAAAATAAAAAATTCACAAAATTATTGAAAAAAACACTTCTTCAATCACTAGATAAAAAAAAATAAAAAAAATAAAAATAGGCAAACGTCCATTGGACGTTATCTACTGCTAGTATATATATATGTATGCATATATATATATATATATAAGCAATGTTACATGTAGTTATAGAGTATGTAAGTATCGTATAGTCGTTTTAAAAAAAAAGAGATTTATTATTAAAAAATTAATTTTTCTTTATATAAATCTTATATATATTTATTTTTTTTCAAAATAATTATGCGATGTTTGCGTTTTGGAGTACAATTACATTTGTAAACAGAATGACTCAGCTTACATATTTCCCTGGAAGATTAATTTGACTTTAACATCGTTCCTTATCACGAGGCGTTACGACACCGTAATTCAGGCATTACCATTAATTTCTTGCGTACTACATGAGAATTAATATGCAATGAAATGTAAGTACGTATTACTGGTTGACGTACGTACGTATTCGTTCTGAATTATATAAGTTAATAAATTACTGTCTCCCGCCGCAAATTAAATATATCTCTGGTCATTCAGAATTTCTGATTCGTTTGTTGTGAGAATATAGGAATCTGAAAATCATAGTGGCAGCTAGCTAGCTAGCTAGCAGTAGTAGTGCTTAATTGGGATACGAAATGTACGTACGCCAATATATATTGGGGATTTGTTCATGATAAGATTTTCGTACTTATGTTAAGGCATCTGCATTAATATATACAATAAAAAATAATAGTTACAATCGTGAATGTATAAGTATCGCATAATTATTTAAAAAAATTAAATAAATATAGGATCTATATAAAAAAAATTAAATTTTTAATAGTAAATCTCATTCTTTTTCAACGTAACTGCACTATACTTATACATTTCATGACTACATGTAGCATTAATCTATATACAATTGACAGAAAGATTTGTTTCCTGCCCAGTTCCGTGCATGGCAATATTAGATTTTTTAGATTTTTTTACGACTTTAGATGTAGTAAGAGAGATCAACATATAAAATAAGGCACATAATATTTATTGATTATTTAATATTATACAAAAAAATTCACTCGAGAGGGTCTCGTGTCACCATGTGTTCTCTACCAGGACTTTGTAATTATAATTTGTCAATATGAAATTAAAACTCTCTCCTCATCATCCTCATACCATACACTATATATAATTATATAATTTGTTAATTTTTGTCTCTTACCAAATGTATAGTATATGAACGATGAGTAGAATAATTCAATTAGTTTAAGAAAAATAAAATAAATGAAAATAAGTGTGATGTGGAAATGATGAATGGCAAATTAAAACTCTATCAGTATACATTCCCCCCTTATCTTCTGACCACCCACAGACTTTAGCGTGGGTCATAGGTCAGTTAGGACTTGTTTGGGGTTGCGGTAGGAATCTTAAAAAATACTTAAATAATTTTAAAAATAAAAAAATTAGGTTGTTTGAGTGTTACATATTAAAGCGGTAGGAGTCTCAAATAAGCTAAAAATTAGCACGTTTGAGTAAAATCATTATTTTGATGCTTTTCCTCAAACGTGATTTTTCAAATAATGCGGAATGTAATTAGAATTTTAAAAAGATTGTCAATGGACGAAAATACACATACAATTTTCATATAATTAAAACTTTTAAAATTTTAAGGATCTGGTCGTAATTTTTAAAAATTCAAATAATCATCATTTTTACATCAGAAAATACTTTTTTAATTTGTTTTCAAACAAAGGTAACATGGTTGAAAATGTTTTAAACATATAGTTACTCAACAATAAATAATTTTTTAATAATAAAACTTATTACTTAAATTATAAGATAACGCTACAAGTTATATTTACTACAGCAAAACATGTACTTAGTGGGGGTCAGATATTTTATTATGGCTCAGCTTATCTTATAATTGGCTAAGTAATGAGTCATGGGCCCGAGGGCCCACGTTATTTATAGTGTTCTTCCATCATCATTCTCAGCAAAGAGGTGGTGTTGGACTTCAGGGCTGATTTGGTTTTAACAAAGTCAAATTATTTCATTTTATATAATTATTATAATTTTTTTCAATTTTAAATAAAATATAAATATAATTCAATATTTTTAAATATTTAAATAAAAATATATTAAAAAATATATTATAATAATATTTTACTAACTCTTAACAAAACTTTCATTTATTATATTTTGTGTGGTTAGGATTCAGGGTTAAGATGAGTTGAGATGGTTTATGAATAGTAGAATAAAAGTTGAATTATTTATTATATTTTGTGTGGAAATTTAAGAAAGTTATTTTGAGATTTGAAAAAGTTAAATTGTTTATTATATTTTGTATAGAAATTTAAGAAAGTTGTAATGATAAGATAAAATGAGTTGAGATGGATTGAGGTGAGTTTTGAATCTAAACCAACCCTAAACTCCGTAACCAAAGCCTCAGTATTTCTCTCGTTGAATCCTCTGTCGACGTGGGCCGTTCGATGGCTTTAGCCTCCAGTCTCTGAAGCCCCCCCTCCCCTCCCCCCAAACAACGGGGGGCGGGTTGCCCCCATTTCAGGTAATGCGAAGAACCCTATACCTAATTTTCTTTATTTTTCTATGTTTACACTTCTCCTTCTCACAGTTTAGGATTCCCCCGTCTGTTTTCGTGCTTTCATGTATTAGTAAACGACGCTGCTTGCTTGTATGTGTCCACTTCCTGGTAATGCTTGCATGTGTGTGTAATCTCCAATTTCTCGTAATGTTTGCGGATCCGATTTTCTTTCAAAATTTTCAGTGGGCTTTTGACGTTGTTAAGAGAGTAGTTGGATGATCAGTGGGCTGTATGAAATGAGTTTAAAAACCTGATAAGAAGGGGGTTCTGAGAATGTTATTAGCTAAAAATTAGGTTCTTAACGGAAAATTAGGTTGTTTGTGTTACATGTTAGCTAAAAAGTTCGTTTGAAAAAAAGTATCAAATTCAAATGTGCTTTTCCATGTAGTTCAAATTTTAAAAAGACTGTTAATTGACGAAAATACCCATACAATTTTCAGATAATTACAATTTTTAAACTTGGATATGATCAGAGTTTTTAAAAAATCAAATGATCGTCATTTCAACTTGAAATGACTTCCGAAAGCATTTTTTTAATTTGTTTCCAAATAAATGTAACATGTTGAAAGTGCTTTAAACATATGATTACTAAATAGTAAATAACTTTTTAATACTAGAACTTATTACTTAAGCTATAAGTTATAAACCCTAAATTTACAAACTATATTTCCCACTGCAATCTCAAACATGCACTAAATGTACTTACAAAAAAGTTGCAAAAAACTTATTTTTCCACATGTGAATTATTGATATGCTGAAGGTCATGATATTTAAAATTTAAAATTTAAATTTCAAAAGAAAACTAATAAAATGCGTGTTGTAAGTAAATTAACAAGTAAAATTGTTAGTACATGTAGCACTACTCTTGTTTTGAATTGTGCAATATCAATCTGGTTGTGTGAAATTGCTACTGTGAGTATGCGTACGTGTTTCAGCCAGAGAAACTTGGGGAAATTTCGGTGAATTTAGTTATTAACCGGAGCAATATTGTTGAATGATAATCGGTTTTTTGATGTGATCCTTTGCATGTAAGTAATGATTTTAAAACTCTACCTTGTGAGTGCGCTTCAGCCAGAGAAGGTTTTGTTTTTTTTTGGGTCATTTTAAATTGAGGGGATTTCTGAATTCGGGTGTTGATGTTGGCATGGGTCTGTTCTGTTGGATTGAAATTGTCGGTGATTTGCATTTAGTAAGTATGTATTATCTGGAAGGGTTCTTACAAATGCCGATGCTTTTCATCAAAATTTCCAGAATTTATAGTTGCAGAAGATCATAAAAGCATGTAGCGATCTTTGTAATGTACCCCAATTGAAATTTTTGAGTAAGTTTGAGGCATTAGTCAGTGATGATTTCTGATAATCCTCCACCAAAGCTGGCCCCAAGATGTCCGTGCTTGCCACAACATTCCTTCATGTAGCTTTTGCAACAACCACCAATTTCTCTGCTCTCCAAACTGATACAAGCATGCATAGCCGCTGATTCCGTGTCTTTCTTGCTATGGCCCTTGCAACACCCTCCAGTTTCTTTCTTCTTCAAAGCATGCGAATTGATTGATTCCACATTGTCTGTACATGGCACAATATCGATGGTGGTGTGAACTGGTGCATTGTGATCTTTACCTTGCTTGTACAAGTCAAGATGAACTTCTGGAATTTGATGCTCATGATGGTTGCAACAAGATACTTCCATTTTTCCTTCTCCTCCATTGTCAATGTGGTTCTCAACATGGTTGTTTCCACAGTTGTTTGAGTGGCAGTGGTCATCATTTGTCACTATTTGGTTTCCTTCCAAAGTAGTAGAATGGTTGCAGTGTTTTGTGTCACGATGACCATCAGATTCTACATAATCAGCTTTCCTTCCTATTGGATTTGAGCGTTTATCTTCTATACATGAGTCCAGGTTGTGAGGGCCTGAACAACCTTGGTTGTGCATTTTGTGCGACTCCAGACAATGATTGGACACGTTATAGCTTCCGTGATTGCAGTGCTTCACCTCATGAACTTCATCACTGTCTATAGATCCAACATTACTCTTGGCTGAGTCCGCACACTTCTTATTTCCACATGAGTCTGAATTTAAAGGGCGAGACTGACAATTTGCTTCACACTTCTTGGAAGGAAGATTTTGAGACTGAGAAACCATTTGAGCTTTGCTTTCAGAGCAGCAATGGTGATGGGTATCATGTACATGATGATGATGATGGTGATGAGAAGAGTCGCCATTACTGGCATTGCACGCATGTTTATGGGTATGCTGTGCATGGTGACATTCGCTTGATGTCCCTCCTGGTTTCTGGGTTCCTCGCAAAAGCAGCATACTGTTGAGGATGACTAGTAAGCATGTCCCAACATCAGCGAGAACTGCTGCCCAAACAAGTGGATGGCCAGCAAAGGCCAAGGCGAGAATAGCAGACTTTGTAGTGAATGACAAAATAATGTTCAGAATTACTTTCCTCTGAGCTTTTCTTGCCAATTGGATGGCTTCTGGTATCTTTCTAATGTCATTAGACATAAGAATCACTTGCCCAGTTTCAGTTGCTAGAGCGGAGCCTGAAATGCCCATCGAGATACCAATATCCGCCGTGGCCAATGCAGGGGCGTCATTAACACCATCTCCGACCATGGCTGTTGGTCCTTCCTCTTTGAATTCTTTGATAATCCTTGCCTTGTCTTCAGGTAGAAGCTCTGCATGAACTACCTCTAGACGATGATCCAACTGCTCATAATAAAGCATGATGTCATCATTAATGAGTCTGAATTAAAAGAAACTGAATTAAGTCAATTTTCTTTTTCACAGCATGCCTCAAGTTGACAGTTATCGCAATTGACTCTAAAATAGTTGACTCTCAAAAATTTAGGTGAACAAAGGATGTGGCAACCAGAGGGAATATATTTAGAGCTAGAAAGTGCACCTGCTCTTGTACATGCATGGCTGCTGCATGCCTATCTCCGGTAAGCATTGCAGTTTTAATGCCCAACAACTTCATCTCCCTGATTGCCTCTGCCACGCCAGATCGACAAGCATCAGAGAGACAAAAGATTCCTACCAGGGTTGTGCTGGAGTATATGTACCCAATCGTCTTTGCTTCCTTCATATTGCCTTCTAAGGCTGGGACTAGAAAGTTGAATATCAGTGAATTAGAACTATGAAAACACCATATCCGGCCTACTTAATTACACCGAAATGAAAATGTTCTAATAATATAATTTTCATGGAAAAGGAGGTGAAGGATCGCACCTGTTTCACACCCAGCTCTCAGAGCAATTTTTCTGTTTCCAATGTAAATAACATCCCCATCAATTTTTCCATGAATGCCTTCTCCAGGAAAATTTTGAAATTCCATCACATTTTCAGGCTTTGGCTCGACCGAAAGTGACCTTGCATGGTCAACGAGTGCGGCTGCCATTGGATGACTCGACTTGCTCTCAATGCTTGAAACCCTTCAAGAAAGATATTCACACAAGTATTTTATAGCCAATCAATGTTATAATTCTACTTCATAAACAAATAAGTTTTAGGAGAGAGAGAGAGAGAGTAGTCCAAATTACCAGTAAAGCAATGTGTTCAAGCTGATATCATCACGAAGAGATTGAAAGTCGGTCACCACAAATTCACCTCTAGTGATTGTGCCAGTTTTGTCAAATGCGACAATCTTAATTTTGGCAAGAGTTTCAAGATAGTCACCCCCTTTGATTAGAAGTCCGGATGTTGCCGCCTTTGTAAGCGCACAGAAAGTTGCTACTGGTGTAGACAGGATAAGTGAGCACGGACACGCACTCACCAGAACAACCAATGCCAAGTGAAACCAGTGATTACGATTTTTAACTTTTAATGCAGCTGGTACCACCGCAAATCCAATTGATATTATCAGAATTGCTGCAAATTATTAATTCTAAGTTATCAAGATATATTAGAAAATCAATCAAACAAAACAAGAAAGGAAAACAAGGTACCTATTATTATATATATATATATATATATATATATATATTTTACTAGTAGCAATATTCTGAAAAAAAAGTATATATACATATATATATATATATATGCTTAACCTGGGGTATAAAACTTGGTGCATTTATCAATGATTCTCTGAGTACTGGATTTGCTGTTCTGAGCCTCTTCTACAAGCTTTGCCATTTTAGCCACTACACATTCTTCAGCTAGAGCGGTGGTTTTGACACTAATATAACCTGATCAAAACGTCGACGCAGATTCTTAGCAATAATGAGGTACTAGTATTTGGTCATATGCAAATGGTGCAAGAGAGAAAGGGGGTGGTACGTACCATCTAGATTGATGGTACCCGCCCAAACAATAGATTCCTTTTGTTTGGCAACTGGGAAAGATTCTCCTGTTAGAGTTTTTTCATCGACTTCACATTGACCTTCCACAACAATTCCGTCAATGGGTATAACTTCACCGGCCTTAACAGCTAGAACAGTGCTCAACTTCACCTCATCTGCGTCTACCTCTTCTCCGGTTTCTGCAATGACTGCCTTCTGAGGAGCCATGCTCATCAACGACGACATTACTGCATTCGCCTGAATACATTAAAAAAAATATATATATATATATATATTATTATTAGAATAGTGAATTAAGATAAAATGAATTAAGATTAAAATTAAATATTATTAAAATATTATTTTTTATTTTTTAAAATTTTAAAAAATTAAATTATTTATTATATTTTATATTTAAATTTAAAAAAATTATAATCATCTTAGCATTTACAACCGAAAATTAAATACTGACTCGACGTGATAACTTTTTCCTATTTGATTATGTGATGAGAGATAAGAAAGGGGGAACCTTGTAGCTTGCCCTTGACTCGAGCCATTCCGCAATGGTGAAGAGAAAGACAATGGTGCCGGCTTCCAAATAATCATTCAGAGCTAGGGTCCCTATCACTGTCCAAAATAATAACTTTTTTGTCTTAGACAACTTGTCTATAATTTTCTGAATTTTATTTTACTAAAAGCCAATAAAAAACATGAATTCGATAACGAAAGATATGGGCATGACGATATTGCACGTGGCTTTTAGTGATGGGTGAATTACTAATCGACCTCCTTTCGGTTTTCGTACCATTTATAAATGATATCTTTATTTTATAAGATATTTTATAAAAATATCATTTATTTTAAAATATTATTATTCAAAATATTGTAGAAAGTAACGTATGTTTATGAATTTTTTTTATAAATTCTGCGTATGATTCCAAGAATACCATCCCGAGAAGTAAAAAAAATGAAAGGACTAGAATTTTATAGTTTATTTTCAGAAAACATCTCATTTCATCTAATCATTACAATTTTTCTAACTTTCAATATAAAATAAAATAAACAATTTAATTTTTTTTAAATTTTAAAACAAAAATAATATTAAAAAATATATTATAACAATATTTTATTTAACTTTTTAACTTTAATCTCACTCATCTCATCTCCTCTCCAAAAACAAACGAGCCAGCTTGGCAGGAATCTTTCTGGAATGGAAAATCTAACACAATCTGCTAAGCTGATCATTTCTGTGTTCTTTTGGTCGAATTCATGTATTAGGAAGATAATAAATTAATGCTACATATAATCGTAGAATGTACAAATGTCGTATAGTCGTTTTGAAAAATGTGGGGTTTATTATTAAAAAATTAATTTTTTTTATGTGGATCTCATATTTTTTTACATTTTTTAAAATGACTGCACGATACTTACTCACGATTGCGAGAATCATTTATGAATCACTAAACTAAAGGGAGAAAAAACAGAGGAAGTCGATAAAAACAAAAAAAAAAGGACGGCTGCTGGGTACCTATATAATGCATGCTACGTAAGATTCACCCAACGAAGATCCAATTTTGAGTTTGGTTCTTGGTGCTACGGTGAGTTGGAATAATATATTGTCAATAAATCAATTTCTTTTAAAAGAAGTACCTAGAGTTATAAAAATAAATAAATTAATTTAACTTAATAATACGTCTATATATCTATTTATAAGAAATTAAAAAGATTTTACAATTATCACATCCAAAATAAGTTAATTAATAAATTTATTTTTAGAATAATTATTTATATCTTCTAAGCTTATTGCCAGTTTTTGACTTCCATTTTGATTTTTCCTTTCCTAATTTCAGGATTAATGTTTAGCTAGACGACAAGGCGCGCAACTGATCAGTCATGGGGCGCAAAGAGGTTTTTTTTTTAGGTTGATGGAATGGCATCCATCTTTGAAATTATGAGTGCTACCAACAAAATTAACTTTGTGGAGGAAAACAAAAATAATAAAGTTACGTCTGAATCAATAAAAAAAGGAAAAAAAAAAAAGGAAGTAAATTAATCACTCATCTATATGATTTAGAATGAAAAGGTCACCATCTTAGCATACTTTAGTGACAACCCAAACACTTAAAAGGCATGATTTTACGTAACTCAATTGATAAGCATGATCAGCTGGATCCAATGGACATGAATGGTTAAAGTTATGGCTTGAGAAAAAGCTATATAGTTATATATAAACTAAAACCAGTTGATCAATATTAAAAGAAAAAGGGGGCAATTCATTACCCGCAACGAGGACGAGAATGTTGATGTCAAGTCTAAGATTCCGAATGGCTACGAGCCCCTTCAGCGTAATTGGAAAGATGCCTACAGCTACCGCTCCAACTGCCAGCCACTGGAGTGGTTGATAGGCATATTTCAAGAATGATGGCAAAAGCAATGCCCCACAAGCAACCGCAAATGGACTTGGCCATTTTTTCTTGTAATTCTCCTTCCCATATATTTTAACGTTTGCTTCCAGCCTTGCTTGGTTTAGAGCCTTGACTGTCATACAGCAAATGCAAAGAAAAAGATCACAGAACATATATATGATCTTAATTAAGAGATTCTGTCCAATGAAATGTATGTTCCACGTACGCCAGTACTACAGTTCTAGCAGGAAAAGATCTTAGAGATTAAATTAATTAGTACTACTTCCTAAAGGTTATCTTATATCTTTCAGGAAAGGTAAGAAGAAGGATAAGCAGTGTTAGCTGGCCTTCTAGTTTTCTGCATTTTAAAACTACTGCAGTATACTCTTTCATTCATCAACACCAGTACCAAACCATAGGTCCACCTAATAACTCTCATGCACCTGTTCGATCCACTTTTTCCCTTGATGTCACGTTTATCATTGTCCAAGTGACATCAAGAAAGGTTTTGTTTTCCTTTCCTTTCCTTTCCTTCTTTCCAAGCAGATCACAGAGATATGCAGGAGGATTATTGAAGCAAAAGTTCAATTGATCGACGAGCATCAACTTCTAAAATCGTGAAAAACTTTTAAGGCAAAGAGATCAATGATTTTGCAGGCCAGCTGCCAGCCTATCTCTGCCGCATGGGGCATGGCAGGGCTAAATATTCTGGATTATTAATTACCAATTTGAATCTGGGAAATGAGGAGATTGTCATGAACGACAACGACTGTTCTTGATGGCACGATCACCGATACCTCCTTCACACCATCGAGCGGCTTGAGAATGTTCACAATTAAAGGCACCTCAGAAGAACAGCACAGACCCAGCACATCAAAGTAGCTTTTCTGCAACTTTTTCTGTGTCTTGTTTTTTTCCTGGGAATCCATAGTTTCCTCCGAAGTTCTGCTAAAACAAGGAAAAGTATCAGTTTTGAACAATATCTGTTGGTTCAAAAACCAGATCGGATAAATGCATGCTTCCCTTGTTTGGGGGTTGTGATGACAGTTTGTATCTGAAAGTTTCGGATTTGATCAGATGCTGTCTAACCAAAGAGTATTGTGATACTATGTGTGCTGTGTGCGTGAGAGAGAGAGAGAGAGAGAGAGAGAGAGAGACGAAAGCCAACAACCAAAATCAAGACTCACTGGAAAAAGTAAATAAAAGTTACCTGTATGTACGCATGCAGGTAGCACTGGGAATTAACACAGTCGAAATTAAAAAGGACCCAGATCGAAGAGCTTAGCTAGAGAAAAACCAACGTCTAGAGCTAGAGATCAGTAAAAAGGACGGTCATGGATCGCGTATAGCGTACTGGAATAACAAGAAGATCAGGGTACAGCTCCTTAAGTCGAAGAAAGGGAGGTGTTAAGAAGGGAATTTATAGCCAGGACGCAATGTGATTGAAACGATCGACTTTTGGAAAAGGAGATTAATGCTTCATGAAATATCCAAAATTTCCAAAGTATCAATTAAAAATTCATGCGGGGATAGTGGGGTAGCGGACGAGACACAGTAGTAGTGGAGAATCGGGTATACATACTTACATATATATATATATATATATATATATATATATGGCGGTAATGGGATTCCAAATATGAATCCATATTGCATGCCACTAAGATTAATATATCTACATAATGCACTGGCTCGAGCTTCGAAGGCCGGTTTGGTTGATAGATTCAGCCGAGATTAATTCAGTTCAGTCAAATTTTAATAAAATTGAGTCTAATATCCAAACATCCAACTCTAAAATTATTAAAGTCATCTCAACTCAAAATCTCTTTACACGTGGGACCCACAACATTTTTCAATTCAACACTTTTTTACATGCAGGACCCACAACCTTTTTCAACTTTCCATAAATACATCTAAACTCATCTTAATATCCAAACACATTTAAACTTATCTTAGGTGGACCCCACAAAACTCACTACACTATCTCAACTCATTATTATTCATAAAGAACTTAATTCAGCTTGACTCATTAATGGCCAGTTTGGATCTCAATTCATCATTACAACTTTCCCAAATTCCAATACAAAATATAATAAACAATTCATCTTTTTCAAATCCTAAAATAATAATAATATTAAAAAATAATATTCTAACAATATTTTATTCAACTTTCATCTCAATTATATTCAACTCAGTTCAACATCCAAACGCAGCCTTAACATCCAAACGTAGCCGAAATATTTATATTATATATATATATATATAAAAAAAAAGTAATATTAGGTACAAGTTTGGCACATATATTTTATAAAAAAGTATGGATAGTGCTTGGGCTGTAGCATATATTTGTATGTGTTTTTTTTAAGTTATTTTTTATATAATTTTTTAAATATTTTAAAAAAATAAAATAAATTTAGAACATCATTAAAAACACTTTCTTAATCAAGAAGTAAAAAAAAAAGTTATTAAAAAATACTTCCTTAACCACGAAGTAAAATAAAAAATTATAAAAATATTTTATATTTTACTTCGTGATTAAGCAAGTATTATTTAATAATATTATAAATTTTTTTATTTTTTAAAAATATTTAAAATTATTAAAAACATCTATATAAAAAAAATTAAAAAATACATATGATAAAATACACTAGATCAGCATTTTCCAAAAAGTAAATATCTCTGGCCATGAAAGAATGTTTTTCTTTTGTTCTTTTTCATTTTTTCATAATGGAGTTCATTTTTTTATAAAATATTTATTGAGACTATTATATTTCAGACTTGTAGAAATAATTAGTTTATATAAAATTTTCGTTTTTCTTTTAATTATCTCTGTTAATTTTCATCATTGTTGATTTCCTATTGCTTCATCTTTTTTTTTTAATATTTTGATTGACTGTATCCTGTCCTAGCTAGTCCTATTCTCTCTCTCTCTCTCTCTCTCTCTCTCTCTATATATATATATATATATATATATAACTCAGTGCCTCAAGTAGTGGGAGAAAAGTTATAGCTTTTGCCTTTTAGCAAGAGTATTTAATTAACTGCTGCAGATTCGAATGCCATGTGTTTCTTATTAAATAATTAATTAATTCGTTGTGTTTCAAACAATCATGTAATTAATGCACAGCAATGCATGCAAGGAAAATTACATATTATCTTTCTGATAAATGTACGTAACAGTCACACATTTTTTTTATACTAGTGGCCTGGATCAGTTAATATTATTCACCTTCGAGGATATATATAAGTATGTATAAACATGGATTTTGTTTTTTTTTAAAATATTTTTTATTGAGAACGTTGATCGGATTTAATTTTCATCTCTCAATTTCCTGACGTTTCATAAACTCTTTCTCAACGTTTGTTTCACATCTTTTCTCGCTAGTAATCCTATTATTTTGGCCATCATTAATTAATTAAGGTCACAATTAATTAATGAATCTAGCTACAACTCTATAGTACTGATCGCCACGTTCTTAATTAATTTGACAGGGTTATATATATATGTGTATTGTCCTCATTTTTCATGAGGTAGAGCTATATATTCACCTTTTTTAGTCGAAAACTAATCATGGTTATAATCAACATGATATATATATATATATATGGGAACTGTTACAGACACAAAAAAATTAAATAAAAGTAAATCTACAAATTAATTTACGTAGATTTACATGATTCGTTAGATCTACTTTACAATAAAAATAACTTTACAATCTGACATACTGCATCAAGTCACGTCAGTTTGTGGATTTACTTTTGTGTAATTTTTTTATAGCTAAAATATATCTCTATATATATATATATAATTGTTCTAAAATTTTATTAAACTAGATCTTTGAGTTTTAATTTGTATATATATTCGAGAGGGGAGTCCTAAAAGTGAGAACTTCCATGCATGCATGCTCATAAGTTATTTAGTTAGCTACTGGTGTATATATTTTAATTTTAAATTTTTTTTTTTGATCTCGAGTTTCCGCAATGCTCATGATCGAGTTAGCGCCGTTTCCATTGTATTCGTCAATTTCGGGACATTAATTCATTTAAAATGGAAGATATTGTCTCCTAGACTGGAACACTACTGAATGTTATAAAGACATGATCAATCTTTGTACGTTGTCCAATCCACTTTGTTGTAAAGACGTTATTATATATATACAAACATATATTTAGTCAAAAAGTAGGTACATATTTTTTCCACCACCTTATGAAAGTGATGACGCAAAAGCTCTACTTTTTGTGAACACCACTTTAGTGATTATCAATTCTTTACTTTTGAATTTATTTTAATAAATATTATTATTTTTAGATGTCTTTTCTATCATGTTATTGATATATAAATAAATAAATAAGTTCGAAAAAAAATTCGCCATCTAATTTATTACGTTAGAGATTTTCAAGAATATCTCAAAGAAATGGATTTTATTAATATTTAAAATAATATTATTGAGAGGGTGATGAAAGAAATTTCTTTTTCCCCAAAAATATTAATTAATTAAACTTGTTAATACGTAAACGTAATGCCGGGGCCGGGAAAGGTCGATCGATAAGGTTTTTCTCGTGAGCAAAGGAAAGCGTAACGTAAAGTTGAGGGTACTGCGGCATCATGTTTAAAACAACGTACGTGCCCGAACTGCCGATTAGGTTTATTAATTGAATAAATATAGATAGAAGTTATTGTTAGAAGTATCTATTCTGTACATATGATGTGTTAACATCTTGACCATATATTTCTCCAAGTGAGTATTGGGAACAATCAACTAGAAGCAGCCACGCAGTAAATACAAAGTGTGCATTACTATAGTAATTTCTCTCTAACATTACTCTTATTAATTTAGCGCTCTCTCTCTGTTCACTCTCAAATTAAACGTACCTCAGTGGCAGGCCCTCATACAGACTTTTCGGCAGGTCCCATTAATTCGAATTGACATAGCACATAAAAATGTCGGTTTCCGAAGGGCCAAAGGAATGAAGAATGATGAGAAGTTGAGAACGTGAACTTCACCATAAGACCCAACTTGAAGCAGCTAGCAGACGAGAGACTGATCAGCAGAATATTTAAATTTGCTCATTGCAGTACTGGAGAATATTACTGATCATGGAGAATCATGTTGCAATATCACGAAAGATATTAAATAGAAGATCAAAGATCATGTCTTTGATTACAGACCTAGCTATTACTGATCATCATCACGATTATTTATAAAACTATGATCGATAGACCACGCATGCATGCATGCAGTAACAATTAATTAATATTTGCATGTGTGTGTATATATATATAAACATGTCGCTTTCATTTTTTAGGCAGAGGAATCATTACATGAACACTTTTGGATAAGTTAATTGTTATAGGCCAGGTTCTCATCAGATGCCCATGAAGAAAGAAAATTCCGGCCGATCGAATCATGACATCATTTTATCACATCCAGATTCTAGCTAGCTATATCAGTTCTTGATCTATTGGCATGCATTTCTCCTTAATTTCTCTCTTTCTAGATTCTTAATTCCATACATGTACCAAGCGACGACAACGCCACGTACGGCCACTAGCGCTAATTAGCTTGATGATCAATGACTTTTGGCAAAAGAGCATGCAGCAGTGTTTTATTTATCTGCGTGCAGCTTATAGTACTATTAGTACATCGATCCCGGTAGCTCTTTATATATATATATTTTTTTTCCCTAAGCAAGCAAATATATCATTCAAATAGTGAAAAACGAGATACATGAAGAGGGAGTAAGATTCCCCAACAAACATCCTATTACAACACTCTCTACAGCTCTATATTTTATTTATACAAAGCATTACTTTAATTAACCGATCATCGATCCGCCAGTCGGATTAAGAGTGTTGGATTTGTAGAGTCTAGTTTATACTTGTTGTTGTCTGATTTGATGACCTGGCTCGATAAGGATGTATTATGGTTTTTTTTTTTTAGGATTTTCAATGAGACTTAGCTAGGCCATGGAGTGAAGGTTTGGGACGATAGGGTTTTTGCCATACAATCCTATAAATATGTACTTAATGAATAATATGACCGTCTGGAATAGCATATTTCATCCCAAAATATATTTTGTCATTATTCAAAAGAATAAAATCCTTTTCAATTTCATGAACACAAGCACGTTAATATATTGAACACGTAAATTTTTTTTGTGTCTGATTGTTTTCTTGTTTTACTTTATTAATTTTCTTGCATTATTTTGCACAAGATCAGGGATATCAAATCAGATGTATGGGAGAGCGAGACGTTTGGCCGGCAATCTGGCGTGGATGATAAAGTCGATCGATAGCTAGCTATATTTGGCCATACGTACACGTGTACCAATCATTTTGCCACTAACAATATATAGAGCATATATATATATATAATGTAGAAGACAATGGGCTCCAGATCGACATAATAATATGCAGATTGATCAGTAATCCCATGACTTTAATTAGCACGAAAATATTCTTAGAGTGCATGCATTGTGGTTTGCAAGCTGAGACCTCCATAGATGGTCTTACGTTAATATTGCAATATGCATGGTGGGATCCAAGTCATGTACATGTTATCGGGTTAGCAAATTTGAAATTAGGTGGTACAAATTAAATCATGCAGGTTTAACAGAAATTATGGCACTAATTATGGATATATGTTTTTGTAGTCATATCATGGAAGTATTGGTGGTCGTGTCAAGTCACAAAAGATCAGTCGTACTGCCCCCCCCCCGGGTATAGAGGATGATAAAAGTTTTGTAGTGGACATGTATCAGCAATCCACAATCTTGGCATCCCATGTAGCAAAGGTGCATTTAAGGATGATTGCTCCACAATAAGGTCAACATCAATTTTGCATCTGCCTAATTGGCCTCCAACATGTGGTATTTAGATCATCTCATCCATTGGTCTCCATTTCATATTTTGTTGGAATTAATGCCCAACGATAATATAAAATTTTAAATAAGTTCTCATCAGATAATTGCAAGTCTGAATTTGATTGGAATGAATCAAAATTACGTTTGGATGTTGAATTGAGTTCTTTATGAATAGTAATGAGTTGAGTAGTGAAAAGAATTATGTGAGATCCATCTAAACTAAGTTTTTTAAAGTATGTTTGGATGTTAAGATGAATTTAATATTTTTTATATGAAATTGAAAAAGGTTGTGAGTCTCATGTATAAAGATGTTTTAAGTTAAAAAAATTTGTAGATCCCACGTGTAAGAAGATTTTGAATTAAGATAAATTTAATATTTTGAAAATTAAATATTTATATGTTAAATTCAATTCAAGATTAGATTGAACTCAGTTAAGTAAACAAACGGAACCTAAAGATAATGGGAATGGCACCACTGGCTTTTTTTTTACCCTTCTTTTTTTGTCTGGAAAGGTTCACGTACGTACCGTCGTTTCCTGTGATCAGATTGGCAGGTATAGTACTACTAGTACTGTTTTGAAAGTTGAATTTTTATGTTGGGGGCGGTAGTATTATTTTATATATATTTTATTTAAATAATTTTTTTATATAAATATTTTAAAAAAATAAAATAAATTTAAAAAATTATTAAGAAAGTAAAAAAATATATATTAAAAAATATTTTCTTTTTTTAATCACGAAGTAAAATAAAAAATTATAAAAAATATTTTTTATAATTTTTTATTTTACTTCATGATTAAGAAAATATTTTTTAATAATAATATGATTTTTTTAAAAAATATTTAAAATGGACATGCTACAGCTCCCGCAGGAGGCTCTCGTTGGGCTTAACATATACTTTTCTATGTGTATTTTTTTAATTTATTTTTTATATAGATTTTTTTTACACTTTTAAATATTTTTAAAAAATAAAATAAATTTAAAATATCATTAAAAAAAACTTCCTTAATCAGAAAGTAAAAAAAAATCATTAAAAAAATACTTCCTTAATCACGAAGTAGAATAAATATAATTTTTTATTCTATTTCGTGATTAAAAATGTATTTTTTAATAATATTATAATTTTTATTTTATTTTTTAAAATATTTAAAATTATTAAAAATATTTATATAAAAAAAACTAAAAAAATAGATAAAAAAAAATACTACAACCCAGCGGGAGCTCCCAGCGGGACATGTAGCATTTTCCTTTTATGTTATTTTCAAAGGAGAAAGATAACTTTCTGCCCTTGCAAATCTTGAACCCATTCGTAAGTTAATTCATTCCAAATCTGGTTACAAGTTACAATTACAACTCGCGTTTTAATAAGACCCCCCGCCAAAAAAAAAAAAATTACAGACGTGTTTGGACAGTTACCCGGCATAGCCGCATAGCTGTTTTAACATTAAAAAAAATAAAAATTAATGAATAAATTATGAAATGAATTTTTGGGAGTGGGTTTTTGTTAAAAAAAAAAAGGAAAGAAGTCGCATAGCTCTCTCTCTCTAACATATTATAATATTGCAGTACCATAATATAAAATAGCATTCCTATTTGTTTCCTAAATTGAGATGGCATACGTTCTATTTGGTTTGTCAAGAAATATGGCAAAATGGAGTTATCAATATATTAATGTTACATGTGCCTCTGGTTCTTGTCACAGTCATTAAAGATTCTCTTTCAACTTCTAAACTACATACTATTCGCTTACAGCACTTTTGAAAGCTCCAGCTGACCATCCTATCCCTTCTTAATCTCTTATTATCTTCTTTCTATTTTTGGTAAAGCTAAACGATAATTTCCTTAATAAAATAAAAAACAAAAAAATATAATTCAAAATCTGTTAGAGAAATGCTTGATCTATATATAAATCTTACAAACTGACTCTGTCCTATCGTAATACTTCAAATTTAGTTTATCCTTAACCTAAATTTGATATTTTCTTCTCATTTTTACCTTTAATCAATCTTTCTGTAGAAGAGATCGATTATATCACTACAAAATAAAAATTGCCTTTAGACCGTTATCTTCTGCCAGTGCCTCTTAGCCATCAAATTAGGGGTGTCAATATGTGACACAACCCGTTAACCCAACACGAACACGACACGATAAAAACGGAATTATGTTTAGCCTTACGGGTTCGGGTCAGAACAAGTTGACCCGTTAAGACAAGATTGCTTAACCGGTTGATAACGGGTCAACCCGTTTTGACCTGTTAAGAAAGTTAAAGTTACAATTATACCCTTATATCTAAAAATAAGATTGTTGGGATTTTAATTTCGATATTTTTATTGTTTGGATTGTAATTTTGGACTTGTATTTAGTTTTATATTTTTTCTAGATATTGTGATTTTAACATTTATATAAAATTATGCTAAAATTAATTAGGTCAAACGGATTAATTTCGGATCTGTTCAACCCATTTACATAAACGAGTCAAAACGGTTTGACACGACACGATCCGTTATGTTAATGGGTCGTGTTAGGGTTTGAGATTTTGACACGATAAGCTTAACGGGTCGGGTTAGGGTTGACCTATATAGTATAATATATATGTCTTGACACGACACGAACACGACTCGTTAACACGATTTGACACCCCTACATCAAACCCACAAAGCATTAGAAAACAACCAACCTGTCTCAACCCCATATATTTCTATTTCTAGCCCAGCCTAAACCATACCCAACTTGCCCACCATTCTTATTCCTTCCCCCACAAACCAAAATCCCCTGAATGACATCAACATTTGAACCACTAAAGCTTCCACAATAAATATCTCTTACCATCCAAGAATGGCGAGGGACTTGAGCATAATGCATAAAACAATGGATGTACTTTCTTTGTTTTCTATATTCTTTGGAGCATAGTTAAAAGAAAGTATCAGAAGAATTACCAGAAACATCATGAAAGAACTCAGAGAAGATTGGAAGAAACGTTTATTTCTCATTATAGGATAATCCGGTTGATGTGAGTCGTGACATCCCGTGAAGTTTGCCACTCTTCACAGGAGTTGGCTGGCTCCATTTCTCCTTCAGATACCGCCCTTGAAAGGATTGAACCATGCATGTTCCTCAACTTCCACAGATGGCATACATTGTTCAATTTTATGCCTTGTGTCTAGAGAATTATATTCCAAAATTCTTGTCGTGTGATCCACTTGACTTGCAGATCTGCTTCTCAAACTCTTTGCACTCCTATAGCACGATTGTCACTTGAGTTTTTCCCTGTTCTTCACTCGTGAGTCATCAGTTTTCCTCGCTGGGAAACCCTTCCAGAATGGATAAATGAGCCAGAGCCTCACTCAAGAAGAAACTGACAACAAAAGTTAAGCCTTAAGTCCTATCTTTTAGCATCATTTCTCCAGGAAAACCGTAGCAAACAATTCACTAGACCCATGCATGGAGAACAGGAGGGTTAATTCAAATTCAAAGAAAGGGGAAATCAGGGAAACAAATGAAAAAGAAAAGTAGAGATGAATTGAATAGGAAAAAAAAAAAAGTTTAAAGAAAGTTAGAGAATCAATGATGCAGAAATGAAAGAATATGTGAAGAACAAATAAAATTGAAAAGAAAAATTGAGCAAAACAATCATAGAAATCCAAGAATATTGAGGACTGATGAAGGATTGGTGAAGATTAAAACAGGATCAAAGAAATCATGCAAGATTTACACAAGTTTGAGATAATCCAAAGCAAACTAAAGAGAAATAGAGCAACAACCAATAAAGTTTTATAGGCGCACATCAGCAAGCAGACCTTGCTATTGAGCACTGAAGAAAATTTCTTCCTTCTAGATTCTATAATTTGTTTTACAAAGAAAGATCAACTCATTTACAGAGAACATGTGCAAGCTGCTGTACCAAACAGAGGAAATTATGTAAGCAATCCATAAGGAATAACATGCATACAATGCAAGTTACTATTGTGTAGGCAGAATGTGCACCTTAGAGTGGAAGGCTTTACCAATGGTGATTGAGCACGCTCCTCTTCAAATGGAAGATTTACTCCAAGGTACTTTAACCTTACAAGTGGTCATTTGGTTAGTGGAAGAGTAAGAAACAAATGATAATAGTGCAATCTAGTATAGAAGTTGAGTACAAAAACAACTTGCACTTCTATTGAGCTAACATGGTTACCAAAATTTTTTAAGCAGATTGGTCTTCTAGTTCCATTTCCTACTCCATTATTTTGCAATAATCAAGCCGCTGCCATATTGCCTCCAATCCTATATTTCATAAAAGGAAAAAAATATTGATAAGCTGGTCATGTGACAGTCTTGCAATGTTGACAAGTTGCCTAAGGTTTTATCTTCAAGAATATGTGTAAAAAGGTAAAGAGACAAAATTTAAGATCAGAAACACATTCACTGCTAGCATGACAAAACATGGCCTTTCTCAAGAACTAACACTAATATATTGTTGGTTGAGAAGACGACTAAGTAAAGCAAGTTTTGAACTCATCAGTCCTCAGTAAAAAATCTTGCCTCTTCAACCCCTTGTTTGGCAGATTCATCAATCTTTGGAATGTAACCTTCCCTCCACAGCTCCTCGTAGAGCAGACCAAGTACTTCATAAAGCTTGGCTGAATCATGGAGCAAGATATCACCAGCATGAAATTCATAAAGTTGGGTCTCAATCTCAATCCAGCTACAGCCAGGAGTCTTATTTACACCCCTATGTCTCATCAACAATCTCATCCTTGCTGAATCATCCCACCTTTGCAAGTTGGCAAAAATTTTTGATGAGATAACATAATTTCCAGAATTTGAAGGCTCCAGCTCCAGCAGCCGCTGCATAACCCGCTTACTAACATCTATGTTTCTGCACTTCTGGCAGGCACCAAGCAAGGCCCCCAATACAACTTCATCAGGTTTTGCAGGCATTTTCTCAACGAAGTCCCAAGCTTCATAGAGATGGCCTGCACGTGCCAAAAGGTCAACCATGCAAGAGTAATGCTCAACTTTTGGGACCAAACCAAAAGAAGAGCTCATCATATCAAACAATCTACGGCCCTCATCAATCAATCCTACGTGGACGCATGCAGAAAGCACTCCAACAAATGTGATGTCATTTGGGTGGACAACCCCTCCCTCCTTTGACATGCGTTCAAATAATGATAGGGCTTCCTGTGCTTGGCCATGAAAAGCAAGTGCAGAAATCATGACATTCCAAGATACGTCATTTTTCAGGGGAATGCCTTCAAAAACTCTTCGTGCATTGTCTAAACTCCCACACTTTGCATACATATCAACTAATGCAGTAGCAACATATATGTCACGCTGCAAGCCTCTTTCTGATGCATATGTATTGACCCATTTCCCTATGTCAAGGGCACCAATTGAGGCACAAGAAGACAGCACTCCGACCAATGTGATTTTATCTGGATTAACACCTGCATCTCTCATGCGATTAAATAGCCTGATTGCTTCATCTGACATTCCATTTTGTGAATATCTGTCATTTATAAACTTATAAGCTAACGTCGAACCTCAATAACACATCTGACTTCCAAAGGTGAGAAAATTACATGAAAAGTAATGCAAAGCGTACATTTCATGTTCATATGTTTATGTATGCATGCATGTATGTGTGTATAGATGACATTGAATTTGCTTTGCTCATCCAAGCATCATACATGATACAACTACCCTAGATTATGGTAATTTTCTGTGTGGAAAGGGGTAGAAGCAAGCCCAGTAACTAATCAATGATGAATAGTGAAATGTGGATTTAATTGAGATGTACAAAAACTCTTGGTTTAAAAAAGTTATTTATCAAGATTATTGATGAGGTTCTGCTCTGAAAACGTCATACCGATTGAAGATAAAATTATTTACAATTTAATAACAATATGTCAGGACTCGGAAAGGGATTAAAAGATCATATTAGGCGGACTTTTTTTTTTATCGCTCATGTTAGGTGGAAATTTAATAGACAGTCCTGGTGAAGAAAGCTTAATTTTCAGAGACTATGATACGATGAATCTACTCGTAATTTTCAATCAAGGGCAAAACTTCTCTGTCCAAATGACAAATAAGCCAACAATGAGCCCGTTATATTGCATATCCCAAATGATCTGAGAAAAAACTGACTAAACTATCTTTTTTTACAAGTAAAACTGACTAAACTATCTCCATTGAGATTATCAAGTATATGGAAAAAAAAAAATATCGAATCTCAATAAATTTCCAGTTTAAGATGAGTCCTATTATCAAGTATAAAGAAAGAACAACTTGCCCCGTAATCATGGCATTCCAAGCGATGACATCTTTCTTCACCATACCATCAAAGACCCTCCTTGCTGCCAACAAATCCCCGCACTTCCCATACATATCAATTAATGCAGAACCCACATAACAGTTCAGCTCTATCTTATTCTCCTCAACAAACCGCTCAACCCACCTCCCACAACTCAAATCTCCTAGGTCCTTACATGCCCCAAGAACACTCACTAAAGTCATTTCATCTGGCTCAAAGCCCACTTCCATCATTTCTCGAAACAGCCCCACTGCATCCGCAGCATATCCCATCTTTGAGTACCCTGATAACATCGAGTTCCAGGAAACCAAGTCCTTCACAGTAATTTCGTCGAACACTTTCCGAGCACAATCCAGTTGACCACACCGCGAATACATCGTCAGCAACGAATGATATGTGTGGTCGTCGCCATCCAATCCAAATTTAAATATGGAAGAGTGTGCAGTCCGGCCATGATTCAACGCTAAAATATTCGCACATGCAATGAACAAAAAGGGGTACGTAAAATTATTCGGCTTTAGGCCCAAAAACTTCATTTGGTAATAGAATTGAAGAGCAAGAGGGTAGTCATGCCATGTGTTGGTGAGGCCACGGATCATGACATTGAAAGCGTAGTCGTTGGGATGGGGGATGTGGGAGAAGAGAAGGGAGGCATAGGAGAAGTCCTTGAGGTCGATGATTTTGGAGAGAAGGAAATTAGGTTTGCGTATGGAGTTGACGAGCATTTGGACGTGTATTTGTTGCAACTGTTTGGTAGATGAGCATTTTCTCAAGAGAGACAAGAGCGTTTCTCTCAGAGGTTGGTGTTCCTGTTGCTTCGGTCGTGTGTGATCAGTATCTGCATGATTGTATGTAAAAACGAGACGGCAGGAAATGAAGCGTGAAGAGACTCTGTTCCTAAGCATTGTCCGGAGATGCGATTCTGCATAGGAGAAGGTATATATTGCATGGAGAAATGTTGGGAACGAGCCTCATTGATCTTTTAAAAAGAAAAAAAAAAGAATTTTAATAAAAAAGAGAGTGAATTTTTTAAATTTTTTATAAATGAATTATTCAGTGTCAAGTTATTGACTATTATGAGTCATATAAATCATTTTTCATATTGCATGTAAAAAATATATAATTATTATTATTTGAATTAGGTTAAGTTTTTATTTAAAAATTATAATAAATAATGTTAGATATAGTTATAGATTATGTAAATTATACCTGTTTTTTTGAAAAAGTATAGAATATTATTAAGAAATTGTAAATATAATTTTTTTAAAAAAATTAAAAAATTATAGATATAATTTAAAAAGAATACACGACGTTTTAATTGTAAATATAATTTTAATTATAAATATAATTTCTCTTCTGATGATTTTTTAAGTAATCTTAAATGGGTGCGGCTACTATGCTGCCCCATTTTGACCGCTGGGCTTATAATTCTTTTTTTTTTCACATTTTTTACATATTTAAATACATTTAAAAAAAATATATACACAAATATGATTTAAAAAAAAAAAATTTTAACAAGCGGTTAAATAGAGGTGTCACCTTGAAAAGGTAAAGTAGTGTTTCTCATCTTAAATATGGATATTTATATTATTAAAATATCAATATAAATAATTTAAATGATATATTTAACTTCAAGAAATACCGTAACCGAGGCATCTGCCACTTTAATGGACCAGGTTACTCTCTTTTGCTTTACAACCGACTTTTCTTTTGCTTTTTTTTTAGTGATAGGGTTATTATTTTTTATTATTTATAGTGTATTTATTATTTATTATTTTTTAAATATTTTTTTAATATATTTAATTATTAAAAAAATTTATAATTTTTTTAAAACTTTCTTAAGTAAAATAAAAAAATTTAAAAATTTAAAAATTAAATATAAAAATATAATAAAGAAATAATAAGTAATCCTATTATTATCTGTTTAAAATGAAATTGATAGGAATATAAAGGATGTCGCAAAAGATTCACACACGTTAACGTGACATTATGTCATGTCACTTTTCCTGTGCTGGGATAGAACAGGAAACGCGACATGGTTCACGTACAAAGCTCCTCCCCTCTCTCACTTTTCCTTCCCAGACCGCACGTCGCCCACAACCCGTCGCCATCGTCCAAAACCCGTCGCTGACAACCCTGTCACGGAAAACAAGAATACTGCTATATACAAATTTTAAATGCATAAATTCTATTTAAGCTTTTTTGTAAAATAATAAATTTCACTAATAAATAATAATTTTTTTTATACTTTTTTAAGAAGAAGTCTATTTTTTTACAAAGATTTATATAAATTTTGTCTATTTAAGACTTATACAAATCATTTCTCATTTTATAATTATAGTCTATAACTATTTTATAACTATTATTAAGATGAAGGATAATCATGGGAAATTGTAATTATTTTTTTAATAAAGTGGCACAATTATATTTATTGATTTAAAATGAGTTCTAAAATAATTACAGACAAATCATTACCCGTATAAATTAAAATGAAAAATGATAACGTTACAATTATTTTTAGATATAAATCTTAAATAGACAAGTTTCATATAAGTCTTTATAAAATAATGGGTCCTATTAATAAATAATAATTTTTATTTTTTATTTTTTTAAGGTGTGATATACTTTTTTACAATAATTTGTATGAGATTTATCTATTTGGAGTTTGTACAAATTATTTCTCTTTTACAAACTTTACATTAAATAGAGGACAATTTTGTAATATTAAAATTTATTTGTAATGCAGTGTCGTGATTTCGTTGATTATTTGATAATAAGTTGTAGAATAATTGTGAAAGAGCTGTAAGTGTATTATTATTCAAATAAGATGGGATCCAGATGTACTACTGGGCATGTACCATAATGCAATTTCATTTTTATTTTTCTTTCAAAACAAATTTTAAACGTATTTAAATATTTAATATATAAATAGAAATATAGTAGTAATAACTTATTTAAGTATTTAAAAAAATTAAAATTCATTAAAAGTCCAAGAAGCAAACCCGGGCCAAAGTAGCATTTCCATTAAAATATAAGGCTAAAACTAAAGATTGTTTTTTTTTAAATAATCATACAACGAATTATTACATTAAATATTAACCATTTTCTCCGTTTAAAATTATGATACGAGATCTCTGGGGTTGTCCATGAAAATTATTAACCATTTTCCTTCAGAAAATAGATAATTTTGAGAGAGTGGCATTCTAGGAAATTTCACGGAAGCATGAAGGGCAAAAAGCATGAGGAGTCATATTCTCTGTTCCTTGTTCTGCGCTATCTTTTATGAATAAATCTTCACAATTTACTTACCTTCCATACCTTACATTTTTTTTAATTATTATTATTTTTATTAAATATTTATTATATAAATAAAAAATAAAAAATTTGAAATCATTTAAAAAGAATAAACATATTAAAAAATTTAAAAAAATATAGAGTATGGTGAAGGTTCAAAACTCCTCCTTTATTAGCTCTCCTACCTCGAATTTTAAGGATGTGTTTAGATGTTGAATTGAGTTGAATTAAATTAAGTTGAGATAATAAAATATTATTAGAATATTATTGTTTATTATTATTATTATTATTTTAAAATTTTAAAAATTAAAATTTTTATTATATTTTAGATTTAAAAAAATTATAATAATGAATTTAACTTTAAAGGAAGCATTCAAATTTTGTTTCTTTACGTTGTTTTCAAATCTTCCACTTGAGTTTCGACCGTTGCTTTTCTCAACGTCTCTCTCTCTCTCTCTCTCTCTCTCTCGCTGTGTGTGACTGTAATCAAGCTCCATCGTCTTATTCCCGCCCGCAATAACCAGGTATGCTTCTCCACTGTAGTCCATTAAGCCTCAAATTAGTCTCAATTCCCTGTACAAGTTCCCAATCATTTGAAAACGTCCTTTTTTCTTATTTTTTTTTCGTTGTATGAAGCTCTTGAATTTCAGAAACTTTCAGCAAGAGATACAACTATTGATACTAATGTTTTAATATAACATATCGTTTTATTTTTCAAATGAATTGGTGTACTTTTCCAAGTATCTTCTTCTCCTGTTCAGTTTCTTATTACTTGTTGTGTGAAGCTCTGGTTAGAGTTGGTTGATTTTTTTCATGAGCTGTCCTAAAAATTCTTACATTTTGAAATTTGTTTTCTGCTTTGATGTTACATTCTTCGTGTTTTTTTATTTAATTTCAAAGATAATTTTCTGTTAAAATTTTGTTAGAATCTCCCCCCCCCCCCCCCCCCCCCCCCCCCAATGGGCTTTGATGGGGTTAAATTTCCACCAGTTTCCAGTTCTGGTTTGGGACAGTTGCAGAGTTCACCATGTGACCTCTGTAAATTATTCTTCTCATCCCTCTTTTTGTATGCATTTTTTTCTCTCTACTTTAATCCTTTATCCTCTTTTGGTGTGATCTCTCTCCGTTAGTCATACTACCAAAAGACTTTTTTTTTTCTTCTCCTTTTCTCAATTCCTTCTTTTCTTTTGCTAAAATTATTTTCTCAAATGATTTTTTTTTTCTTTTTGCATTAACGGTCAGGTTTCTGCAAACTAGCTGCTTTGACCATGATTTACATTAAATATTTTCCAGTTCTGCTTCTGTTTCTTGCACTCTACATTTTTAGAGTTACTAAACTTTCTTCCCCTTTAAACAGCCCAGGATTCCTTATGATTCTGGTGAGGAAAACGGAAGGATACCGTTGTGATCTCCATTTCAGTTTGAGCCTAAAGAATTCGTAGAGGGAAGAGGGAAAGGGAAAGCAAAAGTGGGAGATGGGATGTTCCACATCAAAGCTGGATGATGAAGAGGCAGTTCAGCTTTGTAAAGATCGTAAGAGATTCATCAAACAGGCTGTTGAGGAGAGAAGCCGATTTGCTTCTGGACACATAGCCTATATCCAGTCCTTAAAAAGAGTTTCGGCTGCTCTTCGTGGTTATATCGATGGAGATGAGCCTCGTGAGTTCCTATTAGATTCATTCATCACCCCACCTGCACAGAAATCCAGTCCCAGTTTCATCACGTTTTCATCCAAGTCCTTACCATCAACACCAATTCAGTCTCAGCCTAATTCATGCGTGAACGTAAATTATCTGAGATCAGGTGGGGAGCCAGCTCTGTTGGTTGAGGAGAGACCTCAGTCACCAGAGACTGTCCGAGTTGAAACTTACTCACCAATGCACCATTTTGGCGTTGATGGCTTTTTTGAGATGCAATCCTCACAGTTAAGTTCTTCATTCTTTTCTTATTCCCCGATCAACAGACCCAATATTCCTCCACCTTCGCCCCAAGCATCCCAATGGGATTTCTTCTGGAATCCATTTTCATCAGTTGACTACTATGGCTACCCTACACGTAGTAGTTTCGGTCATTCAGTCATGGATGATGACATTAGAGGTCTAAGGCATGCCCGAGAAGAAGAAGGGATTCCGGAATTAGAAGAGGAAACCGAACAAGAAAAATCTGATGACAAGGTAAATCTGACAGAAGAAAGAGCTAAAATTGATCTAAACTGCACTAGAGAAGGAATCGTTGAAGATATCGATGAAGAGGAGAATGGGGTGGAAGAAACGGATAGCGGAACTGAAACTGAGCATCAGATGACAGGCTTACGATCGCACCATGGAAGCA